>JAYKKI010000102.1:4407500-5007500 GCA_039881145.1 Druceiella hillmani
CAAAAGTTGAGTATAAAAGAAATAAAAAAGTTGAGTATAGTTAATACAAAAGTTGAGTAAAGAAATAAAAAAGTTGAGTATAGTTAATACAAAAGTTAAGTATAAAAGAAATAAAAAAGTTGAGTATAGTTAATACAAAAGTTAAGTATAAAAGAAATAAAAAAGTTGAGTATAGTTAATACAAAAGTTGAGTATAAAAGAAATAAAAAAGTTGAGTATAGTTAATACAAAAGTTAAGTATAAAAGAAATAAAAAAGTTGAGTATAGTTAATACAAAAGTTAAGTATAAAAGAAATAAAAAAGTTGAGTATAGTTAATACAAAAGTTAAGTATAAAAGAAATAAAAAAGTTGAGTATAGTTAATACAAAAGTTGAGTATAAAAGAAATAAAAAAGTTGAGTATAGTCAATACAAAAGTTGAGTATAAAAGAAATAAAAAAGTTGAGTATAGTTAATACAAAAGTTGAGTATAAAAGAAATAAAAAAGTTGAGTATAGTTAATACAAAAGTTGAGTAAAGAAATAAAAAAGTTGAGTATAGTTAATAAGTTGAGTATAGTTAATAAGTTGAGTATAGTTAATAAGTTGAGTATAGTTAATGTATGTTTTTGATAATATAAGTAAAGAAATTGATGTGAATAAACAATGTGCTTATTTTTTCTTCTATGTTGCTTTTTAACTTCAAGATGTACGTTGCTATTCTTAAGGCTAACTCCGGTGTGTACATTACAAATATGAGTTTACACTTAGAAATAGGAGTACGTCTCCTAAATTATTTAATTCACGGATCTGTGAATATACAATTAAGTACATTGACTTATGATATACCTAAAAGCTCAATTCTTATCGTAGTTTATGAACCGTATATTTAATCTAAATGCTTTTTGCAAATAGAAAATAATTAAAGTCCATTAAGTTGTAATAAACTTCTAGCTTAAAAGCATACACTATTACTGATTGAATTTCAGTACATTGCAAGATCTAGCTGTATAGAAATTTGAATGCATGAAATACATGGTTTGGAACTAAAACAAAGGATCACGTTCGGGTTTACCAAGGGTGATATACTATATTATCTCAAGTAATAAGCCGGTAATTATTCTAATTAAATTTGTGGAGTAGTATTTTAATTAAATTTCTTATGATTCCACACTCTAATATTATATTTAAATCCATGAAAATTTAATCGAAGAATACAAATTTCTTTCTGATAATCACTATATTATCTCATGTAATAAACCAGTAATTTATTTTTATTTAATTTGTAGAGTAGAATTCTAATTAAATTTCTTAAGATTCCACACTCTAATATTAGATTTAAATCCATGAAAATTGAATCGAAGAACACAAATTTCTTTCTCACAATCACTATATTATCGCATGTAATAAACCGGTAATTATTCTTATTAAATTTGTAGAGTAGAATTCTGATTAAATTTCTTAAGATTCCACACTCTAATATTAGATTTAAATCCATGAAAATTGAATCGAAGGACACAAATTTCTTTCTGACAATCACTATATTATCTCATGTAATAAACCGGTAATTATTCTTATTAAATTGTAGAGTAGTATTCTGATTAAATTTCTAAAGATTCCACACTCTAATGTTAGATTTAAATCCATGAATATTGAATTGAAGAACATAAATTTCTTTCTGATGATCACTATATTATCTCATGTAATAAACCGGTAATTATTCTTATAAAATTTTGTAGAGTAGTATTCTAATTAAATTTCTTAAGATTCCACACTATAATACTAGATTTAAATCCATGAAAATTGAATTGAAGAACATAAATTTCTTTCTGATAATCACTATATTATCTCATGTAATAAACTGGTAATTATTCTTATTAAATTTTGTAGAGCAGTATTCTGATTAAATTTTAATTTTTTTTCTTACTTCCGCTATTCATTTTTTGTGTCACTGAAACAAATGAACTTATAAGTAATCTCGCTCTGATGGTTACCTAACAACTGAAAATACACAAAATTGTAAGAAGAACTGATATTATAAACTCGGTAAAGTATTTTTGTTAGGTGTTAGCAAAAGAAAATTATTTTTTCTGAAGTATTATTAGAAGAAAAAAAGTGTAATCCTCGTTCGTATAAGCTCACGAATGAAGCAATATTTTTTTATCGGTTCACGTAGTCATCGGTTAATATTTTTTAATAAACTTATTGACATTTTCAACCACCACGTTGTTAGCACTCCGCCGATTTCGCCACCTATTGAATGTATACGGCATTTGTTTTCTCAAGTGTTGCACAATTTTAACGTGACTCAGACATAGCTAAATATTTTTACTCAAAAAAAACTTTATTTACATAAGTTACATGACGTTTTACAATTTACAAAAATGGTTTTAATATTATTCATACTTTCTTTAAATAATACTACATCACATAGTTTCATTTAATTGTGAATAATGAATTTCTACAAAATTAACGCCAAATATCTAAATATATTATTTCTAAAAGGTGTTTTTTGGTCGAGCGGCTCGATCTCTTTAGGCTCGATCTCTTTAACTACTGCACCAAAAAAAAATTAAAAAATACCCACTTAAAGCTTATGTTTTCTACTTTGGGTGAAAAATATAAAAAAATCGAAAAAAATATTTTTGTTAATAAAAAAATTAATTTCATAACAATTGGCATGAGCGCCATCTGTGGGGGACACATCAAATATCTTAGCCAAATTGTATACTTGGAACACGCTAGATGGCGATATAGTGCGAAGACTTCGCACGGGTCAGCTAGTATTCAATATTCAATATTATTCATATCAAATAATAGTTTCAAAGTAACCAACAAATATATAAAACAAAAAAAATCAATTTGTGATGTTAATTATAAGGCACTATATAAACATAGAAAAAAAACTCAGAATAATTGAAAAGTAAACACTGTTGGAAGATTACAATCATATTTCAAAGCAAAAAGTAATAATTTAAAACAAAAAACTTTTCAACTCCGTCTACTGAGAGAGGGTCATAAAAACTGCCAAGTGTGAGAAGAACTTGCATTAGGACCTACAGAACCTTTCTGTACATATTTAAGTACTTATGAACATTTAAAGGTATTTTGGTTACACTATTTACAATTACAAATTATTCTTCACGTAAATATATTGGCTATTATATCTTTGACAGCCTTAAAATATGGTGCATGTGTAAATAATATTATTTCTCACTATGTACTTCATTTAAATATACATTTTAAAATACAAAGTTATTTAGGTTATTTATATGGAATTTCTATGAACTTTTTCTTGTCATAAGTTGGTCATTCATTACTCATGAACGAGCAGAACTTACTTACCTTTAATCATTTTCCTTTTAATTTCTTGACATATGATTATTTTCAATAATTTTCAGGTATTGAAAAATAATGGTTTATTTGGCAGAGGTAGGGGATACGTAGCTATAACAAAAATGACAACTTTAAAGCTTAATACTTCATAAACAGATCATACATACCCCTATTCTCGATACCCTACACAATAAAGTTTGCGAAATAAAATTACTCCTGTAAGGAAAGTACTTTAAAAAAACTTTTTAAAATATTTTATTTTATAACTTTTAAAATATTTTATTTTTTAATATTTTATTTTAAAACACCAACCAACCAAGGTTCTGTCATGCAAAGCCTTATACTTATAAGAATAAAAATTGTTGTAAAAATTGTAATATTGTTTTTGAACCATGAAAGCAAGAGCCATAAAACATTTTCATGCTAGGTTTTGCATGACAGAATTTCGACCTAAACGATTAATAAATTAAAAAACAAAAGTTTAAATAATCTTGTCAACTTTTTTCGAAGAATTAGAAAGTTTTAAAATTTGTTTAAACTTAACATAAACGAATAACACGTATGTATCTTTCCTCGTACTCGTACTTTAGCTCATGGCAAAGTTTAAAAAAATATGATAGCTACAACTTTTCCCAAGTTTCCTTGAAATTAAGTTGCTTTGAACATTTATAACCATAATTAAATTTTTTTTCTAACCTTAAATTACTTCTATTGCTTCGATGTTGCACGTGCATTGGAGTCAATTGCAGGCAGTTAAAAGATTTGTTACATCGAAAAAAAACTTAATTTTTTGAAGAAATCGTTAAAATATGTTTTACCTTAAATTACTCTTATTGTTTCTGAGAAGAATTTAATATTTTCCGCCAAAAAAAATTTAAAAAATACATTTACAAGAAAATTTAAACACAGGGTAATTACCTCATGATGACTGCTTTCTGTGGTTAAGTAGGAATATCTTTTTTTATAGTTTAAAATGCTAAGATTTTTAAAATATAATTTTTGTTCTAGATCTATGTAGTACATTTTTTTCACCACGCACAGTCAAATTTGGGTTATAAAAATCACAAAGTCCTAAAATATACATTTTTGAATTTTTCTTGAGAAAATCGTATTATTCGTCGTAAAATGTTTCAACTTATTCAAAATCTTATTGCTCACCTAAACTTAACTATAAAAAAATGAACAATCAGACTTAATTTGTAGCCATGGCACCGAAAACATCCACACAGAGTAGAGATTTTCACGAATTTTAAAAAAGTGTCTATATCTCGAAAACATAGATTTTTATTGAGGTCAGATTTTCTCAGTATTTTATCATAGTTTGGCCTTTTAGTCATAGTTTGGCCTACCTCCCTTTTTTGGTTGGTCCATTACTTACGGGACACCTGTATACTCATAATTTATAATTTAGTAGTTACAAAAGCAAATATATCCTTGCGTATATTTACCCCATTCAAGAGCCGAATAGTGAAGAGTGCACACATAATTAAAAATAAAAGTTTAAAAATTTGAGGAGGCAAAGTGTTGCTATTAAATTAAATATTCATATTGTTTCATACTATGTAAACTTATTGCCTAGTTTATACCTAACAGGAGTGAGATAAAGAACTAGTTGCTTATATATCTTTAATTGTTAAAATGCAAGCTGATCGAAATAATACTGCACTGAGATACTTGCTAAATTGCCTTATCCGGTAAAAAAAAATATTTCGTCTCTTAATTCGAGGAGTTTCACTGTTCTGCGTACAAATATATTGCTTATAAAAATAAGAATTTTTTATGTGTCTTCGCGTAAATTAACTACGCGATTTTGTAAAATTGTTTCCCAATATAGATCTCAATTTGAAACAGTTATGATGCAGTAAATTGTGGGTAGATAGGGGAAATGACAAAAGTATAAAAAACTTTTACGATTAGTCTACACAATCCTAGAAATAACACATTGCTGTCAAATTTTCAATAAACAAATACTTGTCTTTATTTTTCTTGTAATTTTTTTCATATTCTGAGGATTGGCGCTTGTAATACAAAAATTACAGTGATAAAAATCTTAGCACTTTTAACTATAAAAAAATATATTCATGCTTAACAACAGAAAGCACTCATTATGAGGTAATTACCTAGTGTATAAATGTTCATGTAAATTTATCTTTCTTTATTTTTTTCGCGAAAACTATTAAATTCTTCTCAAAAACAATAATTAATAATTTAAGGTTAAAACAATTTTAACAATTTCATCAAAAAATTAAGTTTTTTTTTCGTTGTAACAAATCTTTAAACTGACTAAAATTTACTTCAATGCACGTGGAACATTGAGGCCACAGAATTAATTTAAGGTTAAAAAAAAATTATATAGCATGTAAAGCATAATATAGTACACCTAAGATGAAGTTTAGAGATTTAGTTTTCTCTAAAGTAATGGGCTAAAACTGACACTTGTAAAACTTCTTGAGCGTCACGGAATTTCAGCATTCTCATTGGCCAGTATTAAAGGTGAGCATTAAAGGAAATTGTGGGCACGGTTGCCGACAATGAAAAGTATTTTTCTTCACGAGGGCATTACGTTATCCTAATGGGCCTTTTAGGACCTAATCCCTCGTATTTTTGTTGTATATTTGTTGTATATTTCTTATTATATCGGTTTAGCCATAAAAGCTGTACTTTGCGAATGCTTCTTGCATATTTCGTACAAGGAAAAGTGGGTTTACTTGAAATTCATCTTTCATTCCTGTATTAAGTGCGGTCGTGACAAATTGTGATAACAAATGACTTTTTAAAAGCTCTTTTCTACTTACTGTGTGACTCAGAGACAGGGTATGTTCAGTGTGTTTTGTTGTAGATGAATAAAGTAACTGTACTAGAGAAAATAGTTAATACTTATAAATTGTTAAGAAGGATTTCTACTCCATAATTTCATTTATGAATGACAAAGTGCAGTAAAGTCTGAATGTCGGCGTGTAAAATTATTTGTTATAATTAAAGATACAAATCACAACTAAATGAAACTACGTGATGAAGTGTTACTTGTTCTTTATTTAAATTCTTTACCACGACCTAGGTTTCGTTGTATAACAACATCCTAAGGTGGGCAATTAGCAAAGATTGACGAAACCCACCTGAAGATATTGTCATACAACGAAACCTAGGTCGTGGTAGAGAATTTAAATAAATTAGAAATAGTAATATAGCACGTAGATTCATTTAGTTGTGAATAAAGAATTTCTAAAAAATTAACGCCAAATATATTTAACAGAAGATGCAAATATGTAAAGGAAAAATAGGATTGTAGAAACATACAAAGAAGTACTCATGCAATTTGAGTATATAACATGCAAATATAGGGAAAGTTTAAGAATAAAGAATAAATCTGGAAGGAAAACGTGGACAATCCAAAAAGTAGTGGGTGAAATACAATAAAAAATGTTTTTAAGGTTTTAATATCAAAGAGAAACGAAGGAGGTATGTACTTTATCTCCTAAAGGAAATACGTAATAAATTTTAATCTTGTTAAGTGGACTAAAAAGTGTACTTGAAATTTAAAAAAAACATCTTTTCCGAGGGAGCCTGTCAAGACTATTATGGGTATATGGTATTATGAGTATATATGCAAGACTATTTATGGGAAAAATTCAATTATTTTAGCTGGATTTGTCGAGTGTACTTCGTATCAGCCCTTAGAGGAGAGAACAATGTATAAATGTGCATATATTTAAAATTTACTATTTGAAAAATAGCAGTTTAACACAGTCATGTTTACCGTTTATAGTATAATTTGGTTACGAAGTCTATTTTTATACCAGTTGCTTAGAATTCCTGTTTAAAAAATACTAAGATTAGGTTAAGCTGCATTAATTTTAAAACATGAATAAATAGAAAATGTTTACAATTAAATGAAACTACGTGATGTAGCATTATTTCTAATTTCTTTAAGTTCTTTACCACTGTGGTGGGTTGTTAACAAAGAATCACCTGAAGATGTTGTAATACAACGAAACATAGGTCGTGGTAAAGAACTTAAAGAAAGTGGATATTATACTACATCACGTAGTTTCGTTTAATTGTGAATAATGAATTTCTACAAAATTAACGCCAAAATATTTAATATTAGAAAATATTTAGTTATCACGGTGCTTTGTCACATCATTTAAAAATTTAGTCAAAATGCAGGGGAATTTAGTCAACTTTATGTCCCATTTCCTTTTTATAATGAAATTTTAGAGTATTTTTTTATAAAAGTGAGCCATAAGAATTCTGATTAAGCCATCACCTCACACCTAAACAAGCAAGCTCAAAGCCAACCTCGGCAAGTGGAATTTCAGGATTCATCCTCGATCTTATTTATGTAGAAAATTAAGCAAAATTGTGGCCACTACTGCCGACAATGAAAATTATTATTTTCGTCGAGAGAATTACGCGATCTTAATGGACCTTCTCGACCTAAGTCTCTTTTGTATCATTGTTGGGAATTGGGCGTACATTTTTTTTTGTGACTTGTCGGCTTAGTTGGCATAGCTGGAAAGCTTTGTGAGTTTTTTTACATATATCTTCCTGTATATAACGCGCCCACTTGAATTCCATCCTTCTGCAATGAAATAATACCGGTTCTACTAAGTTGTGGTAACAAATGACTTTTTAAGTACTAGCTTCTACTTGATGTGTACCTCTACCAAAATATGTTTGATGACTTTTGATTATCACACCTTTTTTTCTTTTGAAACGGTGTATTCTTTGATAATGAGTTCAATTGAACTTTGTTTTTAACCGACTACCGTAGGAAAAAAGTTATAAATTTTACAGGCTATGTATGTTGATATGTATGTGAGTAATTTGTTCCCTCATAGAGACTAGGCTGCTAAAGTGATGTCAACTAATGAGGTGGTTTTTAATCCGTCTTGATCCAGAGAGTGCACCAGGGTATATAACGTTATGAATTTCATAGATTATGTACGTATGTGTATATGTGAGTAAGTATGTTCCCTCGTACAGACTATATTAATAAAGTGATTTCAGCAAATGAGGTGTCCTTAAATTCGTCTTTATCAAGAGAGTGTGCCAGGGAATATAACGTTATGAATTTCATAAGCTAGGTACGTTTGTGTATATGTGAGTAAGTATGTTCCCTTGTACAGACTATATTATTAAAGTGATTTCAGCAAATGAGGTGTCCTTAAATTCGTCTTAATCCAGAGAATGTGTCAGGAAATATAACGTTGTAAATTTCACAGGCTAGGTACCTATGTATGTATGTGAGTAAGTTTTTTTCCACGATAGATTAAACTACTGAAGTGAGTTTTGTAGTAGAAGTAGTTTGTTCTCTCGTATACAACTAAATTTACTACAAATAAATTTCAACGAATAAATTCACAAATAAATTTCAACGAATAAGGTATTATTAGGATTTTTCATGATCCAAGGAGTGTCCTGCAGTATGTAGCGTTATGAATTTCACAGTCTATGTATGTATGTATTTTTTGCATTTCAATTATTATTTCTGTAGCCGGGTCTTAGTTTTCCTCATTTCTTTTATTCGTATGTTTTGTATTATATATCTTTTTTCATTTTTATAAAAACAAAATCATATTTTCTAAATTGTTATGTTTTCATACCTTGTGTATGTTAAGTGTAAAGAATTCAAAAAGCTAATTTTAAAGTGCGTGTTTATATATAGTTTGTAACGTTTCTTTAAAAAGAAATCAAATTTTTTATTGAATGAATATCAAATATATTATTTATTAATGAAATTTATATTTGTTATCAATTAAGAAGAAAAAATATAAATATACATAATAATTTAATGTACGAATAATGTTATTCCATTTTCCAAAATTTAAAACTTCCTTTTCCTCTAAGATGCAAAGATAAAAAAATATTCAAAACTGATAGTTTTAAAATCAATAAATAATTCAACCTGATGCCCACAATCCAGGTAGCTTAGAAAGACTATCTTTTTACCTGATTTCACTTAGGTGAAATTGGAAATGCGAGGAAATATGTCATATCCGCAATAATTTTCAAACTACAATATAAAAGAGTCTATGAAAAATCCTGTTAATATCAGTAGCAACAATTTTAAAAATTCCGAGTATCGAAGTTAATTCATACAAATTTTTGAACAAAAACCGGCCAAAATGACGACTTTAAAGCTTAATATTTCATAAACAGATCCGTGTATCTAAAAAGTGTATCTTTTACGACATTTTATGACAAATCCCTCTTCAATAAGATCTGCAAAACGATATTACCCTCACTTTATATGTAGGGGAAGTCATCAGAATATTCATAAGAAGGCGCATATCAGAAATTCAAGCTTATCAAAGTATTCATAAAAAACAATTCAAAACACAGTTTTAAAGGTTTTAAATCGTTAACAAACGGGGCTTAAAATGAAATCTCAATTTTCTTTTAAAAGACTTACTTAATGATGAGCTTATTTGACGCAGTTCGCGAAAAAAATATTCTTACCATCATTTTATAAGTATAAGTATACGTACATGTGTATGTATATATAAATGTATATGTATATGTATATGTATATGTATATGTATATGTATATGTATATGTATATGTATATGTATATGTATATGTATATGTATATGTATATGTATATGTATATGTATATGTATATGTATATGTATATGTATATGTATATGTATATGTATATGTATATGTATATGTATATGTATATGTATATGTATATGTATATGTATATGTATATGTATATGTATATGTATATGTATATGTATATGTATATGTATACGTATATGAATATGTATACGTATACTTATATGTATACATACACGTACACGTACACGTACACGTACACGTACACGTACACGTACACGTACACGTACACGTACACGTACACGTACACGTACACGTACACGTACACGTACACGTACACGTACACGTACACGTACACGTACACGTACACTTACACGTACACGTACACGTACACGTACACGTACACGTACACGTACACGTACACGTACACGTACACGTACACGTACACGTACACGTACACGTACACGTACACGTACACGTACACGTACACGTACACGTACACGTACACGTACACGTACACGTACACGTACACGTACACGTACACGTATACGTATACGTATACGTATACGTATACGTATACGTATACGTATACGTATACGTATATGTATATGTATATGTATATGTATATGTATATGTACATGTACATGTACATGTACATGTACATGTATATGTATATGTATATGTATATGTATATGTATATGTATATGTATATGTATATGTATATGTATATGTATATGTATATGTATATGTATATGTATATGTATATGTATATGTATATGTATATGTATATGTATATGTATATGTATATGTATATGTATATGTATATGTATATGTATATGTATATGTATATGTATATGTATATGTATATGTATATGTATATGTATATGTATATGTATATGTATATGTATATGTATATGTGTATGTATATATATATATATATATATATGTATACGTATTTGTATATGTGTAGAGTCGGTAGAGATAGCAGCAAAGATTGCGGTCAAGTATCGAAACTATATGTCAAGCAAGTTAAATATTGTAGACGTAAACGGATACGTCACCTTCGAAACCAGTGCATCTTGAAGAAAATACAACAAACCGTAAAGAAAATTAACGAGAACTAATAAATGCATTTCATGCTCTGTTTTTAAGTGGCAATTTTAGTAGAACTGACTAGTGGCTTTTTAGTAACAAAAAAATGAAATATGGCTTAAAAATAGTTTATTCAAACGGAAAATAAAGTAGCTGTTTTATGTTCCAGTTATGTACAAATTCCAACTTTTACAAAGGAATGCGAATTCAACTTGATGGTCGAAAGTATTCTGAACCTCACAATAGGTCTATCGCCTGTGAGTCAATTTATGAATAAGGGTAACAATGTGACCTTTACAATCAATGGTTGTACTATTCACAACAGAGAAGAAGTCCTAGTGGCTAACAGCTTTATTGGTGAACGGGGCGCACAACTGTATCGGTGACAAAAGCAAGACTAGGCATCATAGAATTAGTCATGTTAACAGTACCTAGCTAAATAGAATGTAGAATGCTGTCAAAGTGTTATTTATTGACAAGAAGGCAGATATAAAGAAGTCTTTCTGTTTTGTACATTGAGAGTAAAAGCATAGTCGATTGCCTTTTTCCAGCACAGAAATACAAAGCTATATGGTACATACATATGTCTGCGGGCCAATGGAAAGTATCTCTCTGGGAGGATATTTTATCATTATTATTAATTATTACAGCCGCATGACATATATTTACTTCATGAAAAACAAAAGTGAATCCTTTCAACACGTCAAAAACTATGAAGCCAAGAAAGAAAACGTTCTAGACTAGAAAATTAAAATTTTGCGTAGCGAAAATGGAACAGAATTTTGCAACAAAAAGTCGATAATTTCTTGTGAAAGATGGAAAAATCCATAAAAAATTATTATTATACGTCTAAACAGGATGGTTTGAGTGTAAGAATGTACCGAATTGTCTTTATAAAGGCTAGATATCTTTTATTTGAAACAGGTTGTTTATTTATAAAATCTAACTGCATCATTTGGACTAAATGATAAAACTACACATGAATTACAGGCTAAGGTGTCAAAAGAAAAATGACTAAATTGGATCATTTGATCTACTACGGACGTTGATACTCCAATACATATATAGTACCTACTAGACAAAGGCGAATACTAGAAACACGGTTCCATTAATATGTATACACATTGAAGCAATCGCTACAGGGATCGGAGAGAGACAGATTATTTGCAAAAGTTTTAATCAGAAAAGTGGTATTAATGACGATGAGACTTTCTCTCCTGTAAAAGATGCTATATTAAAGTTATTATTTGCATTGTTGTGCAGCTGAATCTAGAAACAATACACTCAGATGTTAGGATAGTTTTTTGAATGGGAAGTTGGAGAAAATCATATATTATAAGTAAAAGTTACATGATTTTGTTAGTTGTAATAATTATACATATAAATTACTTAAGTTAAAAACGGTAACATATGGTTTCAAACAAGCCTCCAAGTTTATGCAAGAAAGTAGATAACGAAAATTAACATTACAATGGTCCTGTGATCAGCAGGTTACGGTTATGATGATGATTTCTTTATATTTTCGAATGATTAAAAGGAAATGAAATTGTTGAAATAAATGTTAAGTAATAAATGTTTAATTAAAGATTTAGGGCAAATCAAACAATGTCCAAGTCATTGTTTGATTGGGGTGAATATTGACAAAGAAAATAAAGTCCTTATTTTGAGTCAAGAATATATTGATCAGTTATTGCGTAAGTTTAGTATGATAGATTTTAATACTGGTGATATGCCTATGGAGACTAAATTAAATAATGAGAAATATAAATATTATAAACTCATAGGTAGTATAATGTATCTAGCAGTTCTTCCTAGGCAACATATATCTTACCCTGTAATCAATTTAATATTTGTCTTTACAATAAAAATTGATTATACGCTAAGATAATATTGAAATATTTAAGAAAAATTAAAAGACTGGTTTTTTGTAAAAGTGGAAATGATAACATTAAAATTTACGTTGATGCCGAGGGGGGAAAAAAATTGTACAGATAAAAAATCATACTCGCATCTCTGTTTTGCGTTATCAAACTCTGTCGTACCTTGGGGGTGTAGGAATAAAAAATCTGTAGCACTGTCCGGTACTAAGACAGTTTTTTGAGATTTGGCAATCTCGGAGGCTTGGAAATATGCTGTATTTCTTGAAAATTTACAAAACGAAATTAATGGAAAAATTTGTTGGTAAATACTGTATTTCATAACAGAACAAAACATGTTAATTTTCGTTATCATTACTGCAGAGTAGTAATTTTGGTTAAAATTGTTCAAGTTCAGTATTTGCTAATAGTTTATAGGCCAGTAGACATATTAACGAAAAACTTAAATTTAGTTAAACATTATAAATTTATGAATTTGTTTGGCATTGAGTGTGTATAACGTTTTAATAGTGGCAGTGTTAACATAAACCAAAACATTATAACACATAGATGTTATTACTAACGTTATCTATGTTCACTTGTATATATATTATAGTTGCCTTGTTAACTTACTCGTAAGTAAAAGATCTTCTCTACCGGAATGATGGCTCAACACGCCGTTTCATTCTACAAATATATATATATATATATATATATATATATATATATTCATACGCAAATGTATAAGATATATATGTGTATACGAATATATCTATATATATATATATATATATATATATATATATATATATATATATATATATATATATAATAATTTGCCACATATTAAATGAGAGGTCCCCACATAAAATATCTACTTGAAAAGTTTCATTTCGATAGGTCCAAAACTGTGTAAACTGTGATAGCGCGATATACGAGCGGACAAAACGGACTAACATGATGAAAAAAACTAAGGTTCCTTGTGTCAATACTAAGCTCTAAAACAATAAGTTGAACATATGTATAGTGTATTGAATCTAGCGTAAATACGTTTATCTCCGCCTTATGGTAATACTGACCTCTATCCTAAATAAACAAAATTTTATTTCAAAGAATGTCATGTGAATGTAAACTATCCATACATTTAGAAATTAGTATTGTCCATCAGAATAAATCACTCATAGACTGTAAACATCCTTCAAGCTCAATCATATTTGATAATTTTCCAAACAAGTTGCGAAAATCCCATAGTAAATAAACAACACAGCAATAGTATTAAACAAAGGATCACTGTTTATAATATTTATCTGTCATAATGTGGCTGAGCTACGAATCAGCTACGGAGAAAATCCGTTAGCGTAAAGAAATATAATCTTAATCCAATTCCAATTCCGTTAGTTCCCCAATGCCACCCATAGTTGGCAATAAATCATTGTTTTTTTTAATACTGTGGTAATTTTAATGAAGGGCCAATTAAAATTTGATGAGATTGATATCTAATGACTGTTTATGGTAAATATAATTTTACTCTGCAACTTCTATTTTAACTGTAGATTGTCGTGTGAACGATTGTTTTTCACATTTCCTCATAATGTAACCACGTCTTCTTGTAAAATGTTGTCACAATATACTTTTAGAATTAGGTTCCTCTGATTTATGGACCAACAAGCGACATAGCAAAATCACGACGTATTATACAATTCAGCTACGAAACACTTAAAGAAAAGATTGTTGTAATATCTTACTATTTCTTCTTATTTCTTTCATATCCTTCGATAAAATTTAACAATAAATTATTTATAAGTGTATGACAATATACATAACACATAATTCAACATGCGAGTCGCCTCCAAATCATTTCTTTAAAACTGACCCTTATATTATGGACGACATGTTGTAAACATAATGGAATTTCAGCATTCCCATTGGTCAATATCACTGGCGAGATTTAAAGGAAATTGTGAGTACTTTTTCCGACAAGCAAAAGTATTCTTCTCCTCGAAGGCTTTACGTTACACTAATGGGTCTTTTAGGACTGAATCCTTCGCATATTTTGTATACTTTTTATTATATAGGTTTAGCCGTGACACCAGTGCTTTGCAAAGGCTTTTTGAAAAGCGTGCTCACTTAAAATTCATCTTTCATTTCCGAATGAATTGTGGTTGTGACAAATCGTGGTAACAAATGACTTTTAAGTGCTCTTTTCTGCTTACTACGTAACTCCCCAACAGAGTTTGTTAATGGATTTTGAATGTGATTTCTTATAGTTTAAAGAAAATATTTTTTAGGAATGTTATTATTTATTTATGGGGTTACATCCAGACATTCAGAATATTACCGGTTCTCAAATTTAGAATGCTGCTGCTAATTAAATTTACTAAAATAGTAGATAAATAAAGTATGCCACACCGGCCAAAAATAGTTCTATCTCAGTCAGTAGAAATTATATTTTAAATAGGCTGTTAAATTGTTAACCTAGAACTTTTTTGGGCTGGTACCAAATATTGTATTTTCAAACGTTCTTAATTTTTGAAAATTTATTTTTATAGTATCGTAACTTCGTCGAACTCTTCAGCCGATTAGTGAAAAATAAATATGTTATTAAATTAGTTATCGTGATCTTTGTACGTCTAATTTATCTAAGTGCCTGAATTGGTTCAGCTTCATGATTACAGTCCTCATTCATTCTAAGCGTCACAAACCAAATTTTCGTCATCCAATATGCATTGTTCATTCGCTCTCCAAATAACGTATATTATCTGCGGCAGTCTTTGCATCGTCAGGATTGCGTACTTGATATCAATTTAAATCCATTTTCTTTGGTGCAATACGCTTAAAGACGTGACGTTAATTGCCATTAACTAAGTTCACTTGTGTACATTTATATCTTGTTATGAAATATCGTGAAAATTTTAAAAACTTCCGAAGAAACGATCCAAACTCTTCTTCAAAACTATAAATCTATTCTATATATATTGGACTATAATATATTTACTAGTTATGTATTATATAATATATAATTATATATATATATATATATATATATATATATATATATGTATATATATATTTATACCAGTTATGTATACATATAATATTGAAGATAAGTAAGATTGCTTTTCTTTTATAGAAAATGAAAAATAAAAATGATAAAAAATTGTTTAAGTTGAGGGTAATTTTAGTTTTATGTGGTTTTTTTAAAACGGCTATATAAAAGAAAAATATTTTCTATGATTTATTTATTATTCCCATTTAACATTTTTTTCTTATTTATATCGATTTAGATTTAATATAGTGATATTATCCTAGATTTAAATAACTATTGCAAGATTAAAACTATTGATATGTCATTAATAGTTGGTTGAACTTTAAAAAACTTAACACATTGAAGACAAAACCACATCTTTTCTTCTTCAAACACTGGAAAAATATATCTTCAAACACTGGAAAAATAAAAAACTACGTTATTCGAGTATACTCATAATAGAGTATAATCACAATAGCTCGGAGTGCCTCGAAAAGACGAAATCTGAATTGAGTGAATCCTTTTAAGAACCAAAATAATCGACATAGCGCTTAATGCAAACAAGCTAACGTGGTAAAGGGTAGGCTGTATTTACGGTAGAGCTAATAAGCGATAGGGTCGACAAGTTTTTCTGTGGAGACCACGAACCTCAAAGCATGATGTGAGTCGCTTACAAGCTAGATGAGCTTGTATCCAAAAATATGATGTTAATGTGACGACGATTACTTATAACTGATGGAATAAACAACACTCTAATAAAATTTATTATAGTAAATTTAATGCATTTCGAATGAAATAATTGTTGATTACTTTTATCTCAATTTATTTGGTATAACTGGGGATGTAAAAAATTAAAGGGGACGTAATAGGACAGAAACGCTGAATTGCAAAAACATAAGAAAAATGATTTATGTCCTTCGTTTATAACGTAATATATAATGTACGAAGTAAAAAGAAATTAACAAAGAATGTATAAATCGGAAAAGAAAACGTGGATGAACCCAAAACTAGTGGAAGAACTAAATGAAAAGATATTTTAAAGGAAGTAATAGACGTTAATGTAAAACAGAATAGGTATATAAAAGGATGTATAAGCACGTATGAATCGAAAGAAGCATATTATATCATATAGTAGATGATGCGCGCCATCGCTTCTTGTTATACCTAAGAATGTCGTATGATTATGAACTATCCATCCTTTTAAAAATTCATATTATCCACTAGATTACACCAGTTGTAGACTAAAAACATCCTTCGTTATTAATCATATTTGAACATTTCTTAAATTAGTTTCAAAAATTTTACAGTAAACAAAGGGCACGGCAATAGCCTTGTACAAACGATCACTATGCATAGTATTTATGAGTTGTGATGTGACTGATATATAAATTAGGTCCGAGGAAAATCTGTTATTGCGAATGAGAAGACATATTAATCCAATACAAAGTCTACTTAAATTCTATTTAGATATATCCATCCACGGAGCCGGAAAATTATTAGGTGATAATACTGTGGTAGTTTTTGTGAAAAGTGAGTTGCAAGTATCTAAAAAACGTACAAGGACTGAAATTGTAAATACAATTTTATCACAATAGACTTTAAAATTATGATCCTGTCACATATAAAAAGGCGATATGGCAAAATTCGAATTTGCGATTCAGTTACAATTCCCTAAAAAGGATAAAGTTTTGTAATACTGGAAATGTAAAGGAATATTTTTTAATTTTTTTTATTATTTATTTTATACTATTGGTTAAAATGAAACGATTAAGCATTTTGGGCATAATAAAGTATATATAATACTTAATTCAGTGTTAATTTCCCCTAAAAATTGGGTTAAAACTGACCATTATTTTACATGCGAAACGTAGTGAGTGTTACGGGAATTTCAGCACTCTCAGTGGCCAGCACAAAAGCATTTTTCTCCACGAAGGCGTTAGGTTAACCTAATGTGTCTTTTCGACCGAATACCTCGTAGTTTTCTTGTATATTTTCGGCACATTTCTTAACATAAGGTTTTAGCCATAAAAGTTGTACCTTGAGAATGCTTTTCATATATTTCGTTCACTGAAAAACATGTTTGCTTGAATTTCATCATTCATTCTCGAATTAAGTGCGATCGTGAGAAATCGTCATAACAAATGGCTTTTTAAGCGTATTCAATATATTTTGAACATGTTTTCTTTTAGTTAAATAAAGTAACTCGTTTGGGGAAAATGGTTTATTTATTTAAATTCTTGAGAAAACTTTTTTATTCTTATATTGAAGTAAATTGCTAATAAATTTTATTTTTAATCATGTCATGTGATTCTGCGCAAGTTCTATTAAAAATTTAAAAATAAATGATGTCAGGGGCGCCTGTAAATTAAAGTGTAGATATGGGGAAAACGCGTTTTGTTTCATCTAAGTTTGTGAAATGCTTTGGTTTAATCCTTTGAGGAGAGAAAATACATAAATTTTCATATATTTTCAACTTTTTTTTCATCAAATTTGCAGTTTATAGACAACATTTGATATAGAGGTCTATCTTTATACTAAATTCCTTTAATTGCTAGTTAATACAGATTTACACTAAATGCCTGGAATTACTAGTCAATGTAAATAATACAACGATAAAAAATATTAAGATTAGATTAAACTCAAAAAGCTTCTAAGATGTCACTTATCGTATTTATTTTTTCAAATGAAATTCTAAAGTATTTTAATATTAAAGGGATCCATAAAAATTCTGGTTAGGTTTTCACCTCACACTTAAGAATGCAAATTCAAAACCAACCTCCCAAAAGTGGAATTTCAGAATTCATGTTCCGTCTTATTTATGGCAAAAATTAAACGAAATGTGGCCACTGCTGCCTACAATGACAATTATTATTTTCCTCGATAGAACCCGCGAGAATTACGCGATCCTAATAAACCTTCTCGACGTGCCTCGTATTTTCGTTGGGAATTTGGCTTACACTTTTTTGTTACTTGTCAGCTTAGGTGGCTCTGGTCGAAAAGATTTGTAACTTTCTTTTCCTGTTTCGTACTTTATATAACTCACCGACTAAAAATTCGTCAGTCAATGCCGAATTAAGTGCGGTTCCAGTTAGACGTGGTAACAAATTATATTTTAAGTGTCCGTCTCTACTTGCGTGTGTCTCTTTCCCAAAATATGTTTGGTGGCTTTTGAATATTACCATTTATTTTTTAATGAAATAATGAGTTTGAACTTCATTTTTATTATGAATGATAATATTAAAATTACATATAAAATTCCTTTTCCACGTTTTAGATATTAAAAAACTCGTTAACCAAAATTTTAATTGTATATTTATGAACGCAAAATTTTCATATATGTATTTATGAACGAAAACTATTATGTCACTTTAGAAAGAAAGCAAGCCTTTTATTGAGTTAATATGAAGTGTATAGTTTATTGATATAATTTTGTATTTATCTATCAATTAAAGAGAAAGAAAATAGGTATAATAATAAAAAAGGAAAATAGATATAAAAATAGGTATACATCATAACTGAATATATGGCAATAACATAACCTCATTTTCAGAAATTTGAAATTTGCATTTTCTAAGATTGAAAAATAAAAAATATTTGAAGTTCGTAGTTCAAATATTATTACATAATTAAATTTGATACTTTAAAAAAAATCAATATTTATAATATAAAAGCTATCATAAATATCCTCCAAATTAATTTTTATGTTTCAAAGCGAAATCCATGAACGAAAGCTATTCAAATTTAATGCCCAAAATTAATGTAGCTTAGAAAGAATATCCTTCTAAGCTACTACTAAGTAATAGTACTTGGTTTCACTTAGGTGAAATTTAAAATACGAGAAAATAAATTTTATCATGGAATATGTAAAGAAAAGAAGTAAATTTCGGAATTCTGTAAAACTCTGTTCTGAAAAATTTTGTAAACTTAAGTAGTAAAAATTAGAAAAAGCCGAAAAGTTGAAGTTAATCGATACAAACTATTGAATAAAAACCGGCCATGTGCGTATAAAGAAAATGGCTTCGAAACCTAATAAAAATGAAAAAGAAAATCAAATCGAAACCTAATTAAATTGGAAAATAGTAAATGAAATCTCAATTTCATTTTAAAATACGTATTTAATGATGACTTTACTTAGACAAATCGCGAAAAAGTTTTTGTTATTACTTTACATGTATATGACTACGTATATGCGTGTATATATATATATATATATATATATATATATATATATATATTATATATATATATATATATATATATATATATATAATATATATATATATATATATGTGTGTGTGTGTGTGTGTAATGTATGTACGTATACGGGTATGTCTATGCGTATATGTATATGCCTATTTATATGTACATACATATTTATACGTATATGTTTCTTTATGTATATAGAGAGGTAAATTAAACTATTTTAAAATAATTTGAAGCCTGTTAAATAAGATAACCATATAAAGCATCTACTTGAAAATTTTCATTTCGATAGCTCCAAAATTGTATAAACTGTGACACTGCGACATATGAGCGGACGAACGGACTAACATAACGAAAATACTAAGGTCCCTTGTTTTATTACTGTGATCTAAGGCAATGAGCAAATTTAATATAGCGTAAATACGTTAATCTTTGCCCTACAGTAGTACTAATCTCTATCCTAAACAGCCAAAATGTTATTTCCAAGGATATCGTAAAACATATTACCTATCTATCTAGTTAGAAATTAGTATTATCCACTATGATACATCATTCGTAGATGTAAACATCATTCATGCTCAGTTATAATTGAACATTTTCCAAACAAGTTGCCGAAATCCTACAATAAATAATCGATACAGCAACGGTCTTACACAAAGTAATCACTACACATAATATTTGTACGTCACGATGTGACTGAAATGTGAATCAGTTTCAAAAATCCATCAGCAACAAAAGAATATATTTATAATCCGATTCAAATTCCGTTTCGTTCTGTAATATCATCCATGAATGCTGAAAAATCATTAGCTTGTAATACTGTGGTAATTTTAATGAAAGATGTATTGAAACTTGCTAATAATAATATATATTGACTGAAATTGTAAATAAAATGTTATTTTCTAATCTCTAATTTAACTCTAGAGTTGTCGTGTGAAGGAATTTCTTTTAGATCTTTCTGTGTAATTTAACTACATCTTTTGGTAAAACTTTATGACCGCAGACTTTAAAGCCATATTGCCAGGACATTTATAAAATCAAACGACATTTTATACGCTTCAGCTACGAAACACTTAAAAAAATATTTCTTTAATATTTCCGAAAAATAAATAAATATCTTATTATTTCTTTCATACACTTCGATAAAAGAAAACCATAAATTATTATTAGCACAATATTAAATACTTAATACGTAATTCAACATGTGAGTCGCTTCTAAAGCGTTGGATTATAGCTAACCCTTATTTTACATGCGAAACATTAACTCTATTGTTGTCGTGTGAAGGCATTTCTTTTAGATCTTTCTGCGTAATTTAACTACATCTTTTTGTAAAACTTTATGACCGCAGACTTTAGAACCGTATTGCTGGGACGCAAAGAAAATCAAGCGACATTTTATACGATTCAGCTTAAAAATTACGAAACACTTATTCCTTTGATATTTTCGAAAAATAAATAAATATCTTATTATTTGTTTCATACACTTTGATAAAAGGAAACAATAAATCATTATTAGCCCAATATTACATACTTAATACGTCAATAAAACATTATTAACACAATATTACATACTTAATACGTCAATAAATCAGTATTATCACAATATTACATACTTAACACGTGAGTTGCTTCTAAAGCGTTGGATTAAATCTGACCCTTATTTTACATGCGAAACATTGTGAGCGTTACGGAATTTCAGCATTCTCATTGGTCAGTATTAATGTTAAGAATTAAAGGAAATTGTGGGCACTTTTGCCGACAATGAAAAGTATTTTTTTCCTCGAGGGCGTTACGTTATCCTAATGGGCCTTTTAGGAACGAACCTTCGCATTTTTTGTATACCTTGTGTATACTTCTTATTACATTGCTCTAGCCGTGAAAGTAGTGCTTTGCGAATGGTTTTTTTGCATATTTCATTCTCTGAAAAGCGCACTTGTTTGAAATTCATCTTTCATTTCTATATTAAGTGTGATCGTCGTTTATTAAATTTAAATGAATTATACATGATATATATATATATATATATATATATATATATATATATGGCATATTTCTTACTACTAGGATAATTTCTTCTTATCAATTCTACTTAACACTGTTTGGTATAATTTACCTTTTCTTTGTACCTTACCTTCTTTCCTTTGTGTCTTACCTGTAAACAATTTATCTGTGTATAATAATGTAATGTGATATGATATGCTTGTGATATTCCTGAACCAAGGCCCATTTCTCTTCTGTATTCTTTTTTCATCTCCTTGCCCGAATATATTCCCCGAACGGCATCAAAATCCTACTTCTGTTCTTGTTTATATTAAAAATATTTTAACATCTTTTAAATTTTTGGTCCGAATTATTAAATGTGAAGGTTTCATTTTCTATCAGAAAGCTTAATATGACTATTATATTCATTCTAATAAATTAATTGAATATATTTGGCTTCAATTTTGTAGAAATTCATTATTCACAATTAAATGAAACTGCGTGATGTAGTATTATTTCTACCTTCTTTAATTTCTTTACCACGACCTAGGTTTCGTTGTATTACAACATCTTCAGGTGGGATATTAGCAAAGATCTTTGCTAATTATCACGTAGTTTCATTTAATTGTGACCAATAAATTAATCTAAACTTTGCCAATTTCATCGCATGTACTTTTTTAAACTTAAAATCAGTTACCCTGGCTTATCCCCGAAAATATATAAATGCTATCACAGACTTTTCTTCGCTTCTTTTAAAACATACAATTCGTCCGTACACACTGTTAGTTTATCTGTAATAGTTTCCCACGCGTTCGTCGCAAAAGCTCCGAGAGCAGCGAGTTTTTCGTTCGCTATTTTGACATTATTATCTCAAATATTATACAATATCTATAGATACGTAAATATATAGATACGTATATAGATACGTAAATGATATGTAAATATTTATATATACATATATATATATATATATATATATATATATATATATATATATATATATATATATATATATATATATATATATATATGTAATAACTTGGAGAATATTAGTTTTAGCGTGAATATCTAAATAACAAACGCTTTGCTCTTTAATATATTAGTGTAATTTATACTGTATGTATTATTGACTCATTATAAATATAATCTTAATCAGTATTTACGCCATGAGTTACAACTGGCCAGAAACTAAATAACTATTGTGTATGCCCTTTTATTGGAACTGCGCATTTAAATGTTACTTATCTGTAAGCCGAACCCGCATACAAGCAAAGTTCACAATATGTTATTGCAAAACCAAAAATTACTTTTTTTGCAAATCAAATGTTGTATGTAACAACAAATAACTGGTCAAATTGGATTACTTTATTTGCAAAAAGCCACAAACGTGTTGGAAAATATTAAACGATTCTTGACAATGAAATGTATTTTTCCCTTCGGAGGTATTACGCGATTGTAATGAACCTTCACGATTCCAATCCCTTGTCAATCAATTTTAGTTGAGCTTTCGGTGTTTATTTTCTGTTATTTATCGATCATGTCCGACTTAAACTTAAGGATAAAAAGCTTTGCGAGCGCTTTTTACGTGTTCCGTTCATTGGAGAGAGCGCCCACTTGAAATTCATCTTTCATTCTCGAATTAAGTGCGGTCGCGGTAACAAATGACTTTTTAAGTGGCCGCTTTTACTTCCTGCTTATGAGTAAGCGGCCAGGTGGCGTTATTTGGTAGCCTTGAATGTGCTAATGTGCTGATAAAAACGTATATCCAAATCTTGTGAATCGCCTATATATTTACCCGTGCAATAGAATAGATAATAAAACTTCACTGATTTAGAAGAAGGTTGAAATATTTTTCATTAAAAAAGTGACGCTACTAATAGTTGACAAAGCGAATAATGATCTTAAGAGAGTTTTGAAAAACAAATTATCTCTACAAATCTTACTATTGACATGAGAGCACGCGCAATTATTTATCTATTTTATTGTTTTAGAGAAACTGACGATGGCAGATATTTAAAAATTATTTCTAACAAGCCGCCGTTAATTTATGAAGTGGAAATTTTGGTTTGACGATTTTTTATGATGTTTGTCACTGTCGCGATCAACAACAAAGTTACGATCCTCCACAGTTCCCACTTCTCTTTACGACTAGTTTAACCAGCCGAGTTTCGCGGTCATACAGCTCATAGTAACGATTTGCACGAGGAACGTTCCGCAAATTCGACAACTGATGATAAAATTACTACTCTGTGGCTCAAGACAAAGACTGACATGTGATTCCAGTAATTGTCTGTATTGATCAAGTACAGAAAATTATACATTAAAATATTGGTATCAGAAAGCTTATAGCTATCTGTACAACGTCACTTTGATTGCTGCAGTGAAATGTTATAAATATTCATTATGGTAAAGTCATGGTAACGAAAGCTATAATACTGTTAAGAATCCAAAACTAAGAGGCAGTCTGCACCGCAGTAGGTGTTCTTTCTCGAAGAATTGCCTTCAAAGGACTAAGGGCCGGAAAAAATGATCGCCTCGTTCTTCGGAAAAAAGCATTATTACACAATGATTATTCAGGAAAATAAAAGAATCATTTGCTTGTTATTTGGGCAAAGTTTGGGATCAAGACTCTCGCAATAGAATCCTCCTTCATTGCGACAACGCCTCTACAAACTCAGTCAGAAAAATGATCGATTGTTTGTTCACGTTGATTATAGAAATTATGAGTGACCCATCGTATAGCCAAGACTTGTAATTTCTTCTTATTCCAAAAACAATGTCGACATAATTTTGTCTTATCCTTTTTCAATAACCATTTAAAATTCAATTATACTTCCCATATTTCATAACCGTCACATGAAAAGATGATCTATTTCTTATTTCTATACTTTTTTGCCACATACTTTTCAACCGCTTTTTGAAAAAAAAACGATATCATCGAAAAAACAATTTTAAAACTGTGATTATATTTTTTACATATATTGTTACAAATGTAGTTACCAAGATGAAATAAAATAATCTCGAGGCAATAATCAAAATGTAGAGGTTGCAATCAAAATACTGTCAAAATGATAATAACACATTTTTGAAAGCGTAAATTTGAATATTTGTAACTGAAAATTTTCCAATGAATATTGACTGATTAGTTACTACTAATCAGTCAATATTCATTGGAAAATTTCCAGTCACAAATAAACATAAAAAAGATTAAAAATTCTTTAGTTACGAGGATATATCATAACAACATAAATAATAATGGTATGTATCTTGTGAATAATATCTGTACACCGAAAATTTAATGGCTGCGTATTTGTTTATCTCTTCATAAAAAGATCAAGGACGACTTCACTGATTTCGGTTTTATATATACTAACATATGGAGCGTGAAAGTTTGTTTATTCGTTTATCACACTAATCTCTGATCGTCACTTGTCTGATTTAAAAGTTTTGAAAATTGTAAGCAATATATCACCTCACCAGCATTCATAGAGGTGCAGCAGTAAAAAAGCGTTTGGTCTGTTTGCTTTGTTTATTTGTTCGCGATGATGGAATAATTCGATGACTTCATATTTTTTCCCACGGTATATTTCATTGAAAATAAAAGTACCCTCATCTAAAATTATTTCAGTACCTCTAATATATATATCAACATATTGAATTTATTACCTATGTGTGCGTCGTAGTGTCAGCACTCTCTACCGTGACGTCATATTACAACGCTCACGCTCCCTCATGCGTTTCCGTACTATTCATAAGTGGTTTATGGTAAAACATTTAGCATTTCCAATTCGCAAATTAGAAAATCTCGTTCTGATCCAAAGTCTGCTAACACAACCACCCAAGCAACGGAAATGTTGCTTCTTATTGCTCCATGGGGTGACAAAATTCGAAAGAAAGGGTAAAAGTAGTGAAGAGGGTCTATTCCCTTGGAGCTATAGTTGAGTGTATTGTTGCAAAGATCATTTTGAGTATTGCTTACTACCTATCTAGATGGTTTATTTTAATAAAACACGTATTATTTCAGTAAAGAAAACATGAAAAGATATTACGGAAAGTATTATGAGGTAACGCTATGGTTATCTTGTTTGATTTTAAACACTTGTATTTAATCGAATCTATAATTTTGCATTATATTGCTATTAATGCTTCATATAAAGCAATTCTGTGTCAGAAATAAAAAAGATATTCTTATCTTCAGAATATAGTTCAAAGCGTTGAGTGTTTTCCATTATATATTTATACAAAGTTATATGTCTAAAATAATTTTTTTTTAAATTCTGGTATTTTTTTTATGTTATACCGTATACTAATTTAAAATAAAATCTCTTTATTTTACGTCTATAATGTAAACCTAAATTTTAAACATTTACTTTTAATAAAAAAATTAACAATACTGCCAGAACACAAAGTTAAAAATGGAGTGAGTACAAAAAAGTCCGCCAAATAAAGCGTTCATATTTCCAGGTAAAAAAGCTAAAATATAATTTCAATTGAAATAATTGAAATTCGTTTTATATTTTCCAGTACCTACAAAACGCTTACTCCACTTTTATCCACATCGACATCGAGTTTACCCAAATAATCAATTTCAGATGTATATTAACCAATATTCTGCTGTAACAAATTCAAATTTGATAAGCGTGCTGGAATAAAACTATCTCAAATAAATTTCCATCTGGCTCGTGGCAAATATTTTTATATTCTAACGAATTATTTTGTTTCACGTTATTCAGAGGCACGTAGGTTTTCAAAAGCACTGAAATAAAATAGAAATATATTTTTTCTGTGATATAAATTTCTCCAATAAAGCCATAAATAGAATTAATGGTTTTCATTAATGTTTTCAATTAATCTATTATTACTAAATATAAATTTCATTAATATTTTCAAAAAATCCATTAATTTTATTGTTTTGTTAATTTAATATATGTTAAATAAAAATTTTCAATTTGTCATAAAATATACTAGTCCATAAAATAAATTAAATCTTAATGAAAAAATAATAAGAAAAATTCAGGGGAAAGTTTTGAAATATTTGTTTTTCTTAATTTACTCTTTAAGTGAAATCTTTGTGGTCTTTGAAGAGATAAATAATGCAAAGTTTTAATATATTTATAATATGTAATGATATATCTACACATATGACGTAATGATGATATAGACGTATGTAGAACAAATGAAAATAATTTTAATTCGTAATTTTAATGACAATTTTGGGTCGCCTATATACTAGGTAACTGTTTTTTTTTGTTTTAAATGCATTCACTAACTAAAACTTTTTCCGCTTAACTTCCTTTCGCGGCTTTATAAGCCGCGAAAAGAACAAGGTGTAACGAATGTTTAAAATCTTTTATCTCAAAATAGGAATGGATTTCTATTAGGCCAATTAAGTAATTACGAGATAAGTACGATTTTCTAGGTTTTACTTTTGACATTTTTGCGGTGAACAGTAATTAGTTTTCACATTGGTAGTTTTGATATAAATGGCTCGCAATAATTAATCTGTGAATTTGAACGGCTTTACAGGAGGAGGTGATCTTAGAACATATAAAGGTTGGTTCGTACTAACAGCAAGATAAACTTTTTCGATGAGAAATTAGTTTGATTTTTTTAAGGCTCATGAAGATGTATATGTAATATACATAAAAGGTCGTCTCATACTATAACAATATTATTTTATATTTTTAGCCAAATATTATAACTACATTATTCAAGTTTACATAGCAATTAAAAAAGTTAAATCAGACCAATGACATGTTTCAAGAAATTTGTTGTCACTTATATCAAATAAAATACAGTCTGGTGCAATGGTTATGAATTAGGTGCTTCAGCAGTTGAGTACCGTAGGAAAGTGGAAACTTTTAATTTGTTTTTGTGTGTAGGAAGTTATTTAATGCGAAGAATAATAGTGTTTTATTTAACATTTGGAATTATTTTTTTTGAAAGTGGAAAATTTTAACAGGAAATTTCAAAATTTGTAAAATGTTCGAGATATGCCCTGTAAAGTGCGGTATTTTTTTTATAGAGTCTGGTTTCTATAAAGATTATAGGAGAACGGATTGAAAAAAATGATCATAATAAATCATAAAAATAAACTTACGGTTAAATTGTTTCAACAATTTCAAGAGATACAGCTTATTCGTAGGATTTTATCTACTTTATGCATTTTCCGACATGTAGTTTCTTTGCTATAAATACATGCATGAAAATTCGTAAACATAAATTGTAAATATGACTGATACTTGTATCGAAAGAACACTCCATACAGTCTTGTAAATTATTTCCAGTAATATATATATATATATATATATATATATATATATATATATATATATATATACATATATATAATATGTATCTAACCTTAGTATTTTAAAATATTTTATTTAAAAATTTTAAAATATTATATTTTACTACAGATTATACGCTTTTGATTCAAGCATTACTTACCCGTTTGCCATTACTGTTTAAACTATAATCTACAATATATCTGTAAATATATTTTGAACAAATAAATACAGGGAAATAAAGATTTATTCAATACATTTTGACTTTTGAAATATCTTGTCATTGCCTATAAATTAAAAGTATAACTTTTACAATTGTTTTTATTTATTTAAACATAACTATTTATAGAATTATACGGTCTTTTTGCACATCCTCTTTAAACAAAAACTTTAAAAAAATATTCAAAATATCATTCGTTTCTTGGTCAACTATGATGGTAAACCTGTCATAGTCGATCATGATCTAGAATAATATTCTGCCTAAGACGAGCGATAAGGGTTATTTATTAGAAGTCAAATAAAGTGTGAAACTATCGATTTTTCGCCATAACTCGTGTACACAATTTACACCAAATCAATGTCACTTCTCACATCATTAATAATATTTAAACAGTAAGATTATTGATAGTACGTACACTCACAATTCTCTTGTTGCTGTAAATTTTCTAAATTTTTTTTATATTTTTAGTGTTCTGTGCTTCCAAAAAAGAATTAAAGTTTTATGGGATTACTCTCATCTTCGTCTATACATCCGTCAAAGCAATTTTTATCAGAAATTGCTTGACTTAAAAACTTCTGGTCTCAAAAATATATTTTCTAGCTTTGGTTTGGTAACACTTGCGAGATATACTGAAAAGTTTGCAAAAAGTATGCCCTAAAAGTTTCCTATTTTTAAAACTATTGAACCGAAAATAATGAAAAATGGAGTTTTACAAGTCAACGAAAAGCTATATCGTCGATTCCAGGTATAACAGTTGTCAGATATTCACGATAATATGTCAGATATTCACAATAATTCCTATACACATTAATAATTAAAAAAAAAATATGAAATACTTCCCTGGAATTGAGATGTATACATTTTCCCTAATATTTATTTTTTTTTGCAATCAGTACTCATATCTGAAGATATTTTAAGTTGCCTGTTTATCAAAATTTTCAAGATTTTACTATTTTTCCAGGTTGAATGTTATTCAATAATTACTTAAACATGAGAAACTAACAACCCACTTGACTCTGCATGAATACATTTCAGGGTATGCAAATATAGGATCTAAAATATTTATTTACAGACCACGTTACTTGTCTATCTCCTAATTGCCAAAACGTATAAAATTAGGTTAATTGATTAAGGTTCTTTGATCCACCATACTTTATTGATCTACCGATTATGTCCCACATATTTTTTTAGCTTGAAAACAGGTATCATAGCTCACCTGTAAAAATAGATAAATACTATCATGGACTTTCTTTTATACTTTTAAGACCTACTATCTTCCCATAAATATTATTACCATATCTGTAATAGCCGCCCAGACTAGCAACTTTTTCTGCGACAATCTTGAGATTATTACCTGTGTCTCAAAAATAATACAACGTACGAAGTACCTATATAGACTATGGTAATCTGAAACTTATGACTATAATATTCCGAATTTTAAACTTTTCAAAACCTAAAAATATTAAAAATATTTTCAAATTGATTTTTCTGATTACAAAACAAAATCCAACTTCGAAAACAGATCGCGTATAAAAAGAGGTTATAATTAATAAACAAATAGATGATGAATTAATTTCTGTTCTAAAATTAAACTTTTGTTGCAAAACAATTAACAAACCGTCGGACCAATTTAATTGAGTAGCCTTTCGTAAACTGACGTCTTTTATATTGGAAGGGCCATAGTCAGTTCCGTCTTTGGTCCAACGAACCGTAAAATGTCTGGCTAAATTGACTTGGGAAAATTTACCAGAGAAAAACTTATTTAAATTAATTGAAAATCTAGCCCTTTAATTACTTTATCATAATTTATTATATGGCTGTAATTTCATTTGTAATGAGCCGTCGTAATGTAAAACGCAAATACGGCTTTAAGCAAAACAAACGTGTATTTTTTTAAACATATTCTACAAACTACTATTATAAAATGTACTCATTCTTTTTTATTCAGCGTTAATAAAAATGTGACAATTACTTTCTGTTCATACAATTTCTGACCTTTATTCAGCAAACTTTTTTATTTAAAAACAACTAGCATTTACTATTGTAATATTAAGTGGGATAAATCAATTTTCTTATTTTTTACAGGCTTGAAGATTGCATTACTTTGTACCACTCAATTACTAGCTAGGTTGTTTAAATTCATTTGTTAGTATATCTTTATAAGACTTGGTCAGTATATTTTCTTTTAATAAAAAAGATCACAATTTCAATGAACCAAATCATTACGGTATTACACGTTTGTTTTGCTTGAGGCCGCATTTACCCTCTGTATTACGCCGGTTCATTATGAATACTACGAATAAAATTACAGAACATAAAAAATTAAGATAATTTGAACTAATTTTCCCTAAAAATTTTCTCTAGAAATAACAAGTTATCAAAAAATTTACAGTAGCTCAAAAATATTATCATTACAATTGTTTTGTGGGAAACAACTTCGTAACCTATTTATAACTTATGTATTTGTCAGTTTATAACTATGCCTAGCCTAGTTTATAACTTATGTATTTGTCAAATGATTTAATTCTCCGTGAGGATTTTTAATTGAACTATTAAAATATAAACTGAAACACTTTACATAGATCTTGGACATTATAGAGTATTACGAGTAACCATTTTTCTCATGGAATTAATTACATATATAAGCGATTTAAGGAACTTCTACTGCAAAGAAGTAAAGTTTAGAAAAAGATTGTCGAAGCGAGGAATTGACTAAACTGGTTATATTGATTTAGACAATCATTGTTCTTGAATTTCATTAATTGAACTACTAATTTTTAAATGATCTAAAAATGGAGAATTATTGTTGAGATTTTAAAATTTGTTATTGCCCAATGCTATTATCATATTTTCATATCTTCTGTTTAGCTCCCCCGAACCTGATTTAGTCGTATCCTGTGAGATTTTCTATGCAAATTCTTAATAAATATTACGTGATACTAACGCGATTTGAAACTTTTTAACAAATACATATAATGTTTAGATCAAAGGTTCGTAGGTCATTATTTTGTACGTATAAAGAATATTATGAAATTTTTCTTATCTTCTCTCATGATGGTATCTTTTAAAAAACTCACAGCAACAGATTCCCAATTACATTGAAAATAAAGTAATCATTAGTCCAGAAAATTATTTTGATATCATCCTGTCTGCTCTCCAGACAACATCTATTATTCTAAAGTCTCGATGTAATCACCCAGCGTGATAATTATTCACGTCCCAATAACGAACTCCCGCGTGGCTACGGCATGATTGCTGCGATACGCAATAATTAGTTTGAGAGCGACGCCGACGCCATGCGTGTGACAGCAGTTTTAATTATGGATTTGTCTGCCTTTATTTGAATACAACATTTTATTAAAATAGGTAGTTAAATTGAGTTAATTGGAAATATCTGGCAACTAGTTTCGTTCGGTGTCACGGACGACGTGTTCGGTAATCGGTAAGTTTCGAGGATTACCGAACACCATATTTCGTTGAAAAAGAAAATAAATTGAAATGGTTATTATTTTTGCTGTAAGTGGATTTTTTTTAGTGCCTTGAAGAGGATATATAACGAAAATAACACGACAAAAGTGATATTACCAGGGATGATACAAAAATAAAGAGAATGACTAATGAACAATTTTCTTCATGGCCCCATATAATCAAATTACTCGTTCATCATTATTTTATTATTACACCCCATCTATTAAGGCTTTAGTTGGTTAATTTATCAATTATTATATTTAATAGGGTAGGAGTATTACAGTGTGCGAGAGTGACAAACAAAATCCTTACAATTTTGAAATTGTGTGTACCAATTAAAAATTAATTTGGCGCAGAAAATTTTATATTAATGTTTAGGAAGCTTTCTACCAGACGCATAAATTGATCAAAAATCAAAAACACCGGCGCATTGATTATTTTCGCAAAATTAAAAAAAGTCAAAATCGTCACAAGTCACTCGGCCTCGTCACAGGTGACAGAAACTGGATATACTGTCACAAAGCGGAAGCTGTCTGAGCAGTGAGTACTTCCTTCTGAAGAGTTGTTGATGAGTTAGTTATTTATCCGTACAGTATTATAAAGTAAGTTTATATGTAATCATGCTGGGGTCAAGATTGTATTGCAAAAAGTGTAGAAAGGAATTTTAAGAGACAGTAGATTTAAATATAGTCGATACAGTTTTTGTATCTCCTATATCTTGATCTAATGTTCTTTTATAAGTAAATATGCTCACGGAGTTTATATACTAGAGCATAAATTTAATTTGTATCTAGCTTCTTAACGGATTGGTTTAATATTACATCAAGCTTAACATATGTTTATTGAAGATATAGCGAAAATATCTGTTTTGAAAATTGGATTCGTGTTGCATTATTCAAGGGATTTTTAATCCATGTCATCAACTCACCTGCTTTACACTTCATTAATGCAAACCCTAATGAAGTGTACAGCACTCGAGTTGATGACACGGATTAAAAATCCATTATCCAAAATTCCCAAATCCAAAATTATTTTGAACCTACACAAAGCTAAGTACAGCTTGATAATTGATCGTATGCAAATGACTTTCCTCTGATATCTATATACGAGACAGTGTGGCTACTTCCCCTTTCTGTTTCCTACCAATTTTCTCTTGTATGTGCTAGTTTTCCATTCGTTGCAACTCAGAAAAGACGTTACGCTTATCAAATTTATTTTCCAGTTGTTAAAAGCAAATATCCTATGCCCTGCATTATTGAATAAACTTTTATTCTTCGTAACTGATAATTTCCTGTGTTCACGCAATCATCACCTTTTTGCTATACCACACTTTAGAACCAAATTACATACAAACTCTCTTGTTTCCAGCGGTATTCAATAACTTAACCATATGATTCGTTTATGATGAGTGAATATACATTTGTCGAGATGTGTCGTTGTTATCTTTTATACTTCCTGTGTATATTTGTATTCACGTTTAACCTTAATGTTTATAATTTGTTAAACCATTAATTTATTATCGTTACCGTATTATATCGTTAATTTATCGATAAACATATACAAATATACGTTGAAACTTTTAATGGAATTAGCTGAAGATGGGTAAACAATGGAAATATGTACGTTCATATCACGACAAATTTGTGATTGTGATGGTAACTTGTTAGCATCATATGATACATACTTAGAAATTCTAATGATATTATTGCAATTGATAAAATTCTTTAGACATACCACCGCACTTCATTTTGAAGCGAAAACTTATTCTGAGCAGTGAATTAACCTGAGACGTTCGCTCAGGTCGGTGACGCTGAATCGGGTAAACTCGCCTCCCTTCGGCATCAATTGAACGAGTTCACTGTCTAACGGGGAGTGTATTCTTTTAAGAAATACGTTCTATTTTTGATTAACATTTTCCGACTAATCCTCCATCCAGCCAGCTTCGTTGTATTGTCGATTCTTAATTTAGCCAGCTTCGCATCTTATCGGTAGATTTATTTAAAATTAGATTATATTTTAAAATTAGAAGTTTGAGTTCGTATGTGTGGTTAAAAGCAACAGAATTTTTTTTTAAATTAAATATTCCAAAATATATTTTATTCGTTTATGTTAATTATTCTTACGTACACTAACAAACTAAATCGTCCAGTAATTTATATCTGCATTATTTCCGCGTATCGAAGGCTTTTTAATAGGTCAAATTTGGGTTACTCGAAATAATTTCAATTGCAAATGCATAATACAATTTTAAAACATGACGTCGAAATCATTTCTTTGAATAAACATTGCTGTGATTTAAATATCGGCATTCACTGCAAATACTGAGTGTCGTCGCAATAACTTATTTTTACCTCATATTGGAACTTTATTGCAATTGTATGGTTAAACGTTACTTTTTCATAAGCCCAATCTACACAATAATAAAGTACGAAATATGTTTTGGCCAAATAATAAAATTACCTCATTTAAATATTAAAGGTTACATACACAAATTATTGGTCAAAAATAGGATTCCGGTTTTATTTTCGGAATATATTAAATGATTTTATTATCAAAATACTTCCGACAATGAAATGTATTTATTCCCTCTGATGTATTATGCGATTCTAATGAACCTTCAGGTTTTGGATTCCCTGGCATCTTTATTGGAATTGCGGTATGTATTTTCTATTACTTATAGAACACGTCAGACATTAATGTCTAAATAAAATCAATTGCGAGTGATTTTTACGTGTTCCGTCCATTGGAGATCGCGCCCACTTGAAATTCTTCTTTCAATCTCGAATTAAGTGCGGTCGCGGTAACAAATGACTTTTTAACTGGCCGCTTTCACTTCCTGCTTATGGATAAGCTGCCAGGTGGCGTTATTTAGTAGTCTTGAATGTGCTAATGTGCTGATAAATATGTGTATTCATATCTTGTAAATCGATTATAATATTTACATAGGCAGTAGTAATAAAAGTTCACTGACTTTCGATGAGGGTTGAAATATTTTTAATAAAAAAAACAACACTACAAATAGCTGATAAAATGAATAATGATCTTATGAGAGTATTAAAGACCAAATTATCTCCATAAACTTACTAGTGATATGACAGTACGCGAATTTACTTATTTCATTGTATTTGGGCCATGGCGATGACAGCGATTTAAAAATTTTGTGTATCACGCCAGGATTAATTTAAAATGAGGACATTTTGGTTTGACGAGTTTTTATGAGTTTCGTCATTGTCTCCATCAATAACAAATTTACTATTGAATTGGATCGGAATTTTATGATGAAGCCCCAAATCGCGCTACTCTTTACGACTAGTTATAGAGACGATCATACCAATCATAGAGGCAATCCGCACGAAGAATGTCCCGCAACAGCGAGAACTGATGATAATATACTCTGTGTGTCGCAAAAAGGACTAACACGATAGTAACCCCCTAACAGATTCCAGCAATTTTAGGCATTGGTCAAGTATAGAAAATTATACATGAAAATGTTGGCATCAGAAAGCTTGTAGCTATCTGTATAACGTCGCTTTGATTGGTGCAGTGAAATGTTAGAAATATTCCACGAAACCACTCCATTGCTACATTCAACATCGTCATGAGTAACGAAAGCTAGATATATCGTTACCAATCCAAAACTAACAGGCAATTTGCATCGCAGAGGGTGTTTCCTTTCGGTGTGTTGTCTACAACCGAGTAAGGTCTGGAAAAACATTTATTGCCTCGTTCTTTGGACAGAAAAGTTATTATACAACGATTGTTCAGGAAAATAAATGAGCACTTACCGCAGACTGGTATGCCAGCCATTGTTTGCCTTTTGTTTAGAAAAAGTTTGAGAGCAATGCCATCGCAATAGAATCCTCGTTCATCACGATAATGCCTCTACAAACTCAATCAGTAAAATATTCGTATATTTAATTACGTCGAGTATAGAATGATGAGTGAACCATTGTATAACGCCGACCTTGCAATTTATACTTATTCCAAAGGCGAAAATATAAACTACGAAAAATAGCATCCTCGGACTCCGAAAAACTGGTGCGATGTAAAATCGTAAAAATTACTCTGCCACGTAACGTGAACTAACCCTGGTATCTGTTTTCATAAAGCTTTTTAATGTTCTTCAGGAGCTGCGGTTGAAGATTATCGGAAAGACCAAAATTTCTCTTTGTATCTTTGAAATACACACTGTCGTATCGTAGAAGAGTACACTTCGTGCGCTTTTCGCCCTGAATGGAATTCATGAACCAGTAGCACTGTATTTTCTTTTCATGAAGTTGAAGTATTTTGTTTAAGAGCTGTTCAAAAAGCTTCTTTAATAATTCAAGAATTATTAAAAAAATAACAATTTTATTAGTTGGCAAATTAACTTAATTATATATATCTCGTATATATAAATACCGACAAAATGTTGTCTTATCATGTTTCAATAATCATATTCAATTAAATATATTTTCCATATTTCATAACTCTGAGCTATTACTTATTTTCATACTATTTTACTACATGTTTTTTTTACGATTTTCTAAGCTTTTGGAAAAAAAACAGTGTCGGCGAAAAACAATTTTAAAACTGTGGTTATTTTAATGGCATATATCTTGTGTATAATACCTCTAAACCTAAAATTGTATGGCTGCGTACTTGTTAATCTGCTCATTAACAAATCAAGAACGACTTCACTGATTTCAGTTTTATACTAATACATGAAGCGAAAAATTTGTTTGTTTATTCGTTTGCTCGCGTTAATCTCTAATCGTCACATGTCTGATTTCAATAATGCTTAACTTTGAAAATTGTAAGCAATATATTGTCTCCCTAGGAAAGGAAGAAGAGGTATAAAACTTAAAAGTTTGTTTTGTATCTTTGTTCGTGATAATGTAATAGTTTTAGCGACTTCAGATTATTTTCCTTGGTATGCATCATTGAAAATGAATAATATTTTACATTATATTGAGAAATAAAATATATATCAACCTATTGAATCTATTACCTATGTGTGCGACGCATTATTAGCGCCCTCTACTGTGATTTCATATTACAACGCTCGCGCAATCCCTCACGCGCTTCCATGCTAATCACGAGTAGTTTACGCAACAACTTTTAGCATTTTCAATGCGCAAACTATAAAATACGTGCTGTAGCAAAGTGTGCTTACACAACCACCCAAGTACCAGAAAAGTTGTTTGTTATTGCTCCATTCGACGCCAAAATTCGAAAAAAGGGTGAAAATAGTGAAGAGGGCCGATCCACTTCGAGCTAAAAGTTGTGTGTATTGTTGCGAAGACCATTTTGAGTATTGTTTAGTACTTACCTAGAAGGTAGGTAATTTTTATTTTGTTAAAGCACATATTATTGCAGTAAAAAATAAGAAAACATGAAAAGATATTATAGGAAAGTATTATGAGGTAACGCTATGATTATATTGCTTAATTTTAAATATTTATATTGAACAGAGTATGTAATCTTGACTATTATATTGCTCTTAATTCTTCATATAAATCAGTCTTATGCTGGAAATAAGAAGGTACAGCCTTCTTATCTTCAGAATATAATTGATAGCATTCAGTGATTTTATTATAATATGCTTATTCGCAGTATTTGTCAAAATAATGCAATCTGGCATTTATTACTCTGAACTGCGATTCTCCTTTCACAAATCGTCTTGCAATCGAATGCAAGGCCATGCAAGGCGTCCGATGTAAAGTGCAGCCGGACTGACTAACCGTACGAAGCACTTTCAGTCTTCGGCGTTGTCGCTCCTCTGAATTTGACGTTGAATATAGATTTTTGGAAGGTGTTTGTACATTACGCCATACATTAATTTATTATGCAATCTCTTTATGTTATGTCTGCAACACGCAACTAAAATTTTCAACATTTACGTTTAACAAAAAATTAACAATACCGCCAAGAACACAAAGATAAATTGGAGCATTCATACTTTCAAATAAAAAAGCTAAAATATCATTCTAAATGAAATATTGAAATTCGTTTTATATTTTCTAGTACCTACAAAACTAGTTTATTCAAATAATCAATTTCAGACGTATATACAGCAATATTCTACTGGTACAAATTTAAATTTGATAAGCGTGCTGGAATAAAACTACCTCAAATATATTTAAATCTGCCTCGCAGCAAATATTTTCATATTTTAACCTAATTTTTTGTTTCATGTTATTCATAGGCACCTAGGTTTTCGAATTCAGATAGCGTATTGCGATAAAAAAAATATAATTTTACTACGAAATATATTTCTCCTATAAAGCCATAAATAGAATTATTGGTTTTCATTGTTTGTTTTATTAATTCAATTTAAGTTAAATGCAAATTTAAGATTTGTCATCAATTACACTAGCCAGTAAAATAAAGAATATCTATATGAAGAAAGGATGAGAAAAACCTAGGAGAAAGTTTTGAAATTATTATTTTTCCTTAATGTAATATTTAGACGAAATCTTTATGGTCTTTGGAAAGATGAAAATGAAAAGTTTTGATATCTATACACCAGCTAATGATATGTCTATACATATGACGTAGTAATGATGTTGACTTATACAGAAATAAGGGACAAACATTTTAATTCATAATTACAGTAACTGTTTTTCCTTAATGTAATATTTAGATGAAATCTTTATGGTCTTTGCAAAGATGAAAATGAAAAGTTTTTATATCTATACACTAGCTAATTGTATGTCCATACATATGACGTAATAGTGATGTCGACTTATTTAGAAATAAGGGACAAACATTCGTAATTTTAGTAACTGTTTTTTCTTAATGTAATATTTAGATGAAATCTTTATGATCTTTGCAAAGATGAAAATGAAAAGTTTTGATATCTATACACCAGCTAATTATATGTCTATACATATGACGTAGTAATAATGTTGACTTATATAGAAATAAGGGACAAACATTTCAATTCATAATTACAGTAACTGTTTTTCTTTAATGTAATATTTAGATGAAATCTTTATGGTCTTTGCAAAGATGAAAATGAAAAGTTTTGATATCTATACACCAGCTAATTATATGTCCATACATATGACGTAGTAATAATGTTGACTTATATAGAAATAAGGGACAAACATTTCAATTCATAATTACAGTAACTGTTTTTCCTTAATGTAATATTTAGATGAAATCTTTATGGTCTTTGCAAAGATGAAAATGATAAGTTTTGATATCTATACACCAGCTAATTATATGTCTATACATATGACGTAGTAATAATGTTGACTAATATAGAAATAAGGGACAAACATTTCAATTCATAATTACAGTAACTGGTTTTCCTTAATGTAATATTTAGATGAAATCTTTATGGTCTTTGCAAAGATGAAAATGAAAAGTTTTGATATCTATACACCAACTAATTATATGTCTATACATATGACGTAGTAATAATGTTGACTTATATAGAAATAAGGGACAAACATTTCAATTCATAATTACAGTAACTGTTTTTCCTTAATGTAATATTTAGATGAAATCTTTATGGTCTTTGCAAAGATGAAAATGAAAAGTTTTGATATCTATACACCAGCTAATTATATGTCTATACATATGACGTAGTAATAATGTTGACTTATATAGAAATAAGGGACAAACATTTCAATTCATAATTACAGTAACTGTTTTTCCTTAATGTAATATTTAGATGAAATCTTTATGGTCTTTGCAAGGATGAAAATGAAAAGTTTTGATATTTATACACCAGCTAATTATATGTCTATACATATGACGTAGTAATAATGTTGACTAATATAGAAATAAGAGACAAACATTTCAATTCATAATTACAGTAAATGTTTTTCCTTAATGTAATATTTAGATGAAATCTTTATGGTCTTTGCAAAGATGAAAATGAAAAGTTTTGATATCTATACACCAGCTAATTATATGTCTATACATATGACGTAGTAATAATGTTGACTTATATAGAAATAAGGGACAAACATTTCAATTCATAATTACAGTAACTGTTTTTCCTTAATGTAATATTTAGATGAAATCTTTATGGTCTTTGCAAAGATGAAAATGAAAAGTTTTGATATCTATACACCAGCTAATTATATGTCTATACATATGACGTAGTAATAATGTTGACTTATATAGAAATAAGGGACAAACATTTCAATTCATAATTACAGTAACTGTTTTTCCTTAATGTAATATTTAGATGAAATCTTTATGGTCTTTGCAAAGATGAAAATGAAAAGTTTTGATATCTATACACCAGCTAATTAGATGTATATACATATGACATAGTAATAATGTTGACTTATATAGAAATAAGGGACAAACATTTCAATTCATAATTATAGTAACTGTTTTTCCTTAATGTAATATTTAGATGAAATCTTTATGGTCTTTGCAAAGATGAAAATGAAAAGTTTTGATATCTATACACCAGGTAATTATATGTCTATAAATATGATGTAGTAATGATGTAATGATGGCCACAGAGTAACTGATTTTTTGTTTTCAATCCCTTCACGCGGGATACGAAATAAAAATTGATAAAATGGAAAATATCAAAATATGACATGCAAGTTTTGGCCGCGACCTTGCTCGCATGATAATTAGAATGTGAAAATACTTTTTTTCAAGGAAACAGGTATGAATTTTAATTAGGCCAATTAGATATTTATGAGGTAAATAAAATTTGCTAGGCTGAACGCTTAATATTTGTCGCGATGCATTGCCGTTAATTTCCCTATTGTTTTTTTGGACATGAATACCTCGTAATAATTGACATATGAATTTGGCATGTTAAATGAAACATAAACATGCGTTAGACCTGGCCCAGCCTATACCTAATAGGATTCCCTCTCTTACATCTTATGGGTTCATGGGACAATAAAATACAAACAAAAACATCCAAATTTATAGAAAAAGTCACGCGCAAATTAGGACGCGTAACAGAAGTAAAATTTCTTTTGTGATCTAAACCCCGATTTGTAGTATATAGTAACCTCGATTGGTAGTATATATAGTAAAAAGTAAAAGGGTAAAGATAGAGAGAGATAGTATACTAAGTGTAAGTACATTGATTGGACTAAATTCATATAAGAAAATGTTAATATTAATCACTCAAAAATATTAATAGAATATCATTACAAATCAAAGTAAACTATTCGACGTAAATTTACATAATAATAAAATTAACATGTAAATTTACGTCGACGGTTGTTAATTAAAAATACAACCGCGATACTAGTACTAGAACACGGTTAAATGCGGCTAGATGAATTCAGGATGTATTGTTCCCGTTGTGATTTATATTTACGGCAACTCTATGTGCGGATTCATTGCGGATTTATAAATAAATTTGGTACGTATAATGTTATCCTTGTAATGGTAAAGGAAAAATTAGTAGTAAATCAATTATAAATAGATAAATAAATAGACAAAACACATAAAGTGCAAAACAGTTCATAGCAGTAGTAAGCGCCATTTTTGTTTGTTTCCGCGCATAAACACAACTATTGTCTTATTATGTCGAGTTCCTCCATTTTTCTCAGTTCTTAGCTAAGTATCTGTTTCCGTCCTACTGCAAATAGATTCGTTACATTCAGATATTACAACCACAATGCATGAAAAGGTTGCATTAAATTTGACATTAATGATGTACTTTCATCACGTCCAAAGAAGTTTCACTTCAATAACTTTTAAATTGTTTAAATTATTACCAAAATTTCGTACCCTTGACATTAATATAACTTAAAAAATAAATCCCAATGCAATATTAAGGAACAAGAAATACATTTTTATTCAATCGGAATTTTTATAGGGGGATTTTAGTTTAAGAAAACTTTGAATAATATATATCATGAACGATTACTCTCATACTACTCGACGTGATAATGCGTAATATTTCATGACAGTATCATATTTTGAACAATGCATTCGAAAATGTATCGTTTACTTACAAAATATTAAAACGAAGTTATATGTATGCAGTACGTATATATTTCAAATATTAATTTATTATCTACCGATAAAATACCTTCATCATAGCAGGATCGATTCAAACTGACAGGTTTATTCTCAATATACGGAAATGTATGAAAATTGAGGGGAAATCGGCACACTATTAATCGTGGCGATTATAGTACAACCAATATATAAACTCAAAACGTTATACTAGACTACACATGGACATAATAACGAATAGTGTACAATCCTAAATTCCAAGACAAAAGCAGTGATAAATTCAATGACTTTCATTTGGATGATCCAGATTGCTGTGACACAGCGTTGCTGTACTCCAGATCGCAGTAAAGGCTTCTATATCGACTGAATCTCATTTGACTTTATACAAATTCATACCCCGGTACTAAGAGCTAGTATATAGAGAGCAGCGGAATGACTTTTGGGGGAGGTGGTATTAAAATATATAAAGGTTAGTTCATATTATTAACAAGAAAAGACTTATTCGATGTAAAATTAGTTTGGTTTTATTTATGGCTCATGAAAATGTATATGTATATTTAAAAGTTTATCTCATACTATATATTTTATATTTTAGCTAAATATTATAACTACGGTGTTCAATAACTATGACATATCTAAGTTTACGATAAACACAGAAACTAGAAAAGTTGAATCAGAACAATGACACGTTTCAAGAAATGTATTCTCTCTTATCTCTAATAAAACACACTCTGGTGCCACAGTTAATAATTAGGTGATTCGGCAGTTGGGTACCGTAAGAAACTCGAAAATTCCTATTTATTTGCAGGTGCGGGAAATGATTTAACGAGAAGCGCAATAGAATTCATAGTAAAAAGGAACGAATACGAAATAATATTCATTTAAATCAAATAAATGTCAATTTACAATATTGCATTTCCTCAATTAAAAGTAAAAGATTAAAAAATGCTGTTTTGAAAAGAAAAATATTTATGAGGATAACCCTTGAATCTCTTATTATTGTAATCTTAATAATGATTTTTCAGAAAAAAGAAAACATTTTAGAATAGGAAATAATCTAAAAAGACCACGTGAGTGCATATTAAATTCTGATTGATGGTCTTGCATTGTTGGCATACAATACTCTCAATATGAAATTTTCATATTCTAAATATTTAATTCTTTTGACTCTATTACAGGCTTTTCCTATTATTCAATCAAAATCCACTATGTAATAACTAACAACATATGGTACCTTCTCAGCATTGTTAATATGAATAAAATATTACAAAAGCATCTGATATTTTTAGAGAAAACTGTATATTATTGGTGAGATTTTGAATACAAAATTCACACTCTTTTAATAATAAAATAAAATTCCCTAAACAACTAAACACAAACTTGTATCTTGAACTTTTATTAGATTACATTAGTAAAAAAAATTAATTTGAAATAAATCACTATTTCAGATTAATTATTTAGTTTCCGTCATATCCTTACTTTTCTACTTGAACTTATTTCATAAAGACTACATTAAGCGAGGCTGGTCCTTTATTTGTATAGAGCCACTTGTAAATTTAGTTAAATGTACGTTTGTTAGAGTAACGATTTGCCTTTATACACATTTCATACCATTAATTTCTCCTATCGATAACGCAATATAACTGCGGGTACTGGAAATAGAGAAGCAACCGAGTTGGAAACGAAATTCACATTTGGAGGAAAATGTTCTATTGTACGCCTGCGTGATATTTTGTGAGAGTTTAATTAACAGTGCCATCCATTAATTAAGTTAAGCATTCCAGTTAAGTGGAATATTTCGCATGCGAGGAGAGATATAAATAATTTTTCTGAATTTATTTACTATTTATCATATTATTAAAAACACTGACTTTGATTTAAATTTAAATTTGTACGAGCTTGCATTCCATCAACTAATTAAAATTATAGTAATTGTAGGTAACTATAGTAGACTTGATATATAAATACAATGTGAAATCGATTAAGTACAAGTTGAATTATATCATTATAGGAAATCAAACGAATAAAATCAATAACAATTTTAAAAATAATCTAATTTGTCGAAAATTTATTACCTCAATTTTAAATAAGCCATCACTTTATGCTCCAAAATAGATAAACCAAGATTTAAGAATATACGTGTGGTGTAGCGACTTAAGTACAAATATTAGAAATAGTAAAGAAAATTAGAAAGCGTATCAAAAAAAATCTTATGACTAATATTATTTATTTAAGGGTGTTGCTTAAAAATATAACGGTAAAATCTTCTAACTGCAGTACAAAATGGAATCGCTGGAAGATAATGACTAATTGCCTTAACTTGGTCGTAAATATTTTTGTTAGAAGTCTTTTACAATAACAGAAGACAGGACGCTTCTGCCTAGCCCACTTTTTAATCAGAATTAGATTTGTAGTCAAAGAATTATTGAAAGGACCTGTTGGATTTTAATTGCAACGTGAATGGAATTAGGAATCGTTCGAACATAAATTATAGTAGAGTCCCTAAAATCTCTAATTCAGGTTACTGCTTCAAGTGTAACTAAAGAGTATATAATAGACGTGTAACTTATTTTATTTATAGATGTTAGAGCATATAATAGACCGTGAACATTTAAAAAAACTGACTAATACGGAATATACAATTCGCCCAAAAAGTTCGATAGGAATGGTAGTACACATATGGATAGAAAGACTTCGAGTCAATTAAGTAAAGATGTTTACGTGGTAACTGAGGATCTAACAGAACTAACCAAAACGTAAGAAAGAAATTGATAAATTGGGACATTTTTGATTTATGATACTTTTGTACCATTTCTACGCATTTCTAATAAATTATTTTAATGTACGAGTAATTTAACCGTTTTTTTTTTCAGTTAAAAGAAAATGAATCCAATTTATGATTGATCCCTTATTTATTGAGATAAAGTGATAATTTTTTCATAACTTTTAACGATCCTCTCTAATTTTTAAGTAGAAGGATTTCTGCTTTATTCATTTTCCGACATGTAGTTTATTTGCTATAAACACATGCAAGAAAATGCGTAAACGTAAATTGTAAATCTGACTAAAACTTATATAAGAGAAACACTCCACATAGTGTATTAAATTATTAATTAGTTTCGGTATTAAATTATTTCAATTTAATTAATTTTACTTTTTTTAACTTTAATACTTCCCTGGAAGCTAGAATTATTCCTTTTCCTTTTATTTTTTAAAATCTGTACCCTTATCAGAAGATATTATTTTAAGCTGCCTTTTTATCAAAATTTTCAAGATTTTACTATTTTTCCAGGTTCAATGTTATTCAACAATTATTTAAATAAGAGAAATTAACGACCCACTTGACCCTGCATGAATACATTTTAGGGTATACAAATATAGGATCTAAAACATTTCTTTATAGACCACGTTACTTGTCTATCTCCCAGGTGCCAACATAAAGAGTCAGTACGTATACAATTAGGTTAATTGATTAAGGTCCCTTGATCCACAGTACTTTATTGATCTACCGATTTTTTCCCACATATTTTTTTAGTTTGAAAACAGGTATCATAGCTCACCTGTAAAAATAGATAAATACTATCATGAACTTTCTTTTATACTTTTAAGACCTACTATCTTCCCATAAATATTATTACCATATCTGTAATAGCCGCCCAGACTAGCAACTTTTTCTTCGACAAACTTGAGATTAATATCAGTGTCTCAAAAATAATATAACGTACGTAAGACAACGTTAGGTACGTTGTATAGACTATGGTTATCTGAAACTTATAGACTATGATATTGCAGATTTTATACTTTTATCTATATTATATTAATATAAAAATATATTCAAACTAATTTTTCTGCATACTAAACAAAATACAACTTCGAAAACAGATCGCGTATAAAAAAGAGGTTATAAATAATAAATAAGTAAATGATGAATTCATTTCTGTACTAAAATTAAACTTTTGTTGGAAAACAATTAATAAACCGTCGGACCAGTTTAATTTAGTAGCCTTTCATAAACTGACGTCTTTTATATTGGAAGGGCCATATTCAGTTTCGTCTTTGGTCCAACGAACCTTACAATGTCTGGCTAAATTGACTTGGGAAAATTTACCAGAGAAAAACTTATTTAAATTCATTGAAAATCAAGCCCTTTAATTACTTTATCATAATTTATTATATGGCTGTAATTTCATTTGAAATGAGCCGTCGTAATGTAAAAGGCAAATATGGGTTTAATCACAACAAACGATTATATCTTTTTAAACATGTTCTACGAACTACTATTACGAAATGTACTCATTCTTTTTTATTCAGCGTTAATGAAAATGTTTCAATTACATTCTGTTCATACAATTTCTAACCTTTATTTAGCAAACTTTTTTATTTAAAAACAACTAGCATTTATTATTGAAATATTAAGTGAGATAAATCAATTTTCTTATTTTTTATAGGCACGAAGATTGCATTACTTTCTATCACTAAATTACTAGCTAGGTTGTTTAAGTTAATTTATTAGTATGTCTTTATAAGATTTAGTCACTATATTTTCTTTTAATAAAAAAGATCACAATTTAAATGAACCAAATCATCACGGTATTACACGCTTGTGTTGCTTGAGGCTCCACTCACCCTCTGTATTACGCCGGTTCATTATGAATACAACGAATAAAATTACAGCAACATAAAAAATTAAGATAATTTGAACTAATTTTCTCTAAAAATTTTCCCTAGAAATAACAAGTTATTAAGAAATTTACAGTAGCTCAAAAATATTATCATTACAATTGTTTTGCGGGAAAGGACTTCGTAACCTAGAATCAAATGTAATTTTCTGCGAAGGTAGGTTTATAACTTATGTATTTGTCGAATGATCTAATTCTCCGTGAGGATTTTTAATTGAACTATTAAAATATAAACTGAAACATTTTACATAGATCTTGGACATTATTGAGTATTACGAGTAACCATTTTTTTCATGGAATTAATTACGTATCTAAGCGATTTAAGGAAAGATTTCTTCTACTACAAAGAAGTAAAGTTTAGAAAAATATTTTCGAAGCGAGGAATTGACTAAACTGATTATATTGTTTTAGATGATCGTTGTTCCTGAATTTGATTAATTGAACTATTAATTTTTAAATGATATAAAAATGGAGAATTATTGTTGAAATTTTAAAATTTGTTATTGCCCAATGTTATTATCATCTTTTCATACGTTCTGTTAAGCTTCTCCCGAACCTGATTTAATCATATCCTGTGAGATTTTCTATGCAAATTCTTAACAAATACTACCTGATACTAACACGATTTGAAACTTTTTAACAGATACATATAATATTCAGATCAACGGTTCATTATTTGTAGGTATAAAGAATATTATGAAATGTTTCTTATCTTCTGTCATGATGGTATCATTTATAAAACTCATAGCAATAGATTCCCAATTACATTGTAAATAAAGTAATCATTAGCCCAGAAAATTATTTTGATACCACACTGTCTGCTCTCCAGACAACATCTATTATTCTAAAGCCTCGGTGTAATCCCGCAGCGTGATAATTATTCACGTCCCAATAACGAACTCCCGCGTGGCTCCGGCATGATTGCTGCGACACGCAATAATTAGTTTGAGAGCGACCCCTACGCCGTGCGTGTGACAGCAGTTTTAATTATGGATTTGTCTGCCTTTATTTGAATACAATATTTTATTAAAATGGATAGTTAAATTGAGTTATTTGGAAATATCTGGCAACTAGTTTCGTTCGGCGTCATGGAAGATACAACTTGTTCCGAGGATTACCGAACACCGAAAACACGTACATATACACACATACACATATATATATATATATATATATATATATATATATATATATATATATATATATATATATTGAAGATATAAAAAAATATTTGATTTGAAAAATTGAATTCGTGTTGCATCATTCAAGAGATATTTAATCCATGTCCTCAATTCGCCTGCTGTACACTTCATTAGTGCAAACCCGATTAGAATCTGGCTCAATTATTTGGAACCTACACGAAGATAAGTATAGCTTGATAATTCATCGTATGGAAAAGACTTTCCTCTGATATCTGTATAAGAGACAGCGTGGCTACTTCCCCTTTCTGTTTCCTACCAATTTTATCTTGGGTATGCTAGATTTCCATTCGTTGCAACTCAGAAGAGACGTTACACTTATCAAATGTATCTTCTAGTTGTTTAAAGGAAATATCCCATGCCCTGCATTATTGAATAAACTTTTATTCTTTCTAACTGATAATTTTCTGCGCTCAAGTAATCATCACATTTTTGCTATACTATACTTTAGAACCGAATTACATACAAACTCTCTTGTTTCCAGCGGTATTCAATAGCTTAACCATCTGATTCGTTTATTACGAGTGAATATACATTTGTGGAGATGTGTCGTAGTCATCTTTTATACTTCCTGTGTATATTTGTATTCACGTTTAACCAAAATGTTTATACTTTGTTAAACCATTAATTTCTTATCGTTACCGTATCATATCGTTAATGTATCAATAAATATATATAAATATACATTGAAACTCGTTTAATGAAATTAGCTGAAGATATAAATGTATGTTAATATCACGACTAATTTGTGCTTGTGATGGTAACTTGTTAGCATCTTATGATATATAATATGCTAACTGCTAAACACTAGAAATCATAATGATATTGTTGCAATCATACCTAGATTTGACTAAAAGAATCTACACACTAACACTGACAACAGCAAATATTGGATACAGGTAGAAAAGAATTAATATCAAACGATGTAAGAGATAAATAGAGTCCAATTGTCGTATATATATATATATATATATATATATATATATATATATATATACATATATATATATATATTACACCCCTGTATTTTTATAAGCGAAAACTTCCTTGGGCATAGCTGCGCACTTCATTTTGAAGCGAATACTTATTCTGACCAGTGACGAAGCTGAGACGTTTACTCAGGTCGGTGACGCTGAATCAGGTAAACTCGCCTCCCTTCGGCATTAGCTAATCACTGTCTAAGTATATGCTTTTAAGAATTACATTATATTTTTTATTAATATTTTCCGACTAATTCTCCATCCGGCCAGCTTCGTTGTATTGTCGATTCTTTCCGAGTTAATTTGACCAACTTCCCATCTTATCGGTAGATTTATTTAAAATTAGATTATATTTTAAAATTAGAAGTTTTGAGTTCATATGTGGGGTTAAAAGCACACATCAGAATATCTTTTTTAAATTAAATATTGCTAAATATATTTTTTCAGTTCATGTTAATTATTTTTACGTACACTAACAAACTAAATCGTCCAGTAATTTATATCTGCATTGTTTCCGCGTATTAAAGGCTTTTTAACAGGTCAAAGTTGGATTACTCGAAATAATTTCAATTGCAAATGCATACGTAAATTATTTTAAAACATGACGTCGAAATCATTTCTTTGTATAAACGTTGCTGTGATTTATATATCGGCATTCATGTATATCGGCATGAGTGTCCTTGCAATAACTTATAATTTATTTATACCTCGTATTGGAACTTTATTGCAATTGTATGGTTAAATATTACTTTTTCATAAGCCACATAAACACAATAATAAAGTACGAAATATGTTTTGGCCAAATAATAAAATTACCTCATTTAAATATTAAAGCTTACGTACACAAACCATTGGTCTAAAATGGGATACCGGTTTTATTTTCGGAATATATTAAATGATTTTATTATCAAAATACTTCCGATAATGAAATGTATTTTTTCTCCTGTTGTATTATGCGATTCTAATGAACCTTCAGGCTTTGGAATCCCTGGTATCTTTATTGGAATTGCGGTATGTATTTTCTATTGCTTATAGAACACGTCAGATATAAATGTCGAAATAAAAAAAAATTGCTAGTACTTTTTACGTGTTCCGTCCATTAGAGAGCGCGCCCACTTGAAATTCTTCTTTCATTCTCGAATTAAGTGCGGTCGCGGTAACAAATGACTTTTTATGTGGCCGCTTTTACTTCCTGCTTATGGATAAGCTGCCAGGTGGCGTTATTTGGTAGTCTTGAATGTACTAATGTGCTGATAATATGTGTATTCAAATCTTGTAAATCGATTATAATATTTACGTATGCTAATAAAAGTTCACTGACTTTTGATGAAGGTTGAAATATTTTGAATAAAAAAGCGACACTAGAAATAGCTAATAAAATGAATAGTAATCTTATGAAAGTATTGAAAACCAAATTATCTCCATAAACTTACTAGTGACATGACAGTACGCGCATTTACTTATTTCATTGTATTTGGGCAATGGCGATGGCGACTATTTAAAAATTGCGTGTATCAAGCCAGGATTACAAAAAGCATTGAAAAAGATTTCAAATTCGTGGATAAAAAGATTCAAATATTTCTAAAATAAAGCTAATCCTTTTTACGAGTATATATCGTAATAACAGAACTATTAATGGCATATATCTTGTGTATAATAACTCTAAACCTAAAAGTGTATGGCTGCGTGCTTGTTTCTGCTCATTAACAAACCAAGAACTTGTTTATCTTGTCATTAACAAACCGACTTCACTGTTTTCAGTTTTATCTGTACTAATACATGAAGCGAAAAATTTGTTTGTTTATTCGTTTGCTCATTTTAATATCAGATCGTCACATGTCTAATTTCAATAATGCTTAGCTTTAAAAATTGTAAACAATATATTGTCTCCCTAGGATTCATAGAAGGAGAACAGCGATAAAACTTTAAAGTTTCTTTTTTTGCTTTGTTTCTTTGTTCGTGATAATGGATTAGTTTTAGCGACTTCAGATTATTTTCCTTGGTATACATCATTGAAAATTAATAATGTTTTAAATTATATTGGTACGTAAAATATATATCAACCTACTGAATCTACTATCTATGTGTGCAACGCGATGTCAGCGCCCTCTACTCTAATGTTAAATTAAAACGCTCGCCCAGTCCCTCACGCGCTTCCATGCTAATAAAGAGAAGTTTACGCAACAACTTTTAGCATTTTCAATCCACAAACTAGAAAATACGTGCTGTACCAAAGTGTGCTTACACAACCACCCAAGTGCCAGAAAAGTTGTTTGTTATTGCTCCATTCGACGCCAAAATTCGAAAGAAAGAGTGAAAATAGTGAAGAGGGCCGATCCACTTCGAGCTAGAAGTTGTGTGTATTGTTGCGAACACCATTTTGAGTATTGTTTAGTACTTACCTAGAAGGTAGGTAATTTTTATTTTGTCAAAGCACATATTATTGCAGTAAAAAATAAGAAAACATGAAAAGATATTATAGGAAAGTATTATGAGGTAACGCTATGATTATATTGCTTGATTTTAAATATTAATATTGAACAGAGTATGTAATCTTGACTATTATATTGCTCTTAATTCTTCATATAAATCAGTCTTATGCTGGAAATAAGAAGGTACAGCCTTCTTATCTTCAGAATATAATTGATAGCATTCAGTGATTTTATTATAATATACTTATTCGCAGTATTTGTCAAAATAATGCAATCTGGCATTTATTACTCTGCACTGCGATTCTCCTTTCACAAATCGTCTTGCAATCGAATGCAAGGCCATGCAAGGCGTCCGATGTAAAGTGCAGCCGGACTGACTGACCGTACGAAGCACTTTCAGTCTTCGGCGTTGTCGCTCCTCTGAACTCGACGTTGAATATAGATTTTTGGAAGGTGTTTGTATATTATGCCATACATTAATTTATTATGCAATCTCTTTATGTTATGTCTGCAACACGCAACTAAAATTTTCAACATTTACGTTTAACAAAAAATTAACAATACCGCCAAGAACACAAAGATAAATTGGAGCATTCATACTTTCAAATAAAAAAGCTATAATATCATTCTAAATGAAATATTGAAATTCGTTTTATATTTTCTAGTACCTACAAAACTAGTTTATTCAAATAATCAATTTCAGACGTATATACAGCAATATTCTACTGGTACAAATTTAAATTTGATAAACGTGCTAGAATAAAACTACCTCAAATATATTTAAATCTGCCTCGCAGCAAATATTTTCATATTTTAACCTAATTTTTTGTTTCATGTTATTCATAGGCACCTAGGTTTCCGAATTCAGATAGCGTATTGCGATAAAAAAAATACATTTTTACTACGAAATATATTTCTCCTATAAAGTCATAAATAGAATTATTGGTTTTCGTAGTTTGTTTTGTTAATTCAATTTAAGTTAAATGCAAATTTAGGATTTGTCATCAATTATACTAGCCGATAAAATAAAGAATATCTATATGAAGAAAGGATGAGAAAAACCTAGGAGAAAGTTTTGAAATTATTATTTTTCCTTAATGTAATATTTACACGTAATCTTTCTGGTCTTTGTAGATGAAATCTTTATGGTCTTTGGAAAGATAAAAATGAAAAGTTTTGATATCTATACACCAGCTAACTATATGTCTATATATATGACGTAGTAATTATGTTGACTTATATAGAAATAAGGGACAAAAATTTCTTTTCGTAATTTTAGTAACTGTTTTTCCTTAATGTAATATTTAGATGAAATCTTTATGGTCTTTGTGATGATGCAAATGAAAAGTTTTGATATCTATACACCAGCTAATTATATGTCTATACATATGACGTAGTAATTATGTTGACTTATATAGAAATAAGGGACAAAAATTTCTTTTCGTAATTTTAATAACTGTTTTTCCTTAATGTAATATTTAGATGAAATCTTTATGGTCTTTGTAATGATGAAAATGAAAAGTTTTGATATCTATACACCAGCTAATTATATGTCTATACATATGACGTAGTAATTATGTTGACTTATATAGAAATAAGGGACAAAAATTTCTTTTCGTAATTTTAATAACTGGTTTTCCTTAATGTAATATTTAGATGAAATCTTTATGGTCTTTGCAAAGATGAAAATGAAAAGTTTTGATATATATACACTAGCTAATTATATGTCCATACATATGACGTAGTAGTGATGTCGACTTATTTAAAAATAAGGGACAAACATTCGTAATTTTAGTAACTGTTTTTCCTTAATGTAATATTTAGATGAAATCTTTATGGTCTTTGTGATGATGAAAATGAAAAGTTTTGATATCTATACACCAGCTAATTATATGTCTATACATATGACGTAGTAATTATGTTGACTTATATAGAAATAAGGGACAAAAATTTCTTTTCGTAATTTTAATAACTGTTTTTCCTTAATGTAATATTTAGATGAAATCTTTATGGTCTTTGTAATGATGAAAATGAAAAGTTTTGATATCTATACACCAGCTAATTATATGTCTATACATATGACGTAGTAATTATGTTGACTTATATAGAAATAAGGGACAAAAATGTCTTTTCGTAATTTTAATAACTGTTTTTCCTTAATGTAATATTTAGATGAAATCTTTATGGTCTTTGGAAAGATAAAAATGAAAAGTTTTGATATCTATACACCAGCTAACTATATGTCTATATATATGACGTAGTAATTATGTTGACTTATATAGAAATAAGGGACAAAAATTTCTTTTCGTAATTTTAATAACTGGTTTTCCTTAATGTAATATTTAGATGAAATCATTATGGTCTTTGCAAAGAAGAAAATGAAAAGTTTTGATATATATACACTAGCTAATTATATATCCATACATATGACGTAGTAGTGATGTCGACTTATTTAAAAATAAGGGACAAACATTCGTAATTTTAGTAACTGTTTTTCCTTAATGTAATATTTAGATGAAATCTTTATGGTCTTTGTAATGATGAAAATGAAAAGTTTTGATATCTATACACCAGCTAATTATATGTCTATACATATGACGTAGTAATTATGTTGACTTATATAGAAATAAGGGACAAAAATTTCTTTTCGTAATTTTAATAACTGTTTTTCCTTAATGTAATATTTAGATAAAATCTTTATGGTCTTTGCAAAGATGAAAATGAAAAGTTTTGATATCTATACACTAGCTAATTATATGTCCATACATATGACGTAGTAGTGATGTCGACTTATTTAAAAATAAGGGACAAACATTCGTAATTTTAGTAACTGTTTTTCCTTAATGTAATATTTAGATGAAATCTTTATGGTCTTTGTAATGATGAAAATGAAAAGTTTTGATATCTATACACCAGCTAATTATATGTCTATACATATGACGTAGTAATTATGTTGACTAATATAGAAATAAGGGACCAAAATTTCTTTTCGTAATTTTAATAACTGTTTTTCCTTAATGTAATATTTAGATGAAATCTTTATGGTCTTTGCAAAGATGAAAATGAAAAGTTTTGATATCTATACACTAGCTAATTATATGTCCATACGTATGACGTAGTAGTGATGTCGACTTATTTAAAAATAAGGGACAAACATTTGTAATTTTAGTAACTGTTTTTCCTTAATGTAATATTTAGATGAAATCTTTATGGTCTTTGCAAAGATGAAAATGAAAAGTTTTGATATCTATACACTAGCTAATTATATGTCCATACATATGACGTAGTAGTGATGTCGACTTATTTAAAAATAAGGGACAAACATTCGTAATTTTAGTAACTGTTTTTCCTTAATGTAATATTTAGATGAAATCTTTATGGTCTTTGTAATGATGAAAATGAAAAGATTTGATATCTATACAGCAGCTAATTATATGTCTATACATATGACGTAGTAATTATGTTGACTTATATAGAAATAAGGGACAAAAATGTCTTTTCGTAATTTTAATAACTGTTTTTCCTTAATGTAATATTTAGATGAAATCTTTATGGTCTTTGTAATGATGAAAATGAAAAGTTTTGATATCTATACACCAGCTAATTATATGTCTATACATATGACGTAGTAATTATGTTGACTTATATAGAAATAAGGGACCAAAATTTCTTTTCGTAATTTTAATAACTGTTTTTCCTTAATGTAATATTTAGATGAAATCTTTATGGTCTTTGCAAAGATGAAAATGAAAAGTTTTGATATCTATACACTAGCTAATTATATGTCCATACGTATGACGTAGTAGTGATGTCGACTTATTTAAAAATAAGGGACAAACATTTGTAATTTTAGTAACTGTTTTTCCTTAATGTAATATTTAGATGAAATCTTTATGGTCTTTGCAAAGATGAAAATGAAAAGTTTTGATATCTATACACTAGCTAATTATATGTCCATACATATGACGTAGTAGTGATGTCGACTTATTTAAAAATAAGGGACAAACATTCGTAATTTTAGTAACTGTTTTTCCTTAATGTAATATTTAGATGAAATCTTTATGGTCTTTGTAATGATGAAAATGAAAAGATTTGATATCTATACAGCAGCTAATTATATGTCTATACATATGACGTAGTAATTATGTTGACTTATATAGAAATAAGGGACAAAAATGTCTTTTCGTAATTTTAATAACTGTTTTTCCTTAATGTAATATTTAGATGAAATCTTTATGGTCTTTGTAATGATGAAAATGAAAAGTTTTGATATCTATACACCAGCTAATTATATGTCTATACATATGACGTAGTAATGATGTAATGATGCCAACGGAGTAACTGATTTCTTGTTTTCAATCCCTTCAAGCGGGATACGAAATAAAAATTGATAAAATGGAAAATATCAAAATATGACATGCAAGTTTTGGCCGCGACCTTGCTCGCATGATAATAAGAATGTGAAAATACTTTTTTTCAAGGAAACAGGTATGAATTTTAATTAGGCCAATTAGATATTTACGAGGTAAATATGATTTGCTAGGCTGAACGCTTAACATTTCTTCCGGTGCATTGCCGTTAATTTCCCTATTGTTTTTTTGGATATGAATAACTCGTAATAATTGACCTATGAATTTGGCATGTTAAATGGAACATAAACACGCGTTAAACCTGGCCTAGCCTATACCTAATAGGGTTCCCTCTCTTATATCTTATGGGTTCATGGGACAATACAATAGAAACAAAAACATCCAAATTTAGAGAAAAAGTCACGCGCAAATTAGGACGCGTAACAGAAGTAAAATTTCTTTTGTGATCTAAACCCCGATTTGTAGTATATAGTAACCTCGATTGGTAGTATATATAGTAAAAAGTAAAAGGGTAAAGATAGAGAGAGATAGTATACTAAGTGTAACTACATTGATTGGACTAAATTCATATAAGAAAATGTTAATATTAATCACTCAAAAATATTAATAGAATATCATTACAAATCAAAGTAAACTATTCGACGTAAATTTACATAATAATAAAATTAACATGTAAATTTACGTCGACGGTTGTTAATTAAAAATACAACCGCGATACTAGTACTAGAACACGGTTAAATGCGGCTAGATGAATTCAGGATGTATTGTTCCCGTTGTGATTTATATTTACGGCAACTCTATGTGCGAATTCATTGCGGATTTATAAATAAATTTGGTACCTATAATGTTATCCTTGTAATGGTAAACGAAAAATTAGTAGTAAATCAATTATAAATAGATACATAAATAGACAAAAGACATAACGTACAAAATAGTTCATAGCAGTAGTAAGCGCCATTTTTGTTTGTTTCCGCGCATAAACACAACTATTGTCTTATTACGTCGAGTTCCTCCATTTTTCTCAGTTCTTAGCTAAGTATCTGTTTCCGTCCTACTGGAAATAGATTCGTTACATTCAGATATTACAACTACAATGCATGAAAAGGTTGCATTAAATTTTACATTTATATTGTACTTTCATCACGTCCAAAGAAGTTTCACTTCAATAACTTTTAAATTGTTTAAATTATTACCAAAATTTCGTACCCTTGACATTAATATAACTTAAAAAATAAATCCCAATGCAATATTAAGGAACAAGAAATACATTTTTATTCAATCGGAATTTTTATAGGGGGATTTTAGCTTAAGAAAACTTTGAATAATATATTTCATGAACGATTACTCTCATACTACTCGACGTGATAATGGGTAATATTTCATGACAGTATCATATTTTGAACAATGCATTCGAAAATGTATCGTTTACTTACAAAATATTAAAACGAAGTTATATGTATGCAGTACGTATATATTTCAAATATTAATTTATTATCTACCGATAAAATACCTTCATCATAGCAGGATCGACTCAAACTGACAGGTTTATTCTCAATATACGGAAATGTATGAAAATGGAGGGGAAATCGGCACACTATTAATCGTGGCGATTATAGTACAACCAATATATAAACTCAAAACGTTATACTAGACTGCACATGGACATAATAACGAATAGTGTACAATCCTAAATTCCAAGACAAATTCATACCCCGGTACTAAGAGCTAGTATATAGGGAGCAGCGGAATGACTTTTGGAGGAGGTGGTATTAAAATATATAAAGGTTGGTTCGTACTATTAACAAGAAACGACTTATTCGATGTAAAATTAGTTTGGTTTTATTTATGGCTCATGAAAATGTATATGTGTATTTAAAAGTTTATCTCATACTACAACAATACCATTTTTTATTTTAGCTAAATATTATAACTACGGTGTTCAATAACTATGACATATCTAAGTTTACGATAAACACAGAAACTAGAAAAGTTGAATCAGAACAATGACACGTTTCAAGAAATGTATTCTCTCTTATCTCAAATAAAACACACTCTGGTGCCACAGTTAATAATTAGGTGATTCGGCAGTTGGGTACCGTAAAATGATTTAACGAGAAGCGCAATAGAATTCATAGTAAAAAGGAACGAATACGAAATAATATTCATTTAAATCAAATAAATGTCAATTTACAATATTGCATTTCCTCAATTAAAAGTAAAAAATTGAAAATTGCTGTTTTGAAAAGAAAAATATTTATGAGTATAACCCTTTAATCTCTTATTAAAATATTAGTATAAATAAATATTAAAATTTTTGTATGATTTTTCAGAAAAAAGAAAACATTTTAGAATAGGAAATAATCTAAAAAGACCACGTGAGTGCACATTAAATTCTGATTGATGGTCTTGCATTGTTGGCATACAATACTCTCAATATCTAATTTTCATATTCTAAATATTTAATTCTTTTGACTCCATTACAGGCTTTTCCTTTTGTTCAATCAAAATCCGTCAACTATGTAATAACTAACAACATATGGTACCTTCTCAGCATTGTTATTATGAATAAGATATTACAAGAGTACCTAACATTTTTAGGTAAAACTGTATATTATTGGTGAGATTTTGAATTGAAAATTCACACTCTTTTAATAATAAAATAAAAATCCTTAACAACTAAACACACACTTGTATCTTGAACTTTTATTAGATTACATTAGTAAAAAAAATTAATTTGGAATAAATCACTATTTCAGATTAATTATTTAGTTTCCGTCATATCCTTACTTTTCTACTTGAACTTATTTCATAAAGACTACATTAAGCGAGACTGGTCCTTTATTCGTATAGAGCCACTTGTAAATTTAGTTAAATGTACGTTTGTTAGAGTAACGACTTGCCTTTATGTACATTTCATACCATTAATTTATCCTATCGATAACGAAATATAACGCGGTACTGGAAACAGAGAGGCAACCGAGTTGGAAACGAAATTCACATTTGGAGGAAAATGTTCTATTGTACGCCTGCGTGATATTTTGTGAGAGTTTAATTAACAGTGCCATCCATTAATTAAGTTAAACATTTCAGTTAAGTGGAATATTTTGCATACGAGGAGAAATATAAATAATTTTCTAAATTAATTTACTATTTATCATTATTAAAAACACTGACTTAAATTTAAATTTAAGTTTGGACGAGCTAATATTCCATCAACTAATAAAAATTATAGTAACGTGGGTAACAATAGTAGACAAGATATTTAAATACTATGTGAAATAGATTAAGTACAAGTTAAATTATATGATTATAGGAAATAAAACGAATAATATCAATAATAATTTTTAAACGATCTAATTTGTTGAAAATTTATTCCCTCAATTTTATATAAGCCATCACTTTATGCTCCAAAATAGATGGATCAAAATTATATAAAAAAAAATCTTATGACTAATATTATTTATTTGAGGTGTTGCTGAAAAATATAAGGGTAAAACTTTCTAACTGCAGTACAAAATGGAATTGCTAAGAAGATAATGACTAATTGCTTTAATTCGCCTGTAAACATTTTTTGTTCAAATTCTTTTACAATAATGGAAAACAGGACGCTTCTGCTTATCCCACTTTATGGTTAGAGTTAGATTTGTAGTCAAGGAATTATTGCAAGGACCTGTTGGATTTGAATCGCAACGTGAATGGAGATAGGAATCGTTCGAATGTAAATGATAGTGGAGTCTCTGGAATCCCCAATTCAGTTACTGCTTCAAATGTAACTAAAGAGCTGTAACTTCATTTTTTATACATGCTAGAGCCTCTAATAGGCCATTAGCATTTAAAAAACTGACTAATAAGGAATATAAAATTCGCTCAAAAAAGTTCGATAGCAATGGTAGTACAGATACAGAAAGACTTCAAGTCAATCAAGTAAAGAAGTTGACGTGGTTACTGAGAATCTAACAGAACTAACCAAAACGTAAAAAAGAAATTGTACCATTTCTACGCATTTCTAATATTTTGTTTTAATCTAGTTTATCTGTTTTTCAGTTAGAAGGAAATGAATGCAATTTATGGTCGATCACTTGTTTATTGAGATAGAGCGATAAGTTTTTCATTACTTTTAACGATCCTCTCTAATTTTTAAGTAGAAGGATTCCAGTTTATGCGTTTTCCGACTTGTAGTTTACTTTCTATAAACACATGCAAGAAAATACGTAAACGTAAATTGTAAATCTTACTGAAACTTATATCGAAGAAACACTCCATACAGTCTTGTAAATTATTTCTTCATGAGAGTATCTTATTAAAATTCATAATATGTATCTAACCTTAGTGTATTAATTTATTTCAATTTAATTAATTTTAACAAGATTAATTAAAATAACATTTTTACAGATTATACGCTTTTGATTCGATCATACTTACCCGTTTGCCATTACTGATTAAAATATAATACAGGGAAATAGAGATTTTCAAATACATTATGACTTTTGAAATATCTTGTCATTGACTGTAAATTGAAAGTTTAACTTTAACAATTTTTTTTAATTATTTAAACATAACTATTTCTAGAGTTATACATCCCTTTTGCACATCCTCTTTAAATAAAAATTGTAAGAAGGTATTCAAAATATTGTTCTATTCGTGGTCAACTAGTGTAAGTGGTAAACCTGTCATAGTCGATCATGTTCTGGAATAATATTCAGCCTAAGTCAAACGATAAGGGTTATTTTTTAGAGTTAAAATAAAATGTGAAAACTATCGATTTTTTGCTATTGGTATACCCAATTTACACCAAATCAATTTCACTTCTCACAGCAATAAAAATATTTGTACAGGAAGATTATTAATAGTATGTACACTCATAATCCTCTTGTTGCTATAATTTTTTTTTATTTTGTATGTTTTTAGGGTTTTGAAACTCAAAAAAAAATGAAATTTTTATGAGATTACTCTTCTCTTTATCTATACACCCGTCAAAGCAATTTTCAAATTTGAAATTGCTAGACGTAAAAAAGTTCTGGTCTCAAAAATATATTTTTCAAATTTCATTTGGTTTAACTTGAGAGATATTCCAAAAAGTTGGCAAAAAATGTGCCCATTTTCTATTTTTAAAACTATTGGAACTAAAATTATGAAAAAAGTGGGTTTTAGAAGTCTACGCAAAGCTATATCGTCGATTCTAGACATAGCAGTTGTCTATATACGTCCCACTATTGAAATTTATTAGGTACTATAAACAAGTAAATGAAACTACGTGATTTCTACTTTATTTAAATACAACGACCTAGGTTTCGTTTTGTGACAACATCTTCAGATGGACAATTAACAAATCTTTGTTGATTGCCCACCTGAAAATATAGTCATACAAAGAAACTTAGGTAGTCATAAAGAATTTTAAAAAAGTAGAAATGATATTTTATGTATGTTTAAATATATATATATATATATATATATATATATATATATATATATATATCGATTTTGCTCTACACAATTTTTTAGCTTAGGTATCGTAGCTTACCTGTAAAAGACAGATAAATGCTCTCCTGAACTTTCCTTTGGACTTTTTAAGACCTACTATGTCCCCATACATAGTATTATTATATAAGTAATACCGGCCCAGGCTAGCAATTTTTTCTTCAACGTGCTTGACATTATTAACTATCTCTCAAAAATTATACAACGCAGGTAGATACCTATATACCCTAGGTAATTTGACACCCACAGACTATAATATTGCGAATTTTTTAACATTTCTCTGTATTATATTATAATAAAAATAGATTCAAATTAATATTTCAGAATACCTCCTAAGCAATAGTTAATTAAAATAAACTGAAAGAAAGGTCGAGACCATCAAAACAAAAGCCAACTTCGAAAACAGAATCGTGTATAAAAAGAGCCCATAGGTAATACACAAATAGGTAATGAATTCATTTCTGTTCTAAACTGAAACTTTTCTTAAAAAATATGTAATTAATAAACCTTCGGCATTTACTTTAGTAACCTTGTCATAAAGTGTCGTTATTCATATTGGAAGGGCTATATCCAGTACCGTCTTCGATCTAACAAACCGTAAAATATCCGACTAACTTAGAAAAAATTTACCAGAGGAAAAATTAATTAAATTAATTAAAAATCTAGTCATTTAATTACTTGAACCTGTTGTAATTTGTTATTTTGTCTTAATTTAATTCATAATATTCACAGGCTTCACGCAAAACAGATTTTTTAAAATATATTCTACAAAACACTATCATGATGTACATTCGTTCTTTTTTATTTAAAAAACCACTAGTATTTACTATCGTAATATTAAGTGGATCAAATAAATTTTCTTATTTCTTTTACAGGATTGAAAATTTGCACTACGTTCTACCACTAAATTACTAGCTAAGTTATTTAAATTGATTTATAAATATTACTTTGTGAGGCTTAGTGACTAAATTTTCCTGTCATGAAAATTATCTCAATTTTAATAAACCAAATCATTACGGTATTACACGTTCGTTTTGCTCGAGGCCGCATTTACTTTCTGTACTACGCCCGTTCATTATGAACAATACGAATAAAATTACAGCAACATAAAAAATCAGGATAATTCGAATTAATTTTCTTTAAAAATTTTCCCTAGAAATAACAAGTTATCAAGAAATTTACGGTAGTTCAAAAAAAGTATCATTACAACTGTTTTGTATGAAAAGACCCAAATGTAATTTTCTGCGAAGCAAAAGTTTATAACTCACGAATTTTCCACATGATTGATTTCTTTTTCGTGAAGATTTTTCAGTGAATTATTAAAATATAAGCTGCAACATTTTACATAGATCTTGGAATGTCTAATTGAGTATTAGGAGAAAACATTTTTTTATGTGGAATCAATTAAAAATCTAAGCGATTGAAGGAAAGAATTTTTCTCCGGCAAAGGAGTAAAGTTTAGAAAAATCTTTTCGAAGCGGGAAAACTAATTACATCGTTTTAGATAATAGGAAAATACGAAAAAAATTGTGCGTCTCAGCTTCGATGCGCCACTTGAATTTACTCCTTAATCACAATTGTCTTTAAACGTATCTCCCGAATGTTTTTTCGTTGAATTACGATGCAAAACTAGTCTCCACGAATTGTTTTTAACGGGTTGGTGTACAACCTTTGTCCATTCTGTAGGTCCTTTCTAAAAATAGGCGAAATATTTTTTTAAATTGAATGAGTAGTTTCGTAGACATCAAAGACATCCAAACTTACAAAATTTAACTGTTTTATATGTGAAAGATTTTTTAAAGATGATATACAATCTATATCCATCCTGAAAATCATTTCTAAATATTGGTGAAAGAGTTTTTGAAATCGTTGAATAGTTTCGTAGATCTCCTACATCCAAACTTACAAAGTTTAACTTTTTTATAATATGTGAAAGTGTTTTTAACGAGATGATATATAATCTATATCCATCCTGAAAATCATTTCTAAATATTGGTGAAAGAGTTTTTGAAATCGTTTGAATAGTTTTGGAGATTACCCCCTACATCCAAACTTACAAAATTTAACTGTTTTATAATATGTAAAACATTTTTTAAAGAGATGATATACAATCTATATCCATCCTGAAAATAATTTCTAAATATTGGTGAAAAAGTTTTTGAAATCGTTTTAATAGTTTTGGAGATTACCCCCTACATCCAAACTTACAAAATTTAACTGTTTTATAATATGTGAAAGATTTTTTAAAGAGATAATATACAATCTATGTCCATCCTGAAAATCATTTCTAAATATTGGTGAAAGAGTTTTTGAAATCGTTTGAATAGTTTCGGAGATTACCTCCTACATCCAAACTTACAAACTGTTACTCTTTTTTTAAAGCTCTGAACTTCGGCAAGTACTCCTCATAAAACTTCATACCGGGCTCTATATATTAAAATTGATTTTTAAGGAGTTAACTCCAATATGATACTAAAGTATTATGAGGTAATGCTATGGTTATATCGTTTGATTTTAAATAAATTATATTTAATCGAATCTAAAAACTTGTATATTATATTGCTATTTATTATTCATATAAATCAATCCTATGCTAGGATTAAGAAGGATATTCTTATCTTCAGAATATAGTTGAAAGGCTTGAGTATTTTTCATGATATATTTACATGAAGTTATATGTGTCAAAATAATTTGTCGAAAAAAATTCTGGGAGGTTTTCTGTGTTATAAACTAATTTGTTATACAATCTGTTTATTTTACGTCTGTAACGCATAGCCAAGTTGCACAATTTTAACAAAAAATTAACAAAGCCGTCAAGAAAAATGTTAAAAATATTGTGAGTTCTAAAAATTCCGCTGAAAAAAGTTTTCATATTTTCACGTAAAAAAGTGAAACTATAATTTTATGTCAAATAATTGATATTCGTTTTATATTTTCTAGTACGTACAAAACGCTTGCTATACTTTTATCAACGTCGACATCTAGTTTACCCAAATAATCAATTTCAGACGTATATTCTGCAATATTCTGCTGGTACAAGTTGAAATTTGGTAAGAGTGCTGGAATAAAACTAACTCATTTGAGTTAGTTTTATTCCAGCACTCTTACCAAATTTCAACTTGTACCAGCACTCTCCATATTTAAATCTCTCTCGCGGCAAATATTTCATATTTGAACCGAATTTTTTGCTACATGTAATTCACGAGCACGTAGGGTTTCAGATGCAAAGAGTGTACCGAAATAAAAAAGAAATACATTTTTTTATGAAACACATTTCTCCAATAAAACCACGAATAGAATAATCGGTTTTCAGTGTTTGTTTTTTTAATATAATTTAAGTTTAAAAAGAATTTAATTCAGTTACAAGCTAATAAAATGTATAACATCTTAATTAAAAGAGGATAAGAAAAACGGAGGAGAAAGTTTTGAAATTATTTTTTTCCTTAATGTAATATTTAGATGAAATCTTTTTTGTCTTTGGAAAGATAAAAAATGAAAAGTTTTTATGTATTTACACTGGCTAATGATATTTACAATTAATTAATTAAATAAGAGACAACAATTTTGATTAGTAATTTTAATGACGATTCTGGGTAGGCAATAGAGTAACTGTTTTTTTTGTTTTTAACCCCTTCGCGCGGAATATGAAATAAAAAGTGATAAAATGGAATATTTCAAAATATAACGTACAAGCTTTTGTCCGCAGCTTTGCTCGCATGACATTAATAATGTGAACAGTTTTTTTTTCAAAGAAACAGGTGTAAATTTCGTCGTCGTCGTGGTGTGTTGGGTTGATCACAGGTCAAGGCATACGGCCTTTGACGATGCGACGCACCGCGGTGACCCGAGTTCGATTCCCGGCCGTTCGTCGAACGGGGCTGGACTGGTGTTGTGGTTGGCTGTAAGAGATTGCTCTTGTAGCAATAAGTCCGCCATATGTATCAATTAGATACATTAAAGTAGATAAATAAATAAATAAATTTCAATAAGGCCAATCAGATAATTACTTAAATATTATTTGCTAGGCTGAACGCTTAACATTTGTTGCGGTGTATTGCCATTAGTTTCTCTGCTGTTTTTTTGGACATGAATACCTCGTAATAAATGACCTATGAATTTAGCATGTTAAAGGAACATAAACATCCGTTAGGTGCTGAACGTGTTAACATCATGAACGTGTTAACATCATCACCATGCTTCATTTATTAAGATTTTTAATTTAAATATGGATAATATCCAATAATGCCCGGACCCATCAGCTGGAATCCATGAACATAAACATCCGTTAGGCCTAGCCTGCCCTGTACCTAATTGGAGTCAGGGACTTCTATCATGTATAGGTCAGGTTATATCTTATGAATTCATGGGATAATACGATAGAAACAAAAACAGGCAGATTTAGAAAAACAGTCGCGTGCAAATCAGTACACGTGATAGAAGTGAAATTTCTTTGCCGATCTAATTCTCGATTTGCAAGTATAAAGTGAGGGGTAAAAAGGCAAAGATAGGAAGAGATAATGTACTAAGTGTAAGTATATATATTCACTAAACTCGTATAAGGAAATTTTAATATTAACCATTCTGAAATATTAATAGAATATCATTACAAATCAAAGTAAACGTCTAATGAAATCATCAACTAAACTTTGCATGAAAAGGTTGCTTTAAATTTTACATTGACGTTTTACTCCCATCACGTCCAAAGAAATTTCACTTCGAAGATATTTAAATTGTTTAAATTACTACCAAAATTTCATGCCGCCAACATGGATCTAACCTAAAAAGTGATAAATAAAATTTAACATTTTTGACTTCTTTATCTCTATTATTCTATATTATAATTATTCTATATTTTTTTATTTAAAATATCATAAGTAAGTAACATGACCATAGCATTACCTCATACTTACTTTCTTTTAATATATTTTTAATATTTTTGTAACAGTTCAGTAATTCACGGTACCTCTTCTGGATGATATTTAAAGCATAGAAAAAATCGAATTTCTGCCAATATGACGGTGAACATTTTGTTTTTACATAATTTTTAGATCCTAATATTTTTTAAACACGCAATATGGTCAATTTTACTTGATACTGAGTGGTTTTATTTCCTAAAAATTTAGAGTGGTAAAAGAGAGATGAAAATTTGTTTATAAAGCAACTTAATTTATAATTATTTTAGAAACAACTACTTAAAAGTATTATTGTCATTGCTCGAAGCATTATACTTACATAAAAACCGTTAAAAATAATTGTGGGAATGTGAAGCATACGTTGAATTTTTCCCAAATTAATATTCAGAAATGAGAAATAAATTCTTGTTGAAGCAGAATTTGCATTAGGGAATCACAGCGTAAGAAAAATTTATTCAACGAAAAATTATAAGTCGATTACTTTCATACTATTCCATATGATTATTTGTAATATTGCATGAAAGATAGTTTCATCTTTTGAAAAACGTATTTGAAAATATATTGTTTACTTACAAAACAGTAGAACGAAGTTATATGAATACAGTACTAATACATCTGAAATATTATTGTATTATCTATCGATAAGAGACCTTCTTTAGATAGCAGGATTGACTCAAACTAACAGGTTTATACTCGATATAAGGAAGCATAAAAAATTTATGGCAAATCGGCAATCTTTATTAATCATGGCGACGGTAATATAATCAGTATATAGTGACATAATGTAAGACTAGCCTATAATAACGAATAGTATAGTATATCCAAAAAGTCTAGAACAAAAACAGTCACAGTATTCAACGATTGTGATCTGGATGACCTAGATAGGTGCGACACGGCGTTGCTATACTCCATAGCACAGTAAAGGCGTGGCCCCATTTATATGGACGGAATACCGTTTGACTTTATACAAATTCATGCCCGGGTACTACGAGCTAATATATAGGGAGCAGCGGTATGGTTTTAGAGAAGGTCGTATTATAATATATAAAGGTTGGTTCGTACTCACAACAAGAAAAGGCTTATTCGATTAAAAATTATGTCGGTTTTATTTACGGCTCATGAATATATATATATATATATATATATATATATATATATATATATATATACAAGTATATATATATATATATACATATATATACAAGTTTGTCTCATATCATATACTATCAATATTATTTTATATTTTTAGCCAAGTATTACAGCTACGGCGACCAATAACGATGACATGATTAAGTTTATGATAAACACAACAGTTAACAAAATTCAATCAGAATAGTGACAAGTTTAAAGAAATGTATTCTCACTTATCTCAAATAAAGTACATAAGATGATTCAGCCTTCGAATGCCGTAGAAAAGCGAGAAATTTTTTTTTTTTTGCGCGTACGGAAAGTTATTTAATACGAAGGGTGATATTGTTGTCAAAAAAAGGATCACTAAATATTTTTTATTTATAATATTGTTTTTCCTTAATTAAACGTAAAACGTGTAAAATTACGATTTTTTTGATTCAAATAAATACCCTAGCATTTATTTATAATATTGTTTTTCCTTAATTAAAGGTAAAACGTGTAAAATTACGATTTTGGAAAGTAAAAATATTTATCGTGTTTATCCTTTTGTCTCTTAGAATATAAAATTATAGAATATAAATATTAAATGTTAAAATGTTTATGAGACGAATTTTTAGAAAAAAAAAACATTTTGAACAGTCAAATAATTTGAAGAGTGCATGTTAATTGGTTTTGCATTGGTGGCCAAATATTCTAAATATCTGAGGATTCTAAGTATTTTATCTATTTCTATGTATTTCTAGTACTGAGATACTAATATATGTTAATCCATTCTTATACTAATTATTTACGCTCCTAATCAGTCAACATTAAATCGATTTTCAACAGGTAAAATTTTTGAAGATTTTGGCTTTCCGAAGAATCTAATAAATTTGTGATTTTTCTGTTTTTGGTATATCATATTCTATATTTATTTGAAATCTTCAAAACAATTCCAAAATAGTAAGCATATAATAGATATAAAGAAATATCACGTTTTTAAGTTTGTTGATACAAAATTTTGGCAAAATTAAAAATTCAATGGATATATTCATTTTATCCATTTACGTGTGTAACTGTCTGTGGACTAACTTTTTAATCAAATTAGTTTTTGCGTTTGAAAAATTAGTAAAATATAAATTAAACTTCTCTCCTCACGAAAAAGAGCAGTTCAGAAAAGTTTTGATGAACTTCCCGTGATGTTGATTTGAAATGTAGTTATACGGTCCTGAATAAATACATTATGTACTCTTTACATTAGTATCTATACTTTACTTATCTCTTTACTTATCTCTTTACATTAGTAAAATAATATTCTAAAAAACCGCTTGTGGTTAGTTATAATTGTGCAGTGAATTAAGAAGCTACTTTGTACATTAGGAACAGTAACTGTTAGGTGGTACGTTCGTGGGAAAAGTAACTATTGGGATTAATTAGATAATAAAATGTTAAATGTCGTAGTGTGGATACAATTTTCTGTGCAATCGATATTTGATCAACATTTATCTCATTGTTTATACTTAAAAAGATCAACTTATTGAAAATCAACGTTTGGAATTAAATTTTTCTGTGGATGAAGAAAATTTCAATAATAAATTTCAAAACTTGTATAATGTTCAAGATATTGCGGGTAATAGATTAAAACAGCTAAGAGAATAATAGGAGGATGGGGTGAAAAAAATTACCACAATCAAAGAAAACCGATTTCTTTACAAGACGAGAAAATCGAAAGTTGTTACGCGAGTTCTCAAAAGATCGTAACGAGTAATTTTTTGAGCTTGTCTGTTTAAAGCTAAAACAAGGTTCAGAGCGTATTCTGTAGCAGCAGTGCATGATTAAAATAGAAATAGGTATTACATTTCGCGCGACTAATGTAATTTTGTTCAAAATGATTTATTTCCATTTAATAATCCTGTCTCAATGTCGTATTCATCGAACTATACAAATACACAACAAGTAACCAGTTTCCTTATTATTTTTTTTTCAAAAAATTTAATTCTATACTTTTTACGATCCCTTTAAAGTCTTTTCTTAGTGTTCAAACTAGATTTTATACCGCCAACTAAGTAATAAGTAACAATATGAGGCATCTATTCAGCTTTGTTCTAGTAAATAAAATATTACAGGAGTGCCTAATATTTTTAGCTAAATCGGTATATTATTGGCGAGATATTGAATACAAAGTATACTTCACATGATTTTAATAATTAAACAGAAATACTTAAAAATTAAGGGCAATAATTAAATATGTCATTTGAACTTTTACCAGATTTTATTAATAAAAACATTCATTCGCTATAATCAATTAGTATTGATAATTAATTACTTAGTTTTAGTCATATTCGGGACAAACCATAGGTCTTCTGTTTATTTTTCTTCGTAAACTTATTTCACAAGGACTACTGTAAGCGAGGCTGGTACTTTATTTGTAGAGAGCCACTTGCCAATGTAATTACATGTATAACGTTTGTTAGGGTAAAGACTTGCCTTTATATACGTTTAGTACCATTCATTTCTCCTATCGATAATATAGTATAATTGCGAGTACTGGAAACGGAGAGGCAATTCAGATGGAAATGGAATTCATATTTGAAGGAAAATGTTATGTTCCATACCTGCGCGATATTTTACGAGAGTTTAATTAATAGTGCTGTCCATTAATTAAGTTAAGCTTTCAATTTAGTGGAATACCTCGCATGAGAGGTATTCCACTAAACTGAAATTTATTATGAAAGTATTATCAAAAACACTAATTCAAATTTGATTATCATTTTTGAGTTAGCTAAAATTCAAATATATTTTGAAATTTACTAAGTTCATGTTGAATTTTATCAATATAGGAAATGAAACTAATCACATAAATGATATTTTTAAACGATCTAATTTGACGTCAATTTATAGCCATAGTTTTAAATGTCTCTGTGCTTCAAAATAGGTGAAACAAGAATTAGGAACATACGACACTAAGTGTTGTAAATATGAATATGATATGTGGCGAAAGAAAAGTTCGAAAGCTTATCTAAGAAAAATAAATCTTGTGACTAATGTTATTTATTTGAGGATATTGAGTGGGTTATTGGAAAATATAAGGGTAAAATCTTCTAACTGTAATACAGAATGGTATCTCTAAGAAGATAATGACTAATTACTTTAACTCGGTCGTACATACTTTGTTAAAAATTTTGACAATAATGAAAGACAGGAGCACTTCTGCCTAGCCCAATTTTTGATCAGAATTAGATTTGTAGTCAAGGAATCATTGCGAGGATATACTAGATTTGAATTGAAACTTGAATATAATTAAGGATCGTTCGAATGTAAATGATAGTGGAATCTCTAGAATCCCTAATTCAATTACTGCTTCAAGTGCAAATAAACAGTTGTAACTTAATTTATACACATTTAATTATAACAGATGTTAGAGAATCTAATAGACTATGAGCACTTAAAAAACAAACTAATAAGGAACACATAATTCGCTCGATACGTTCGGTATCTCCGTGTCACTATAAAGTAATTTTTCTCATAATTCTCTTTACGTAAGATATTCAAATTTGACAAAATAATAAAGTATATTTATCTTCATTTATCTCATTAGGTAATCCTCAAAAATATTTATTTAGACATTTTAGGTGGTAATTTTTTTTTCAAATTTCAATCGTGGTATAAACTTTTGTTTGAAAGGACTAGATGTAAAGCTCTCAAAAATTACTTTTCCGTAATTTTATTTGGTAACACTTGAGAGATATATCAAAAAGTACGCAAGAAATATATCCCCTTACCCTATTTTTAAAACTACTGAACCTAAAATTAAGACAAAAGTAGGGTTTTAGATGCCCACGTAAAGCTATATCCTCGATTCCAAATAGTCTAATTGTCAGATATTTACAATAATGTACAAGTCCTACTACTTAAGTTTATTAGGTACTATTAAATATTGTTTGCACTAGGTAGTGAAAAAATGTCTAAGCCTCTAAATAAATTAAATAAAAAGAATGTGAAATGCTCCTCTGAAAGCAAGAAATGTACCTTTCATTAATATTTGTTTGTTTTACAAATCTTTTTTTGTTTGTTTTACAAATTTATATTTTTTGCTAATTAGTACTCATACGTGACGATATTATTTTAAGTTGCCTGATTTTCAAAATTTCCAAGATTTTACCATTTTTCCAGGTCCAATGTTATTCATTAATTACTTAAATAAGAGAAACTAGTGACCCACTTGACTCTGCATGATGCATTTTAGGGTAAACAAATGGATCTAAAATATATCTTTACAGACCATGTTAAGTGTCTATCTCCCAGGTGCCAAAACAGCGGTACATATACAATTAGATTATTTGATTAAGGTTTTTTGATCCACCGTACTTCATTGATTTTGCCCCACGCAATTTTTTAGTTTAAAAACACGTATCGTAACTTACATGTAAAAGACAGATAAATGCTGTCCTGGATTTTTTTAGACTTTCTTAAGACTTGCTAGTTCCCCATTCATATTATAAGCACATCTATTTGTATTACAGATCAGCGACTTTTTTTCGATGTGCTTGATAATATTATCTATATCTCAAAAATTATTCAACGTAAGTAAATACCTACATAGTCTATGGTAATCTGAAACCTACAGACTATGGTCGGTTGGTTGGTGTCGTATCCACAGGAGACGAAGAAGCAGTTACAAATGTCGATGCACAAAATGACGCATTTAGCGATCTTGATGATATTTTAAGAGTAGGGCTGTCCACTAAAATGGAAATCCTCCAAGACCAAAAAGAGATCTCAAAATCCCAGGACATCTAAAGATATGGTCCGGGTTTAGGGGGATGTCAGAAATATTACAGGGACGATAGGTTCTAGTACCATCAGGATGGATTTTCTTTGCTTTATAAGTGCCCAGTTCTAAGTCTCGTGATGGTCTTGGTGAGCACACGATTTACGTTAATTTCACATACTGACAGTATTTTTTATGGCCTTTTCTCGTAAATAGTACGTTGCGTAAGCATTTACATCGTCAAGAGAAGTTCTAGTATTATTAACATTACAATAAATCTACACACTATAATGTTACGAATTTGTTGTACGTCAATAGGGGCAGCTGTTGAGTGAATCCCTAAAACTAACACAGAAAACTTTTCTCTTTATTATATTAACAGAAGAACAGATTGAAGTTAATATTTCTGAATACCTCCTAATTAATCGTTGTCTAAAATAAACTCAAAGAAAGGTCGAGGTCATGAAAACAAAGCCGGTTTCTAAAACAGGATCGTATATAAAAAGAGCTTATAAGTAATACATAAATAGACAATGAATTCATTTCTGTCCTAAAATCATACTTTTTTGAAAAATAAATAATTATTAAACCGTCGGCACCATTTACTTTGGTAACCTTGACGTAAGGAAACATGTTTCATATTGAAACGGTTACATTCAGTTCCGCCTTCAATTCAACGAACCATAAAATGTCTGACGAACTTGAATAAATATCACCAGAGAAAAACTTAGCTAAGTTCATTAAAAACGAGTCGTTTAACTTATGATAAGTAATTTGTTATATTACCCTAATTTTATTCGTAGAATTCATAATGAGACTTTGTAATGTAAAGAGCAAATGTGGCATGAAGCAAAACAAACGTGTATGTTCTTAGTATATTCTACAACACTATTGTGAAGTAAGTTTATTGTTTATTATTCAACGTTAATAAAACTGTTACAATTACTTTCTATTGGTATCATCTGTTAACTTCATTTAGCAGATTTTTTATTTAAAAAAACATTAATATTTACTACCCCAAAATTAAGTAGGTTAAATAAATTTTCTCATTTTCCTCTACACGATTGCGTTATTTCCTACTTCTAAATTATTAGCTTGAATTTATTTGTCAATGTGTATTTGTAAGGCTCAGTGGCTGTTTTTCTTTAATTAAAATTAGATCAATTGTTATGAACCAAATTACCACGGTATTACATCTTTGTTTTGCTTTACACCGTAATTACCCTGTATATAGTATACAGGACAGCCGACTCATAATGAACACTACCAATAAGATTATGGCAATTCAAAGTAATTAAACGGCTTGTTTTTAAATACAATTAACTGATTTTTCTACTTGCTTTGGAAATATTAAGTTGACAAGAAATTTATGGTAGCTCAAAAAGATTATCATTTCAATTGTTTTATGCAAAAGGACTTCGTAACTTAGACTTAAATATAATTTTCTGTGAAATCATATTTATAATTTATAAATTTATGACATGAAATAACTTACTTTTGGTAAAGTTTTTATAAGTGAATTATTTAAATATAAACTAAAATCAACACCGGAAACAATTTAGCTCCAGGACTGAGGAGACAGGAGGAACAACTGCCACAGATGCTTTCATGGACTCAGAAGATTTCTGAAATTCAATAATATCAGAAGAGACACTAAACTACTGTTATATAAAAGCTTAATCAGAACAGTACTTACTTACACATCTCAAACATGAACATTGTCCGAAACTGGTGAAAAACCCTTACAATTTTCTAACGAAAAATCCTCGGATCCATCTTTGGTGGGTTCTTTCACAATGTGTTTTGGAGAAGAAGAACTAATGCCGAAGTTTATCCCTTATTTCAAGAAACAGATATAATAAAATTTATAAAAATTCAAAGTAAGAAAATGGACCGGCCATATAAATAGAATAAAGGAAGATAGAACGACAAAAGGAATTTTTCTGACGAAATCAACTGGCTCAACAAGAAGGAAGAGGAAGACCCAATTTAAGATGGGTGGACTGTCTACAAAGTGTTTTTGATACAAAGTGCTCTCAATACAACAAACGGGAAAACCGTGACGCCCAGAAGAAGGGTTTGGAACAGAAAACCAGGGTTCAGCGAGGACTGTCGAGCTACTGTTGAATGAATGATGAAACTGAAATATTTTACATTAGCCTCGGACCTTATTGAATATTAAGAGCGACCATTTTTGTCTTGGAATCGATTACAAACTTAATGGATTTAACGATTAATTAATTTTTTTTCAAAAAATGAAAATTAAATTAATCTGATTATATTGTTCTACATATTCGTTGATATTGAATTTAATTAATAGATCTACTAATCTTTAAATGATACAAAAACTGAGAATCTGATTTAAGTTACTATATCAAAAGCAGATTAAAAAATGAAGCATGAAAATTTGTGTTCAGAAAAATTGATGTAAAAGAAAGATGTCCTAGGATATCCTAATAATTTGTATTAGAACTGTAAACCTCAACCTATTAATACTTTTTCTATACGCAATTAAATGAAACTACGTGATGTAGTATTATTTCTACTATCTTTAATTTCTTTACCACGACCTAGGTTTCGTTGTATTACAACATCTTCAGGTGGGATATTAGCAATCTTTGCTAATATCCCACCTGAAGATGTTGTAATACAACGAAACCTAGGTCGTGGTAAAGAAATTAAAGATAGTAGAAATAATACTACATCGCGTAGTTTCATTTAATTGCGAATAATGAATTTCTACAAAATTAACGCCAAATATATTCAACTTTTTCTATAGTTTCGTTTGAAGCCGACTAAAAGCGTAAATTAATCAAATTTAATTTTATTAATATAAATAACAATGTAGAAAATCATTATAATTTTCTTTTAATTTCAAACCTTCAATTCTATACTATTGCGTATTAATACTTATTTCCAATTATATTAATTACCACTAATATATCTTATGTTTTGTCCCATATTATTACTATCTTTTGATATTTTTCTAGCTTCTCCTGAATCTAATTCAATTATATCGTACGAGATATTTTATATATATTCTTGACAAATGCTATGTGATATTAACACGTTGTGGAACTTCTTAATTAATACATATAAACTTCAGATCAATGGTTTATTACTCATTATTTTCTACGTAGAAAGAATTTCAGGAAAATTTTCTTCTTTTTTGATAAGGATGGTATAATGTATCAACTTCGTAGCAACAGCTTCTCAATTATATTGGAAATAAAGTGACCATTAGTCTAGAAAATTATTTTGAACCTGCCCTGTCTGCTCTCTAGGCAACATCTATTATTTGAGAGCTTCAATGTAATCACGCAGCATGATAATTATTCACGTCCCGATAACAAACTCCCGCGTGGCTCCGGCATGATTGCGATACGCAATAATTACTTTGAGAGCGACTCCGATGCCGTGCATGTGACAGAAATTTTAATTATAGATTCGTCTGCCCTTTATTTGAATACGATATTTTATTAAAATGAATAGTTAAATTAAATTATTTCAAAATATTTGACAACTAGTTTCGTTCTGCCTCGTGGACGATACCACTTGTTTCCAGGATTATCAAATACCTTCTTTCATTAAAAAAAAATGCAATAGAAAGAGTCATCATTTTTGTGGTACAAGTGGATTCCTTATACTCTTAGTGTCTTAAAAAGGATGTGTAACTGAAACAATACGACGAAAGTGACATTACGAAAGATCACCCAAAAATTAATTGTAATGTCTAAAGAACCATTTTCTATATAATCAATTACTCGTTTATCATTACTTTAAGATTATACCTGGTCTATGAAGGTTTTAGTTTGTTAACTTATAAATTAGCATATTTAGTAGGGTAGAATTATTACAGTGTACGATATCAGCATTGAAAATCCTTACAACATGTCATTTATAACAATGTTATTTAAAAAATACATTAAAATGTCGAATATCAAATTATTTGATAATCCATTCATTATTTTGCTTGGAAGTTTCATTTGTTTATAAAAATTTGATGCAATTTTAAAATTGTTTATATCACTTAAATCACTTTAATGGAAAAATATGTTCGTGCAAAGATATTTTATGATTTTTTTATGGTCTCAATCAACAACAAAATTACAATCAGTTGATTTATGAAGCTCCATCACATCCTATTGTTTACAACTAGTTTAATGGGTTATAACCATCATAGTGAGGGATGTCTCTAGCACAGTGACAACTGAAGATAACATTGATGCCGTGCGCTTTATGATGAAGACTGGCAAGAGAACAAAATTATCAGTAAATTTGAAAAATAGTTTAGATATTAGAACAAGTAAAGCAGAGAAACTTCTACATGAATATTTAGGAACTTTTCTACCAGATCTAATCGAAGATCAAAAATACCGGCGAATTGACTGATTTCGTGAATCCAGTATTGTAATAAACTGTCTTAAAATTTTAAAACATTAAAAACTTTATATAAATATAGTCGGGTGCTTCGGTTGGATTTGACCCCGGGACCTCTTGCAAGCAAAGCAAAAATCAATAGACCTACGAGCGGTTGTTGTAGTTCTAGAAATTTTGATATACATGGGTAAGCCAATTTTAACAATAAAATTATTATTAAGTATAAAATATTTAGGCAATGTTTTTCAATAGATGGCGTTATGGTTCATATCTATGCTCGCGCTACGGTTTTGATTAATATTTTAATATAATACGCGAATGTTATTGCATTTTAATTATAATCACACATTGTTCATGATTTACAGAAATAATATACATCACATAACATCAACATAATCATATTATTTCTTTAAATTAGTTATTTTTCAGTTCGTACTTGAATCACGCACCAGGATTTTTTTTTTAAATTAAATATTGAAAAAACATATTTTATTAGTTAATGTTAATTAATCTTACGCAAACTATCAAGCTCAATCGTCAAGTAACTTATATCTGGAAAACACAAAAAATGTAAGAATAATCTATTCAATAATTTCTTATACTTAAGCGCGTTTGCTATGAAGATCCTTCATAGTTTATTTTGTAAATATTGTTTTTTACATAATCGTTTAAAATCAAATTGAAAGTGCAGAAAGATATCCAAATAACAATTTGTATAGTACATGATGATCGAAACGGTTTCATTTTATCAAAAGTTTAAACAAACATTGCTGTTATTCATATATCAACATTTACTGCAAATACTATGACCTAGCGATAACTTACTTACACCGCATATTATAAATGGATAACGAACCATATAGGTCTATAAATTAAAGTGTTTAAGTTTATATTAACGACTAAAGACGTAACTATTAATTATTTAACTTTATTGTAACTAATTAAATACAATTTATACGTTAAATATTACTTTTTCATAAGCCAAAACCGTATGACAATAAAGTACAGAATGTGTTTTCAAAAAATATAAAATTATCTTATTTAAATATAAAACGTCACGTACACACAATGTTGGTCAAAAATTGGATTACGATTTCATTTGCAAAAAGCCACAAGCGTGCCGGAAAATATTAAACGATTTTTTTTATAAATATTTCCAACAATGAAACGTATTTTTCCTCTCGGAGATATTACGCGATTCTAATGAACCTGCGGGCTTCGAATCCCTTGCATTTTTGTTGAGCTTTCGGTGTGTATTTTCTGTTATTTATCGAACACGTCCGACTTAAACCTCCGGATAAAAAGCTTTGCGAGTGCTTTTTACGTGTTCCGTCCATTGGAAAGCGCGCCCACTTGAAATTCATCTTTCATTCTCGAATTAAGTGCGGTCGCGGTAACAAATGACTTTTTAAGTGGCCGCTTTTACTTCCTGCTTATGGATAAGCTGCCAGGTGGCGTTATTTGGTGGCCTTGAATGTGCTAATGTGCTGATAAATACGTGTGTCCAACAAACCTCGAATGTCTATTTTCAGTTACTCGTTTTATATATAATAAATTATTTATATCGTTTTGAAATATTTTGTAGTAAAATGAAATTGATGTTAATTTTTCAATTATATCGATATAATGAATAATAAATGATTTATATCGTTTTGAAATATTTTGTAGTAAAATGAAATTGTTGTTAATTTTTAAATTATATCGATATAATGAATAATAAATTATTTATATCGTTTTGAAATATTTTGTATTAAAATGAAATAAATGTTTATTTTTCAATTATATCAATATAGTTTTTTTTAATAATCATTCACCATAAGAAAATAGATTTCTACGTTTCATAGCGATTTTACAACTTGATAACTTACTGATATTGAAGCAATTTATGGTTCCGTACCTAGAAAACTAATACGGAAACCTTAACGCTCACTCGCGTGTCTGTCTCGCCGTTTCTCACAGCCGTTTTTCTAAGAAATCGCTTGAGTGGAATCTTGAAATTTGGTATTGTAACAAATATCTCAATGTTAATTCTCACAAATATTTGTATTAAAATTTTATCGAATTAAATATTCACCAAGGTTTATTAAAATTACAAATATAGTGTGAAAAATAGTTTGAAAAGCCTTGTAATAGAGTACTTAATAAAAGGCCTAGTTAAACATTTTATCATCTTAGGTAGTATACCTTCAGAAATTTACTGAGAAATATGTAAATAATGTGGCTCCTCGCACTTATTTCCAATAGAAATGAACTTAAAATAATAAAAAGCTGTTCTTTTTTAAACTTACGTAAATATTGTCACAGTGTATGTCACATTTTTTTGGGATACTTTTTCTAATATATATGTCTCCTCACTTAATTATATTATGTAAATATTTATATATATTTATTTCATTATAATGCCCTTGTATGACTTGTTCATGAAACTATATAAAAAAAAATTCCTCTGAACATTTTAAATCAAACAGTAAATTGATTAATTATTATAACAAAATTAAGACCGGTCAATGAAATTGTAGTGTCTTTCTGTGATTTTCGAATTTTAGTTTTTAAATAAGTTCCCGTTCCGTCCCCATCCGTTTGTATATTCGGTTACTAAAACGAATAAAATTTTAAAAATAATTCGTCTGCATATCTTTATGCTTTCCTATTTCTACGGACGGATTTAAATCAAAAACTATTGCAGCTATTAACATGAATAATTATAGATGGTAACCTTGGACCAAATTAGTTTGTACATCTTCGTGATCTCAAACTTCTTCGAAGTCGTGATGATAAAATTAGGAATAAAAAATTAAACAAAATTTCCGTCCCACGGTTAGCAACCCCACACGGACTATAGCAACCAATTAGAGTAGGCAGAAGAATGAGGGGCAGGAAGAAACGGCTAAAGGGATAAAAAATCAAGTTATTGCAAACCGCGTCACGGCGCGTCAGCCATTTTATTTTTGCTCATTCATTCAAATTAAGTAACTTAGTTCTTAACTAAATGGGTGAATGTGTGGACACTATTTAATATTATTTTCTTTTCGAGAAGTGTCACTTTCATGATTTTGATGTGAAACTTCTTGACCAACACCTGAACCATTCTGTCACGTTAGAATTATGTAACTCTTGCCGAACACATCCGATTGGCGGGGGATTCGATCGAGCGGTAATAACATAGAAGTCGAGAATAATTATAAACCGGCAGGTCGAAACCGGTTATAGCATCTTTTGTGTAAGGTATAATGCAAAAATTACTAGTGAGTGAGAAATTATCGTATATTCAATGTGAAAGTTTATTAAATATATTATTATAAATTAATGGAAAATAATTTCATTCACAATAATAAAAAAAAGAACATATCTCTAGATGATTTAAGGTTATTGTAAATTTTTAACTGGCATGAAGCGTTGAAGAAGTTTCACTATATCCGTGAGCTTATGTGAGATAGGTCGTTATCTTTTTTTATTCATTATATCTTGATTTTAATTTTTTTAATCTACTTTGAATATAATTATTCATGTGACGATATTTGATTATATATTTAAAATATTGTATTGTTCCACACTCTTATTGAATATCGTATTAACAACTCCTTAAATTTATTATGTTAGTGTCTGCAAGTCTCAACGTTATTGCACCGCTTTTAAGCTTTTCAAATTAGCGAAAGATGACGTTAAGTTTAAATGGATGTATATTATTTTTGAAATATAACGTGGAGTAAAAATATCGGATGGAAAATGTTAGTTTCTCACAACAATCTAGCAGTTACTGGTCAATGAGATCACAGCATGCAGTCGTTATGTTTTTAAATAAATTTTTATTACTGATTTGAGCATTTAAAAGTGAAGAGTTAAAACTGTTTTTATTAGCACGTTTTTAATTAGCGTTTATTAGATTCTTTATATGTAATGATATAAACGTGTTAAGAAATCTATCAAATCGAGTTTAACCCACTATTAATTACCATATCCGTTTGAAACTTTGTAAACTTAGGTATTTCTATTGGCAGTGCAATAATGTTGAAGGAAGTAACTGTAAAATAACAGCCTATCGATTTTGGACTCATATGACTTGCCTCATTGAGTGTTTTGCTTGCATATTGCAACTAGGGAAGTTTGATGATGAAGGAGGCAGCTGGTCATGAGAAATACTCGATGGCTAACAGTAAACTCGCCAAGTTTGAGCTTGTTAGATTTACCTTGATGAGTCCTTATAAATATTAATATTATATAATAAAATGATAATATATTTTATTAATAATATATTTCATTACTCTGCGGTAGTTAGTTTTGGTGATGGAAGAACTTAAAATACGAAATATTTCGAATAACACTTACGGTATTGTAGATACGTATTGTGAAACTAATTGCATAATAAATTAAATTTTATTTATTACGATAATATCGTTATGAAATGGTACGCTGCTTGAATTTATCTCTATGTGAATTCTACTGGTACATTGATAAATGTATGTACAAAACATGCACTAGAAAACTGATTGCCAGCGTGTCGATAAAGCGCATATATTGTTTTAACTGCATTTAAAACAAAGCTTCAGTTTCCAGCTGCATTGAACTGCTTTCATCGTTTGTGATGAAATATTGTTTTTATAAATGTACGAACTAAATTCGCATACAGTTATTTATATTTTAGCATTATTTAAAGACGATACATAGAGATAATACGGTGTAGAACAGTATCTTTAAACTTCTCTGTCTAACTAAATACAGAAAGAAATGAAACTTAAGTATTCATTGATTATTTCCTTGGTCCATATTGATATTTAAATATTTATTTTTGGCCCTTTAGCCGCTATGAACTATTTGTTACCAATCGTTAGAATTTATCTTTCTTGATATCTAATATATTTGGCGTTAATTTTGTAGAAATTAATTATTCACAATTAAATGAAACTACGTGACGTAGTATTATTTCTACCTTCTTTAATTTCTTTACCACGACCTAGGTTTCGTTATATTACAACATCTTCAGGTGGGATATTAGCGAAGATTAACTCTTAGGAGCATCCAACAAAACAATTTGCTAATATCCCACCTGAAGATGTTGTAATACAACGAAACCTAGGTCGTGGTAAAGAAATTAAAGAAAGTAGAAATAATACTACATCACTTAGTTTCACTTAATTGTGATTTATCTTTCTATTAGATAGTTTACAGTTCATAATAAAATGTACTTGCTTTTTGTTTTCATCATATTATCGTTGTTCACTAGCTGTGCATGCGTGGAGTTTTGGATTGGTTTAGACAGGTTTACTTCATCATAGATAGTGCCCTACGGAAAGCCTTTTAATAATGAAGGATTTTGCCCTATGGAATCTTTTTAAACTGATTATGCTACTCTACGATAGATGGCGCCATATAGAATATAATCGAAAATGCATATATTTTATAAAAGTACATTAACTGTTGATCAAAGAGTAAAGTAGTTATATTATTCCTTAAAGGAAGATTTCTAGATTTCACTGTATTTGGATGCATATTTTACCTGCATAGGCAACACATACATGTAAGTAATACAGCCTCAAACATTATGTAAATATGCTTTACGGAATCCAATATCAACAGCATAGTAACTTAGGAAGTATTTGAGATGTCACAATGAAACAAAAACTAGTCTAAAAGATACCAGGTTTGTTATCTATAACTTGTGTAAAATTCAAGTTTAAATCTTTTGAGTTGGTCGTTTCGATTACCAATAGTTTTCAAACTAAATTCCGTCCTATAGATATACAGACAATTCTTTTTAAAACAGATTCATTTTCCTAATCGTATATGGAATCGAACTTTGTAGCGTAATGAACCAAGGATTTTTTCCTCTATTGGAATAGTCGAAAGTATGAAACGTCAACAAACCATAAAACTAGGGGTCATAAAAAAATAATTTAATAAATGAAAAAAATACATAATTGAAGGCAGTTACCACTGCAGTCATCATGGGAGTCCTAACTGGGGCAATCCTGATTATGCACTATCAGTATTTTAGAGATCTTCAGTTATAACAGCGTGGTCAATGGTCTAAATCGACTGTGATATATTAAATATCCATATATGGTCTCTTCTCATTCCACTCACAGAATGTCGTAGTGACTCAAAGTGATGCTTGTTGGCAGTCAATGCAAATAATTATAACTGCAGTGTCTTTGTGTGACTGCAATTTCAGCTTATAAATACTTTTTTTCCGTTTACATATACGATTAGGAAAACAAATCTAATTTAATAAAAATTGTCTGTCTATCTATAGGAAGGAATTTAGTTTGAAAACTATTGGTAATCGAAACGCCCTACTCAGAAGATATTAACATGAATTTTACACAAGTTACATATAACAAACCTGAAGTCTTTTAGATTAGTTTTTGTTACATTGTGACATCTAAAATACTTTCAAAGTTACCTCGTGACATCTCAAATACTCGTTACATCGTGACATCTCAAATACTTTCGACGTCCGCGAAGCATGTTTACACAATTTTTGAGGTTGTATTACTTACATGTACGCGTTGCATATGCAGGTAAAATATGCATTCAAATACAGTGAAATCTAGAAATCTTCCTTTAAGGAATCATATAACTACTTTACTCTTTGATCAGCAGTTAATATATTTTTGGAATATATCTGCATTTTCGATCATATTCCATAGGACGCCATTTATCGTAGAGTAGCAAAACTAATTTAAAAGGATGTCATCTATTAGGCAAAATCCATTATCAAAAGGCTTTCCATGGAGATTATGATGAAGTAGCAATTTTTTTATTAATTGAATGCCTAATTCTGATTTTTCTGTTGTAACATGTCTAAACAAATTCAAAATTCCACGGGAGTACAGCCAGTATACAACGATATAAATATGGTAAAAATAAAGCAAATACATTCTGAAAAACTGTAAATATAAAACTGTGAACAGTAACCTATCAAATAGAATGATAAATTCTAACAATTGATAAATATTTTATAGCGAGTATAGAACCAAAAAACAAGTATTTAAATCTCAATACGGACAAAGAAAATAATGAACAGGTACTTAAATTTCCTTTCATACCATATTTAAACAGAGAAGAGAAAAACACTGTTCTACATTTCAATATCTTTATTTACCGTTTTTAAATAACGCCCGAATATAAATAACTGTATGCAAATAATCCGTATATTTATTAAAAGTATATTTCATCACAAACGATGAAAACAGTTGAATGCAGCTGGATACTGAAGCTTTGTTTTAAATGCAATTAAAATGATATATGCGCTTTATCGACACAGTGGCAACCAGTTTTGTAGTATACGTTTTGTACATACATTTATCAATGTACCAACAAAATACACGTAGAGAGAAATTCAAGCCGCGTGTGATTTCATAACTATATTACCGTAATAAATAAAATTTAATTTAATATGCAATTTGTATCACAAAACGAATTTACAATACCGTAAGTGTTATATGAAATATGTCGTATTATAAGTTCTTCCGTTTCCAAAACTAACTACCAAAGAGTAATAAAATATATTATATCGAATAGACTATATAACTCAGTTTATTATATAATAAGAACATTTATAGTTAAAAAAAACATGCATTTGTAAACGAACGACACATCAAGATAAATAAAAAAGTTCAAACTCGATGAGTTTACTGTTAGCCATCGAGTATTTCTCATGACCAGATGCTTCCTTCATCATCAAAGTTCCTTGATTGCAATATGCAAGCAAAATACTCAATTAGGCAAATCATACGAGGCCAAAATCGATGGGTTACTTTGATTTTACGGTTACTTCTTTCATCATCATATCAGCACGATAGTACTTTATTATTGTACTGTCAACAGAAATACCTAAGTTTACAAAGTTTCAACCTGATTTAATAGTGGGTTAAAATCAATTTGATGAATTTCTTAACAAATTTTTCATCATTACATAAAACAGAATCTAATAAACGCAATTTAAAAACGTGCTTACTGTTAAATTCTTCCCTTTTTAACTCTACAATAAATCAGTATTAAAAATTTACTCAAATATCATAATGATTGCATGCTGTGATCTTATCGAGCAGTAACTACCAGATTGTTGTGAGAAACTAACATTTTCAATCCGATATTTTTGCTCTGTGTTATACTACAAAAAGAAAATATATTCACTTCACATCATCTGTTGCTTATTTGAAAAGCTTAAAAGCGGTGCAGTAGCGGTACAGTTAACGTTGAGACTTGCAGACACTAACATAATAAATTTAAGGCGTTATTTATACAATATTCAATAAAAGTGTGGAAAAATACAATACTATAAATATATAATCAAATATCATTACATGAATAATTATATTAAAAGTAGATTCAAAAAGTAAAAATCGAGTCAAAACCAATAAAAGAAGATAACAACCTCACCCATTCAAGCTCATGGATGAAGTGAAACTTCTTCAACGCTTCATGTCAGTTAAAAATTTACAATAACCTTAAATCATCTAGAGATATGTTCGTTTTTTCTTATTATTATGGATGAAACTACTTTTTATTAATTTATAATAATATATTTAACACACTTTCACTCAAATCTATTGAATTTACGATAATTTCTTACTCATCATTTTTGCATGTACTATTTGTTAGTGCTCGGTCGACTCTGCTGCCAATCGAATGTGTTCGGCAAGAGTTACACAATTCTAACGTGAAAGAATGGCTCAGATGTCGCTCAAGAAGTTGCACATCAAAAAAAAAGGAAGTGACACTTCTCGAAAAGAAAATAATATTGAATAGTGTCCATAGATTCACCCATTCCATTACGAACTAAAAGTTACTTAATTTGAATGAATTGGCAAAAATAAAATGAGTGACGCGCCGTGACGCGGTATACGATAACTACATTTTTTATTTATCTATAATACGTAGACATTTTTTTTCAAAATTAATTGAAGTCTTCTTCTCGTTTTGGAAAATGCATATTTTTGAAAAGTAGCTCGTTTTAATTAAATTTGTATCATACTATTTAATAAGAAATTAATATTTTCTAGTTCTTGCAAATAATACACACACAGTTTTTACCCGTGCCCGTGATTTACCCAAATAACCGATTTAAAATGTACATCAATATTTCTGTAATAACTCTATCATAAACATATTTAAATCTATATTTTGATAAATACTTGCATTTTAAAAAACGTATTTCATACCATTTACAGTTTTGGCCCTTGTTTCGAATGGAGAGTGCATACCGAAAAAAAATATTTAAACGTTGTTTGATATGAACTATATTAGAGAAATGTATTTTTTCCACAAAGTACACTTGTATAATATATTCATCGATTGGGTAGTAACTTGTTTTTGTTTGCTTTATTAGTTTATTCCCTGGTGAATATATCAGCGCGTCGAAAGGATGATATCTTAATTAAAATTGATAATGGAATGTGGAGAGAAACAAAACCAATTGTTTGAAATAATTGTTTTTCTTTAATTTAATGGTTAGTTTTTGTAATGTTATATCTTTTGAATAGTTTGCCACACATAGTTATACTTAGTAATTATATAAACAGGGAGCACGGTAAAATTCTGATGGCAACTTCAGGGAACTAAATAATTCATCATTTTCTCTATTAGATTCCTTTTTCTTGTGAATGAAAAATCTTAAAATAGGATGTACAATTTGTAATTTAAATAGTCATATTTAAAGGAAAAAAATCCTTTTACCACCTCTTTGTTTCTCAACGTAACAGAAAATAAAAAGTGAAAAAGCAGTGAGATATGTGATCTACATTAAATGAAAATTATCAACGTACTTATATTAATAATAATTTAAAATAATTTTCATACGAATTAAATTGGTACCTCCTAACTTTATTCTTAGTTTACGATCACCATTTTCGTTACCCCTTATTAATTCTTAGTGAATCTCATTTTCTAGAAATGACTATTTCTCAAGAAGTTTTCATCATACAACTCGGAAAATAAACACGTAATTATCTTCTTTATATAAAAGGAAGAAAATTTTGCATACTATCCCGCGGGTACCCTGCTCACATAGAGGAATTTGAGATATCAAAATAATACTATGATTATAGGTAATAACCGTGAGATCAATTTTACACTAATTTTTCTTTTACGGTGATACATCAAATGCTTCCAAAGTTTTAATTCTCTTGATATATCAAAATGATACTAAGATGTATTAGAATATAAATGCTAAAATCAAATTACATAAAATTCTTAAAAACAATAGTACTTCGAAACAATATTTTACGTGATCAAAGAGGAATCTAATTTGCATCAGAAGAGATTAATGCGGTCCATCACACCACAGCTTCAAATTTAGGCATAAATAACCTATGTATGTGTCTATAATCTATTACAAAGTGTCTATGATATATTACAATGTATCTATAATCTATTACAGTGTCAAATTTCGTGTGAATACTTTATTACGGGGTTATAGAGTAACAAACGTCCAGCCGTTAAAACTTTCACATTTATAATTTTAGTTAGAATTAGGGTTATTTATTACTTAATATTATAACTCTAGACCAATGTTAACTTTTATATATAGATACAGATACGGAAACTACAGGGTGCCAATTTGACCAGCATTTTTTTCTTGACTGAGGAATTTTCTTGTTCACCCAAAACCATACAATAATTAAATACAAAACTACCCGGTTCGTCTTAAAGCCTTTTTTGGGATTCGTCATAACCCGCCTTACGTAAGGACAAGGGACCTACGATCCCTTTAAATACTGTCCCATATCTATGAAAAACTGCCACGACTCAGTTGGGTTAAAGAATGTTCCCATGCAATGAGCCATTGAGTGTAGAATGGATTTAGCAAACGCTCATAACCGAACGCTAATACCAGTAAGAGAACAATATAAATCCCAATAAAACATTCCTTTGGATAGGTTTTTCTCAGTTTTCATTACAATTTGTTGTCGTAAAAAAGTACGATATTTTATTTAGTCACAATTGACATCATTACAAATCATCGACTGGTAGCAATACAGAACACCAGTAATATTTAAAATATGGAAAACCTTTTCTTTCAAGTCAATCTAGGTATTAATTGATCTATAACTTCTTTGCTATCACGTCGTTAAACATTACTTCAAAATGGCTAATGGCTTCAACATGGACGGTCTTCTAATGGCTTCAAGAGCTACAATGGGCCTAAATTACGAAACAATCTTTTCGAATAAAATTTAACTTTTTAGTAACATTTTATTAAAAAAGATTGTTTCGTAATTTTTACTTTTGCATTTGATCAAAACAGCGACGAAATGTTTAAAGGAAAATCTTGAACAGCGCAGAACCACTGTGCATAAAAAAAACTCAAAATTGAATCATTGTGCAATTTCGAAGAAAAAGAGTTACTTCAACAAATGAGTGTATACCTTTAAAAATATATTTGGCCATGATTATTTTGGAAACTATCAAAACGATTTCTGAAAAAAACTTGTGCACCAATGATATATTTTATTTTAATCGATTTTGTATAAACAGCAAATTATTTAATAACTTATAATCCATGAAAAATTGTCTTGCACTCTAATCTGTACTAAGAATGGATAACTTAGTGTAAACAAAATCAGCAAATTAATTCAAGCATGATTGCACTCAAGACATTTATTCATTAATCCACGTGACAAAAATTACAAATATGACGAAAGAAATTATGCTTATTCAAACTATGTCACCAACTGTACCTTTAACTATTAATGCATTTGACAACTTCCGTTTTATTTATTAATTAAAAAAAGTTTAACCATATCTTTCAAATACCGGGCACCTGTCTCTTGCAAGATTGTATCAAAGCAGACATCGTTAGCGGCGAAAATTAATGCGCGGCCGAACGAAGTCTCTTTTGTAAATCAGATATGATGCTTTGTGATTTAGTTTTAATGAGAAGATGAGGACGGAAATGATATTTTAAAATAAGTTAAATTAGGGAAATACGAGTGCGCTCAACGCGATGGTTTATTAGATAATATTTGAAAAAAACGAATGATAATAATAATAACAATTTCTGAAATAAAATCGCACTTAGAAGTTAATATAATGGCTGAATTAAATGAAACCTGACGATTTTGACTTCATATAAACTGTTGAATTCTTAGTTCTTCTTCTTCCGTGCCTCTTCCCTTTATTTGGGGTCGGCCCTCCTCGTATTCCAGCGCCAAGTCAGACGATCTTGGGTTGTCCCTACATCTAAGTTTGCCCACGCCAGATCTTTGGCAACGGTTGTCCACCATGTGGCCTGTGGTCTTCCTCTACCCTTTTGTTGTGTCCGAGATAGCCAGAGCAGTTTTTACGGCGTTACATCTTTTACGTTACATCTTTTACGTTGCGTCTCATCATATGCCCGTACCATCGCAAACGACTTTCCACCATCTTATCTACCATGGGTGCAAACTGGAAAGATCCTCTAATATACTCGTTCCGTACTTTATCAAGTCTTGTGACTCCCGCTGCCCATCGTAGCATTTTCATTTCATTTATGTACATTTTTTGTTCATGCTGTTTTTTGACAGCCCAACATTCTGCACCATACATCATAGCTAGTCTTACTGCTGTTTTGTACATTTTACCTTTTAGTTGTATTGGCATCTTTGGATCGTAGTACACCGGAGAGCATTCTCCATTTTTGCCAGGCAGCATTTACCATATGAGTAACATCCGCATCGACACTGGCATCCACACTCAGCATTGATCCCAGATATTTAAATCTGTTTACTTTCGGAAATGGTTCTCCGTGCATTTTTATAGATTTTTGAACAATTTTTATGAAAAAATAATAAGCAATGAATCTAAAATTGAATGTTTAGTTGCAAAACAAATAGTATTAGTTTTAAACAAGGCTTAAAAGACTAGATAAATCATAAAGACTTATGATATATTTTCCTACTTGCTTTGAAACACCTGTTCAATCTTTTTCTATTGTAGTTACGATGAAGTTCACCTCTTTTTAACATCCAGGAATAGTCAGCCACCATGCTTACGTCCCACTTTGCTTGATATCTATTCTACATAATCTTAATGACTTGGTGAAATCGCTCTCCTCGTTCTTCACTTACTGCACCAAGATTTTTGGGAAAGAAGTCAATATATTTTATACTCGTATTACAACCCAGTTTATTGAAATGATTAAGCATGCAATTGACTATATTTACATAATCAAGGCCTTTCTTGTTTCCTAAAAAACATTCCAAGACATGTTTAAATTATTTTTAAGCGGACACTTCGGTTTTATTCATAGTTTTTTCAAAGTCAGTATCTTGTATTAGTCTTAAAAGTGCCTTCTTTGTTCCTTGCATCCAATAAATGCTTGGATTTATCACCTAAGTATTTGAAATAAGGGTAATTTTTAGACAATGCCTTTATAAATTGCTTCATAATTCCTAATTTTATGTAAAGTGGAGGTAGCAGAATTTTAGAGCTATCAACTAGCGCCTCTCTTATAATATTTTAACTTAATGATGATCTCTGTGGCCAATCTTTTCTGATCCAATTTTGTGCTTTATTTCTGCAATCCCTTTCACACAGGAAGTATTTTGTGTAACCTCTTTGCTGGCCTAGACGCATAGTCAATATCTTTAGGTCACCGCATATAGTCCAACTAAGATCGAAGTAATTTATTTTTTTAAGACAAAATCTAATTTTTCATAACATCCTTTTAAATGAATGGAATGTCGATACGGAAAGAAGCAAATTTGTTATCATTATGTAGTAATAATGCTTTAAGACTTCATTTTTATGAATCTATAAAACTATCCAATTTAGGTTAAGTTCTACATCAAACATATTGAACAGGCCAGGCACATCACAACAATAAATTAAATGTTCTTCTTGGGCAAAACATGGAAGAAAATTGTTTTTAACTAGTAAAAACTTTTAGAGTAAAAGCTCGTTGAAGAACCCAGCTTTTTGTTTTAATCTTAAACCGAGTAATTCCGCGGCATCTTTAGGAAGATTGCGATCTCTTATCATATCATTTAATTCCTATTCAGAAAATAATTGAGGTATTTCGTTGTAAGTGACGTACCCATCCTCAGAATCTAAAGTGTCTTCGTATAGCCTCTCTCGAGAGTGATAATGATCACCCAGCAGCACGGCGTAACTCTTGGTCATCGGGATCTCGATACGTAGGTAAAATTACAAAGCGAATATCAGGATATGTTATTTTTTTATTTTTATCATTAAATCATTTTATGTTCGAACAGCAAAAGTAACAGTCGTCGGTATGATTTTGTGGTTCCATCCAAATTATTGAAGTATTCAAATCAAAAGAATGTTTTTCTTCCTTTGACAACACAAGTTGAATACATTTTATGAGGCACACATTTCTTGTCTTGGTTTTTGATTTTGATTTTAAAATAGCTTTTATACAGTTGCTCAAGAGATTTAGAAATATTTTGTTGTTGTATTCGTATTACATAACTTCGACATATGTAGTAGAAGTTATTTGGAAAATTAACATATTGTCGGAAAGTTATTTGTAATGTTTTTTTTTTATTTTAACCATACAAAAATCATAAAAATAATTTGGCACCATCATCATCATCGCATACTTAATACCTACCGAAATTACTAATTAGTTTTTTAGAGAAAATCCATCGCAGGCAATTTAAAAATATTTTTTTACAAAAATATTTTATTGTGAATAGAAAATTTAGACATTTGTAAAATAAAACTTGTATTTCCGGGAAATTGTTTATCAACGTTGTCAGTAATACAGTTCGGTGAAATAATTTATTATAATTAAATACCAAATAATAGCCTAATAAATCGTCGCGAAACAGGTGACATTGTACGATATAACCCAATAAAATGATAAGACATTTATAAAAAACCAAATGTAATATTTTATTTGTTATTTTAGATTTCTTTCATAAATTACAATTAAGAAATCATTAAATTTTGCGTAATTAAAAAATGCTTTGCAACTGCATTGCAACCCTTCAGATTTTTCGTAATTTTTTAATTAATTAACAATTTCAGTGTCTTTTTTAGCGTTGGATAACATTTATGGGGACGGTTGCTTAATTACGTCATTATTTTAATTGGATCTTTCTGTTTGAGTTATTAACTTAAAATATATCATTTAGATAAGACATGAATTGCAAATACCTGGAAAATATAAAACTTTTTACCTAGATCAAATTTGCAGACATAGCCTATTATTTTTCTAATGAAGACACAATTAGAGCAAATTAAGTAGCATATCTTTACTCGCCTCTTCCACAAATTAACTGTTAGCATAACGATAAAGCTGGGTACAAATCTTGTTTTAATGTCTTACAAAATGCCAAAACTTAACTAATTTAACGTTTTTACACTAAAATCAATGTAAAAAACGTAACTTCAATTCATAATTTTTTTCCACTTTTTCCGTCCATACCGCTGTTATCCTCCATTGTATTCAGCTGTAAACGGACTTACGTGTTATTCAGAATAACAAATTATAAATGCTGAATATGAAATGAACGTTGGGCGAATTTGAATATCGTTTAAAAAGGCAATTTTTTAAACCATTTGTAGAGTTTGCATGAAGTGAGACTGATATAAATTCGCTTTATAATAACGGAGTTAATTTTGTTGAACATTTTGATAAAGTTAAATTTAATGAAAATAAACGATGATTAAAATTTACTTTTAAAGATTTAACTGGTATAATCGCGTAATGGTTTAGTTAAAATTTCACATACCTGGCTTACTTTGTGCAACAAATATTTTACCTATAACTAATTAATACATGAATGGCAAATATATAAAAATATATTAAATTCAGTAGCTGCAAACCAAAATTGTCACATTGATGAAAGTTTAGAATTTATTAGATGTTTTATATTCTACGACCACATTTCTCAGTAGCTATGCCTCGCAATTTGAGCTACGTAGAATTGTCTTAATTTTATTGCTTAAATGCCATCACTTCATTCGTCAAACGACATCCGTGTCGGAATGGTGGGTGGTGAAAATACTCATAATGATCAGTTGATAAATAAGCTGGTTTCCTTCTCTACCTTCTATGGTGCAGGCTGTACTCCTTCTGTTACGTTTTTCTTCTCTTCTCTTGCTCTTTGAATCGTAGCGTCATAATGCATAGTCTTAAATAGTTCTCCAAGTGTGCGCTTTTTAACGCATTAAGAAATCGGATATGTGGATGCAGAGATAAGCTCGAACAAAAAACTTTTTGCTTTGAACATAGCCAAAATAACTCATATTTCTTATTAAAATGTATTATTTATGAACGTTATCTTTTATTTTTCATTAAAAAGAAAATAACTTAATTTTGTAGCACTTAGTTTTTTCCTAAAGGTCATTAAGTTCGACGAAAGTGAATGACACAAACCCAACAAAGCTTTATCAAGATTTCTTAGAAAATAGAAAAAATATTGAAAAGTAAATGGTTCATCAGTATTCATGGCTGTCTTGCTCGAATGAATTTTTAAAACTTTTTACTTTGTAAAAATAAATTTCCTCGAAGCGCTTTTTATCTTATCGATTTTTTTTGGGTTCTGTTATTGAACAAAAAATGAGGAACCCTCATAAAGTCGCCATATCCATTAGCAAGTCGTCTGTTAGTTCCGTTCAACAACCTGTCTTTCTATTCATCTATCACAGCCAACTTCGCAATCATAAACTACAGATGTTGTGCCATTAGAATGTAGGAAAATGTTTCAAAAAATTTAATATATCATATTAAATTTTTAAACCCTTTTCGCAAAAGAGTAAACTTAAAAATAGAGAGCAATAAGACAAGTTTATTACTAGTATTTCAATACAAGACAAGTTCAATTACTGGCATTTGAATACAAGATATCTTAATTACTAGCAGCAAAACAATGAGAAATACTACAAGGCAACTTAAATTACTAGTATTTGATTAAAACTTAAAATTGTTGTTTTTGGTTAAAATTCGTTAACAATTTTAAGAAATGTAGACACCTGCGGAATCGTACTGTATGTCGGGTCATACATACCTATGTATTGGCTTTTTATTCTCAAATTAACAAAGTATTTTATACATTAGTAGATCTCATCAAAGCAATAGACCTAATAATATTTTATAGCCTTCCCGTGTTATTGTATATCATGCCCTATCCATATTTGTTTTCCGATATGAAGAAAAAATTAAAATGGAGACAGAGCTCAAGATAGTATTTAAGGTCATAATGTCATAATGACAGCAAGAGGTGCGAATATTGGTTCGTTCTTTCGCAAGATTGTATTTCTAGAGCGTTTTAGCGAACTGTCTTCACGTCTGGTTTCTTAACAATAGTATTAGTATGTTAATAAACTGGAAAAGACAGGTTGTAAGTATCCACAATCTTTAGAGTGCAATTTCTATTCGTACTTAATAGGTTTATTTTTTTTTTAAGTAAAGTAAATATTCTCTCATTAAGTTTATTTTAATAAAGTACAACAATGCTTTCTTAGTTCTTATTTTAAGTAATAACTCTGCTAATTTTCATTTCTACGTATGCTTTTGTGTGAAATATTTTATTCTAAGATTCTCAATTACTTTTCATCTATTGAACGAACAGAATAACGAATTGAAAATTTTTTTTTATGCCCATTATTTCATTCCATGGATATAATAATCAAAATTGTACATAAGACGGCTACTCTCATAGAGAAGCAGAAGTACATTCTGCTCTTTGACTGCTTTTGTGCAACGGTAATTGTTAATCCTATTATCCTATTTCTTTTGTTTGTGGTATTATTGGCCTCCATTGTATTTGACTATGGGCAAGTCAATTGTAATTCTGAATAATAAATTGTAAGCCCTGGATGCGAGCGTTCTACGTAAATGAAATGGACAATCTACGAGCTGGTGTATTGTTTGAAAAAATGGCATATTTCGGCGATTTTGCTTTCGTTAACAATTTTGGAATATTACAGCGATTTAATTTGGTTAAATTAATTATAGCCACTTTTTGCGATGAGAAATTTATTATTTCTATAAATTTTGAAGAATTAAAAATTAAGGCAACCATATTTTAAAGCTAATAATGATTTTTAATGCGACATTTATTACTTCTTTTTTCAATATATTAAAATAAACAGAATCAAAGATAAATTGAGAGACAGACAGAACTTCTAAAAACAATACCTATATTTTCTATTACTTATGTCATTCAAAAATTATTATTTTTTTAAATATCTTCAATGTAGAGAGAGAATAATTTCAAAATTTTATCAGGTGTATTGTCCATATAGAGTAAAGTACGTAATACATTTTTAGAGACTATTTATTACTTATTCTACCAAATTAATTACATTATACATAATGAAAAGAGTTCAAATTTATAGTAAATTTTTACGCACAGAAGAAAACCAAAAACGTAACTGCTGTGTGTCTGCCTGCACTCGGCTTGGTTACTCAAACGCCTACTTCTCGCGCACCACTTCAAACTTCACTTCTAGCCATGCCCATTTCGAAAATATCCTGGTGAAAAACTTCATTGTATGTTTTAAAACACAAATAGCGCCATCTATTGATATCCACTATATCGTAAAGTTAAATATTTCTTTTTTGACGTGAATTAGTCTTTAAATTTGCTACCATACGGGGGCTATCCAAAAAACCTAATGATAACAAAATCGGGGGATATAGTTTGGTGTTACAGTTTCGAATCTATTCTCTACTTCAAAAATTGAATTATACGATTAGATAGCTAAAGGTTCAAATAATTCATTACGATAAGCGAGAACAGTGATACATCGCGCGCGGTGGAGGGGGAAGCGTCATAATTTTGAGGTTATTTTGCTGCGTATCGAGATTTGCAATTAGCATAACTTTTGATTCGGAAAAGCTACGATGTTCATTTAAGTTTTAATCAGCTGTCATCAAAATCTATCGATTGTATATAAAACATTAGTTTAAAGTAGTGACAGTGAATATAATAAGGTGTTAGAATAAAAAAGTATTATGAAAAATATATAATGTCGGCCTATACGCGTCGAAAAGCCAAAACCAAATACAGATATCGTATACGGCTGGAAAGGGCTTTTCAAGAATAATCGAATGGTAATAATAAAACATTATATGACCGAGTCAAGCAGTGCCGGGAACGTAAAAGAATGAATGCGGCCGAGCGAATCAACGACGGTGCCAGTACATCTGCAGCTGGGGCCGTTGAAATTATGCAAGTGGATGATGAAATCGCTTCTACATCGACAACGGACTGTATAGGCAATATAATCCGTTACATAGACGTGTATGTAAATACATACAACACACGGCCGTATCCATGATACAGCCACACCCCATTTTTTTTGTTGTCAAAGGAACTCAGTGTAAATTTTTTTTTTCACTAAATTCCTGTATCTTCTAATGAAATGAACTGATTGCAATGAAAGAAGAAGTAAATATTACTTCAAATTGATTGCTACGATTTTCTGAAGTCCCCACTTATATCGAGTCAGCTGTTTTACGTAATATGTGCATAAACAAATAGACAAAATATACAAAATTTTAAAGTTGATTTTAGTGCGTTACTTGTACAATATACAGGTACATAAAATTATATGTAAATGTATGTCTAACTAAAACCTAAATAACTTGCTGACTCGTGCCACAAGGTTTCCATGCCATGTAAGTGAGTAGATATTTCTTTAATTCAAGGAATGTGATGTTGGCACAAAATTTACTTATTTAAACACAGCGGAAGATAGCGATTAGAGATTATAAAAAGGAATATATTAATATTTCTTATAAATTATACACTATTAGAGTTACCTTCTATTAGCACTTCAACTAACCAAGTATCTATAAAGAGTTTTTAAATATGCAACTATACTTTACTCAAAAATTTCTTAAAGCCTTTTCGCATCATCCATCATGCATGGCCAAAGTAAGAAAGACGTCGCTATAAGAAAAATGTTGGGTGGGTAGTACAGCTATTCTACAGTAATTTTTTTGCATGAAAACGTCTTTCGTAGATCATATACCATTTCAAATAAGATCTTTGATTTAGCATCAAATATGTATAGTATGAGTAAAATATAAGACTATTGCTTATTCCCTTGAGTAGTTGTCGCAACAATACGTTCGGAATACCAGAAGGACATTTCGAAAAATAAAATACTTTTCCGATATTATGGTTACAAGTACTGCGATAATCCTTTTTATTATTTTAAGTATGTTTCCTTTCACATTAAAATTAATTTCTTACAAACAAGACTTCACTAAAATTATTAAGGCTCATAAAGTATCCCTTTATTTAAAAAATCTATACTTTAACGAAACCAAGTCACGTAATCCAACAAAGAGTTTGACAAAGTTTTCAGGAAAGTAAGAAAATCTTGAAAACAAGAGTGGTTGATTAGTATTCATTAGGAGTCGCGATTGTACGCATCAAAGCCGCAAAGTTTGCCTTCTCTTAGGCGAAATTCTACCACAAAACTTATTTTCATCTGGACATATTTGGTCCATTCGAATTATGTTTTTTTCTTTTAAACAACTTATCGCAGTCTCCATACAGTATTACGGACTAAATAAGAATAGGGTCTATTTATCGAAAACTAGTGAGAAATTCGATTTAATCTTTATTAGTTTATTCTCGAAATATTATTTACATTTACCAATTTGCAATTTTTATTTAACGATTATTTCATTAATTTCTCTAAGTACAATAAGCTTTAAAGTCGCAGAGTTCACTACATGTCACTGAATTCTAAAGTACGCGTAGAGCTTACACATATTAAGGTAAAATTGTAACACTTACTAAGTAGTTGCTAGTGCAGTTGCTTTCAATACTAAAAATTCAACGGAACTGCATAGCTCAATATATCAATTCATCGATTGCGACAAAATTTTAGAGGGGACCACCAGAGGACAAATGAAGTCACATTTTTTTTTTTATTTTATGTATCAGGAAAGTAATTTGAACACACAGTTAAAATCATTCTAAAATCTTTTTTTCAGCACTTTCTTTGGAAAATATATTCAATTAATTTAAGTAGCTTACTTTTTTACGAATATATACAAAAAACCAATTACCAATCCCGAATCAGTAAAAAGATTAAAAAAAAACCTCATCAATAAAAACCTATTTAAAATTTACCAGAAAATTGTGGTATTAATTCTATATCTCATATTTTTAAGTTTCCGTAAAACATATGTTAGACAGTACATTTGAAATGGTGAAAAATGTAAACAGTTTAATAAAAATATTATATATCTTAAATATTTATATGTGGTTAAACACGTACACAACGCCCTAGTTTGAGTTCTATTCATGCTTAACAAGTTTTTTAAGCCCAACTGAATGTTTTTACATGCGGCTATTAAAAAAACAATCGTCTTTTTACAGTCCGTTTCCATGCCTAATAGTCCCTTGCGTCTATACTTAATTAACGTAAATACTTTAATAACCTATGAGATATAATAAATAAATAAAAAACGCAATAATTTAAAATAGATCTGTATGGCATCGATGTTTTGATATTAATTTTTTTCTTAAGTCTTAAAGGAATACGAGTATATCCATAAAGGACGATTTGTTTCAATAGCATTAAAGGACGAAAAAAATGCTATCGTATATAACTAAGTATCAGTGTTTAATCAAAGTTACGGCTCAGTATTATTCTTTTTAATTTTGGCCACGTAATTCTGTACAAAGTAAATTCAATACCCAATAATACAGTACACCGCGCAATTGGAATTATTGGTATGGGGATGTAGCTCTCCCTATGCACCGTTTTCAATGCAGTGCAATTGAAACCACAAATATGCCAGTCTAGATTTTCCTATTTTCCTTTAAATCAACGGTGAATATAAATTCAGCGGTGAATGGATTTAATTATTATTCAAAACAATAAATAGAAAACGCTAACGAGTGACTCGAACGTAAAAAAGGCATATTGCAACATTGAACTTAGTTTTAAAAAAGTGTATTACTTTCTCTCCGACGCGAATGTTTTTCGCTAATGAAACGTGTTTTCGTTATGGTACGGTTTTAATTTTGCTTCAAATTGCAATTTGGTTTTTAATGAATTTTCATTTTAGGACTCAGAAAAATTATTGTTATCCCTAATTTTTTTATTTTTGGAAATTTCACCGCATTTCTACGGATCGGTAACTCGGATGAGTAGTCCAAGAAAAATGTATACATATGTAATTATAAATATATATATATATATATATATATAATCATGTACATATTCATATGTAATATATACGTATGTTTCTATGTATTTCTGGACAAATTTTCTGTCAAAGATCCAAAGTCTTAATGGACTTACAAAATGGACGCTATCACTAAAAGTGTTCGAGAAATTAGAGCGCATATGGTACACTGATTGCAAAACAAGGCTCACAAGTGGCGACTTCCATAAACGGTACAGAACATTCAAGTCATTGAGAAATTCACAACTTCCCACCTACCCCTTAAATACCTACCAATAGTTGAGTATGGTAACTAATACATGCAGGCACGATCTTGCGGGAAACAAAATATTCATCACGATTAAATAATAAAAAAAAATATTCTTAAAATAGAGAAAGTTTTAGTTTCCTGGGATAGGTGTAGAGATTAAGACTAGTATATAAGATAAAAACTATTTAAGCAGAGTCGACAAAAATAAAGGCTTTCTAACCGCAATTGAAAAAGCTTCATATATTACTACATATAGAAGAAAGCCTACTACTAGAGTCTAGTATACACTACTGTATATTAAGTATTCTGCTTAAGGCGAAAACTACATTAATAGTTGACGTCGCTAAATGCCCATCTGGACAACGACTTCGTTTCGGTGCGAATGAAACATTGTATTTATAAAGTTAAAGTCTAATCAAGACATAGGCTTCGCTGCTAGATAGGAAAAATTGAGTATTAATATAAATGATGTTAATTTACGATGAGAATTAATGTCCTAATAAAAGGATCTTTTAGAGAACTAACTTTTTTTTCTGATTTTTAACATATTCTTTAACCTCTGAACCACTAAAGAATAAATAAGTTTCCTAAGATATTATTATTCAATGAAAGTCTTAAAGTTCAACAAAACTTAGGTAGCGAAACTCATTAGAGAATATGCCAAAGTTTATAGAAACGAAAAAATAATTTCTTTCTTTTCTATAAATTTATGGTAAAAGTGGTTTTATATCCGAATTATTAGTCGTGATTAAATTAGCGGAAATTAAAAGTGTGTTATTTCTGAGGCAGGATAAAATAAAGATACTTGGTTTTCTCTTACTCCCTTTCTTTATTTAATCCACCGTAATATTTATATACGAATAATTGCTTGTTATCTGCAAACTTAAAATAAACTTATTAAGAATATTGATCAAACTTAGCTTTCGTATTCTGTACCATTTAACTAATTAAGTTGTTAATGAAATTTTAATTTAATTTAGTTACCAATAATTAAACATAGAGATATAATTTTAAAATGATATAACATAATTTACTTAAATTTTTCTCGTAAATTTTCCTAACACTCTTCTTTTTATTATCCACATACGTAGTTAGTTTCAAGATAGTTCTAAAAAGCAGGAGAAATTGTAATTTATAGATAAAGAGAGACGGAAAAATTATATTTCACATTATTCTCACGGTTTTTAAAATGATCCTCTAATATAGAAAAGAAATGAGTCTATTAAAAGTTTCGTTAAATTAGTAAGATTTAGAAGAATTAGTAAGGTTGCATCCCATTATCTTTTCCATTGGCTAATATAATATAGTAATCCGGGAAACTGACAGACCCGACAGAATAGTCAATAAAATTCACGGAAAACTCGAAAAAATGAAAAGAACATTTATTGTGGCAACACAAAACAAATGTTAATGTCAGTTAATAGTCTATCTTAATTTATTTAGGCAATACCTATACATTAACAAAAAACATCAACTTTGTTTATTTTTGTAATCGTTTCGAAAAAGTTGTTACGTACTTCGTTAGGCTTTTATTGTTATTTTTATATCTCATTAACGATCCTTGATAAATTAAATTTAATTATATGTGTGCGCATTTATGAAGCTAGCTTTTTTAGTTTTGTATTTTAGTTATAAAATGTATTTTATTTTTTATTTTTTCCTGACGATGGTTTGTTTTTTATATTCCAAAAAATACTATTTTTTTTATATGATACTCTATTTCTATAACGCCATCTCCATTACCTTCAGTCTCTTTCTTACAATTAAAAAAAAATGTTTGCTTGGAACCAATACGTCTTTACTTATAACTAATTTAATTACTCATAATTCGTAAAAAATTGTATATAAAATTATTAATATTATCATTAACGTAATGTGATGTAAACATTAATCGCAAAGTTTTTTTAATTATATATGAGGGTTATTTGCAATAAATATAAAGAAAATTATTATTCTAGCTTGAAATTCTGTTTTTTTTTTAATTTTAAATTCATAATTTCTAAGTTATGGCGGCCATATTTTTTAAAAATTCTTCTGCATATATATCCTAATTTAAAATAAAATTATAAAAAAATATTTTAAACTTTAGTTAAATATTTTATTCGAGCATTTTATTAACCTCTCCTCAATTTCCATATAAATATTTTTTAGGGTTAATATGCTTCATTACTATACCGAATTTTATGTTTCTACTTGTACTCTTGAAAAAAAACGCTATAGCAGACGGATGGACGGACACATGAGTGAACTTACATGATATTATTTCATCGTAATTTCGTTATAAATCGCTCATTTTTCCTTAATTATATTATAAATTTTCGTTTATCCTTTTGGGGACCCAATCTTATAGAATCTAAAAATTACTTTTGCTTAGTTACAAAAATAATAGTGATATCTGTAATGTATATATATATATATATATATATATATATAAATGTAATAATACATAAAATATTAACATTTAATGCAAGGAATATTACAAATGGTATAACAAAGTCATCGATAGATGATGGTTAGATAACATCACATATCAATGAAACGCCTTGGAATTACCTGATGGTAGTAGAAATATCAAACATGGACAATATTTTTATTATTGAGCAATTATTGGGCAATTATTGACAATAATACAAAATCTTTTCAAATATAATTATTAAAGAATGGTAGTTGGTGGATGCAATTCTGCTTTCAGCTGCACTGAGTATAAAGATACTTTTTAACTTTTCTACAGCGACAAAAGGTAAGAAACCCCAATCTAAATGTATGGCTTATATATTAAATGTGTTCGATATCAACCATTCCTCTCAGTCGTATTTCAATTGTTATTCAAACGAGTGCACTCCGCTAACTGTGTTAAGCCCATAATTAATATCCTGTTCACAGTTCTGTAAAACAGGCCAAATTCTCTCTACAATAAAATTGTGATATTTGTCGTCAAATTGAGATTTATTTCGAATATTAATTATATTTCATCGTTTCCGGTATACGAGCAAAATTATTATCATTCTATATTCACACTTCCTGTGAGACTATTAGTTGCAGAAAAATGTAAAGGGAATTTGAGTGTGATTATTTCTGGATGTATTATTTTATTCTTTGCTATTCTAACCGACACGGTTAGAAAACAGACTATTGTAAATAAATAAAAATAAAAAAGAAATATTTACTTTTATTAGTGCACATTTTAATATAAAATAACATAAATTTTATAATATACAACGCTATTAAGTTCAACATTTATACATTAGATATTCGTGAACAACTTGGATTCAGCGTATCAATATATCTAAAATTACTTCATATCATATATAACTTCACCTCAAATATTTAAAAAAAAATTGCTATTTTAGTTTGTTGCGTCCAGGATTTCCTCTGGTCAGAGTATTTGGCAGAGTGCTGTCATAATTCTACCTAATCAATTTTTTTTTCCGATCTATGATTATTATGTAATAAGAATATCCGTTTAGTAGCTTTTAGATGATGATTGGTATGAACATCAGACAGACCGGCAAAAATTCGAATTATAATAATATATATAATTTCATTTATACCATTAGGTTATTTTCTCTGGTAAACATCTAAAGTACAGTCTTCACTTTTTTGCTGTTTTGTTCGTGTATATATATATATATATATATATATATATATATATATATATATATATATATCTTAATATATATAAATTACGTGTCACAGTGTTTGTTCGCGATGGACTCCTAAACTACTTAACCGATTTTAACCAAATTTTGCACACCGTGTGCAGATTGATCCAACTTGAAAGATAGGATAGCTTACATCTCAATTTATAGTCACAATATTATTATTTTATTGCAAATTATTTATTTACTATCCGATAGCCACGATTATTTATTAGCTCCAAACGATTCCAACAGATGTCGATATCTATTGTCTGGATTGAGTATGTATTCAATAGATGGCGCTGTGTTAAAAGTACAGACGTTTGCTACATATTAGCTACAATTTAATAACATAACCGCCACGTGTTGCTGAGGTTAAAGTATACGACAAATTTATATTGTAGTAAACGTAATACAGTGAAATTTAATATTTTTACTTTTTTAACTTTTATAAGATAGGATAGCTTACATCTCAATTTATAGTCGCAATATTATTTTATTGCAAATTATTTGTTTACTATCCGATAGCCACGATTATTTATTAGCTCCAAACGATTCCAACAGATGTCGATACCTATTGTCTGGATTGAGTATGTATTCAATAGATGGCGCTGTGTTAAAAGTACAGACGTTTGCTACATATTAGCTACAATTTAATAACATAACCGCCACGTGTTGCTGAGGTTAAAGTATACGACAAATTTATATTGTAGTAAACGTAATACAGTGAAATTTAATATTTTTACTTTTTTAACTTTTATAAGATAGGATAGCTTACATCTCAATTTATAGTCGCAATATTATTTTATTGCAAATTATTTGTTTACTATCCGATAGCTACGATTATTTATTAGCTCCAAACGATTCCAACAGATGTCGATACCTATTGTCTGGATTGAGTATGTATTCAATAGATGGCGCTGTGTTAAAAGAACAGACGTTTGCTACATATTAGCTACAATTTAATAACATAACCGCCACATGTTGCTGACGTTAAAGTATACGACAAATTTATATTGTAGTAAACATAATACAGTGAAATTTAATATTTTTACTTTTTTAACTTTTATAAGATAGGATAGCTTACATCTCAATTTATAGTCGCAATATTATTTTATTGCAAATTATTTGTTTACTATCCGATAGCTACGATTATTTATTAGCTCCAAACGATTCCAACAGATGTCGATACCTATTGTCTGGATTGAGTATGTATTCAATAGATGGCGCTGTGTTAAAAGAACAGACGTTTGCTACATATTAGCTACAATTTAATAACATAACCGCCACATGTTGCTGACGTTAAAGTATACGACAAATTTATATTGTAGTAAACGTAATACAGTGAAATTTAATATTTTTACTTTTTTAACTTTTGGTGTTTGCATACCTGACCATGTTTTACTCAGACTGAAGTGTAAATTAATTCATATTATCCTGAGGACAATACAGTGAAATAATTTTTGCTTTTCAATTATTAGTACTTCATTGTTCTAAATTCGTTAATTGAAACATAAACATGTAAGTATTATTGCATAGTTATTTTATTAAAATTGCTATGCATCAAATTACGAAGGCTCCAGGATCTAAATAAATCTGGTTATCTCTAACAGCATGTTTTCGATTTTTTTCAATATTTCAATGTTTGAATTATTATTTTTAGTCAAATGCCACCGAAAAAATCTAACCTCAACAACGCACGGAGCAGAGAGGCACGACGCAAACGTGTTGAAAGAGCTCTTCAGTCGGCAGAACAAATCGCAACAAGAAATGCAGACCGAAGCATCAGAACAGCAGAGGGCCGAGCACAAGAATCTCAAGAACAGCGTGACGAACGTCAGCGGCTGAATATTATGAGAACAAGAGTGGCACGACAACAAAACGTAGCTGCAGTGCGAGTACAAGAACGACAAAGGCAGCGAACCAGCCGCTCATTAACACGTGCATCATTTGTTCGTCTTGCTTTTGAATATGTACCAGATATTGACTACTCTACGCATTCAAAATTGCTATCGGTGCAATGGATAAAGTATGTCAATATTGCCAGGCATTGAAATTTCAGAATGAAACACCCGGCATGTGCTGCGCATCCGGTAAAGTTGTCCTGTCACCTCTACCTACTCCGCCAGAACCTTTATTATCCCTTCTTGCTGGCGATTCAGATGATTCAAAATTATTTTTGCGTAAGATACGCAAATTTAATTCTTGCTTCCAAATGACGTCATTTGGGGCAACTAAAATTTGCGATCTCGCATCCGATGGACGTAATTTTGAAACTACATTCAAAATACAAGGTCAAGTGTACCATAAAATTGGTTCATTGATGCCAATGCCTGATCAGGATCCGAAATTTCTTCAAATTTATTTTATGGGCAATTATGAAGAGCGCGTAACAACTCGGTGCCAGTATAATTTTATTGAACAAGCAGATGAAAGAGCAATTGTGATATTGCTGGAAAATTTTTTAGAAAATCAGAATCAACTGATTCAATTGATTAAAAGAGTTTCACCACGATTGCAAAATGACAACTATCAAATCGTCATAAAAGCCGACAAAGTCCCATTAGGTGAACATGCTGGCAGATTCAACGCTCCAACTCTTGATGAGGTTGCTGTTCCCCGTGTAAAAATTACACGGCGAGACAACACTGTTAGTACGATTTCGGATCTTCACCGTTCATATGACGCACTTCAATATCCATTAATATTTTGGCAGGGGCAAGATGAATATCACCTTAACATCAAACAGTACGATCCAAATACCGGTAAATTTCACTATTAACGATTTACTTTCCTTACTGAATGTACGTTTTTTAATTTCTTTTTTTTTTTTTCAGGTGCTCAAAAAGATAAGAAAGTTAGTGCAATGAACTATTATGCACACCGATTGATGATTAGACATAATCAAGTCAACTACATCCATCGATATCGTCAGCTATTCCACCAATACATTGTTGATATGTATGCTACGATTGAAAGCGAACGCTTACGATTCATTCGATACAGCCAGCCTAAATTACGCTCGGAAGAATACATTCATTTACGGGATGCTGTTGTTGGGAACATCGATGGAAATTTAAACCCCAATGAAATCGGTAATGCATTCATTTTACCTTCAAGCTACATCGGCAGTCCACGGAACATGCAGGAATACATATTAGATGCGATGACTTACGTACGTCATTACGGCCGACCAGATTTTTTTATAACATTCACATGTAATCCGAATTGGAAAGAGATACAAACTTTACTATTACCAGGGCAAAAAGCAATTCATCGTCATGACATAACTGCACGAGTGTTCAAGCAAAAATTGAAATCTTTAATTGATTTTATTGTTAAATATTCTGTTTTTGGTATCACACGTTGTTGGCTGTATTCGATTGAGTGGCAAAAACGAGGTTTGCCTCATGCCCACATTTTAATTTGGCTTCAAGATAAAATCCGTCCAGAAGAAATTTTTCAAATAATTTCAGCTGAAATTCCAGACCAATCAACTGACCCAGTATTATTTGATATCGTTACCAAACACATGATCCACGGGCCGTGCGGTGCTTTCAACATGACATCACCATGCATGGAAAATGGAAAATGTAAGAAAAATTTCCCAAAGCCGCATACGAATGATACTATCACGGATATTGACGGTTATCCAATGTATCGGCGCAAAAACACTGAGAATGGTGGCCATACATTTACGATGCGACTGCCGAATTCTATAAATCAAGTAGAATTTGATAATCGGTGGGTCGTACCATACTCACCATTACTTTCAAAAACTTATGAGGCTCATATTAATGTCGAGCTTTGCAGTTCTGTAAAATCAATTAAGTACATTTGTAAATATGTAAACAAAGGCAGTGATTTGGCCATATTTGGGGTACAAAATGTAAATGAAAAGGACGAAATTACACGATACCAAATGGGAAGATACATCAGCAGCAACGAAGCTATTTGGCATATTCTTAGCTTTTCCATACACGAAAGAGACCCTGCTGTCCAGCATTTAGCAATACATCTTGAAAACGGTCAACGTGTATACTTCACTGAAGAAAATGTTCTCCAAAGAGCGCTTAAGGCTCCAAAAACAACACTGACTGAGTTTTTTACATTGTGTCAAAGATCTGATATTTTTGGCCAATTCGCAAAGACATTGATATATACTGATGTTCCACGCTATTTCACATGGAACAAATCTGGTAAAAAATGGGAGCCACGAAAACAAGGAAACCCACATCCTTCCGTTACAGGAATATTCAAAGCTAGGACATTGGGGCGACTTTACACGGTGCATCCAAAGCAACGTGAGTGCTTCTATTTACGTTTGTTACTGGTGAATGTTCCTGGACCTACGTCTTTTGAATTTCTGCGAACAGTCAACGGCCGAGTATTCAATACATATTAAGATGCATGTCGTGAACTGCAATTGCTAGAAGACGATAACCATTGGGACTTAACGCTCGCTGATGCTGCGTTGACATCAACGGCCAATAACATTCGTCAGCTATTTGCCATTATTTTGACGACATGTTATCCATCACAAGCACACACTTTGTGTGAAAAATATAAAAATTGTATGACAGAAGACATATTGCATCGAATTACACGAACAGATCAATGCCAAAATACAGATTATACGCCAGAAATGTATAATGAAGCGTTATTGTTGATCGAAGATTTATGTGTTTTGATTTCCAATTTTCCACTATCTCATTATGGTATGCCATCACCTGATCGCCCAGCCACCGACTTAGTCAATACCGATTTACAACGTGAAAAACAATATGATCATCGTAATTTAGCAACAATTATCGTGAACAGTGAGCCATTACTGACAGCAGAACAAAAAATTATTTATGATCGGATTATGATGACTGTTGCTGCTGAACAAGGTGGTTTTTTTTTCTTGGACGCACCAGGTGGAACCGGTAAGACTTTTCTAATATCGTTGATTCTTGCTAAAATACGATTACAACATAAAATCGCATTGGCAGTCGCATCGTCTGGCATTGCGGCTACTTTGCTAGATGGTGGGCGAACGGCCCATTCAACATTTAAGCTGCCATTGGACATTCGTAATAAGCCAAACGCATTATGTAATATAAAAAAGAATAGTGGAATAGCTACAGTGTTGCGAAAGAGTTCAATCATAGTTTGGGATGAGTGCACAATGGCACACAAATATTCACTCGAAGCATTGCATAGAACTATGCAAGATTTAAAAGGCAACGATAAACTTTTCGGTGGTGCTATCTTGCTATTGTCTGGTGATTTCCGACAGACCTTACCGGTTATACCTCGCTCTACGTTCGCGGATGAGATCAATGCATGTTTGAAGCAATCATTCTTATGGCGAAGTGTTGAAACGCTTCGATTGACCATAAACATGCGCGTACAATTGCAAAACGATCCATCAGCACAAATATTTTCCGAACAATTACTAGATATTGGGAACGGTAAAATAGAACTGCAACCAAATACACAATGCATTAAACTGCCTGACAATTTCTGCACTGTTCTTCAAGGAAAAAATGAATTGATTCAGAGTATTTTCCCAGATATACAGAGTAATTATTTAAATCATAACTGGCTCAGTGATCGGGCTATTTTGGCAGCCAAAAATGTTGATGTTGACGAAATTAACTTCAAGATACAACAGTTGTTACCAGGCGATCTTATGTCTTTTAAATCAATCGATACCGTTGTTGATGAAAATGACAGTGTAAATTTTCCAAGTAAATTTTTGAATTCACTGGATATACCTGGAATGCCACCACATAATCTTCGATTAAAGATTGGTTCACCTATCATTCTCCTGCGTAATCTGAATCCACCTCGATTATGCAACGGTACGCGTTTGGTTATCAAAAATATCACCGGAAATATTCTTGAAGCAACCATTTTAACTGGAAAGTTTAAAGGAGAAGTGGTCCTGTTGCCACGTATTCCAATGATACCCTCAGATTCTACGATACCCTTCAGAAGGCTACAGTTTCCAGTTCGTTTAGCATTTGCCATTACCATAAATAAGTCTCAAGGCCAAACAATGTCCATTTGTGGTTTAGATTTTGAAAATCCATGTTTTTCTCATGGGCAACTATATGTTGCATGTTCACGTGTAGGAAAACCGTCGAATCTATTTGTGTTAGCAAAAGACAGGTTAACCAAAAATATTGTCCATCGATTAGTGCTAAATTGAATTAAAATTAAAAGTACTTATAATTCGAAATAATATATTTTATTGTCGAAATTTGAAACTATCTGTTATACCTACCTCATTTATAAGTTCAAGTCTCAGATGTTATTTACGAACAACTTTGTAATATACTCATTTGTTAAAAAATTGATTATCAAAAAAAAAAAAAAATTTAGAATTAATTCTTTTGTATTGATTTCTACTTAATATTAACTGTACGAACATTTTGATCAATCGTGTTCAAAGTCCTTCCCCTTCAAATCCCAATTCAGTCGATTTTCATATAAGCTTTAAGGTTTCCGTCTTCATTCGTAATCAATAATTTCATTATATTAAGGAGTAACGGTAGTAGAAAACCAGACATGGAGATTACCATGTTTTATTACAAATGGCATCTATGTAAAAAGCTTGATGGTGTCCATATGACTAATGTTCTTCCAACTTTCTCCGTTAATAGTTTACTACCATGTAATATAACAAAAACTTCAACCACAGCAACGCGTGGTCGGGTCTGCTAGTATATATATAAATATTTACTTACTTATATCTATACAAAGAAGTTAAATGCTCATGCATATAATACTTTTTTAGTTGCAGCTATATGATTCTAAAATTTATTTTATTTTGAGACTCTAATACTTCAATGAGCTATAAACATTTAATCTTCCCCGAATACAAACACTCGATTTAAATATAAAAAACAGTCATTTATTTTAGCGGTACATTTTTGTATTTTTTCACATTGTTTAATTAAATATTTGTACATGAATAAACATTATAATTGAACCAAATGGTCACGGTATAAGGATGCATATACAGTACACTCTGGATAATCAACACTGGCAGCTTTAATGAAATTGAAATAACTAAATTCACTGTCCCACTTCTCTCGTTCGTGCCTTTATTATTCTCCATTTTATTCAACTGTGAGCGAGCTTAATTGTTATTCAGAATAACAAATCTTAAACGCTGGGTGTGACCGTTTCGCGAACACAGAACGGGCGTTATACGAGTTTAAACATTGTTTTTAAAACGTGAATTATTTTTATAATCCGTTCTATTTCGTAACAATGAAGCTAATTTCGTCAAATACTCGACGAATTTAATTTTAATGGAAACCCTAATGAAGGCGGTACTAAATATCCCTACCAAAACATTTTTTTATCGACCGGATGAGACTAGACACATCATTTACATAATATGGAGCTCGTATTATTAAGAAGAAAACTGATCTTTGCTAATTTACTAATCTTAAACTCAGGTAAAATACCTGAATGTTCTCATTTAAAAAGGAAGGTATGCAAATCACAACTACTTTAAATATCATAATATATTCGCATAGTAAAACTAAAAAGTTGTCCGTTTGTCTGTATTATCTTTTCACGACTTTAGGGCTAACAGCTTTCAATGTTGCATATAAAAAATATATCGTATATTAAAATCGTTTATTAGAGCAGAATTATAAACTTAATCCTAAAAATATGATCGCGCACGAAAATCTGGATGTACTGCCAAAACCATAAGAAAAGTTCACGACAGAATGAATATAAAACTATATAATAAAATTAACTTTAAATTTGATTGATTTAATAAATAAATTTTAAAATAATAAAATGAGAAAATATAAAATTTTATATTTATATTTTTTTAAGAGTTATTCTAATTTTTTAATAAATTTAGCAAGTTTAAAATTACTTTTAGAATTAAATTTAGTTATATTAAAGATTAAAACTTAGTTATATTTATTTTAAATGTAAATATTTCGAAAATTTAAATTAATATAATGGATTGTTAAATTTACTGAAATAGTCTAAATAAAGTTTAATTAATAGTGAAAATAAAACAATAATTTATTTTTATTCATTAATTTTTAATATTTAATAAATGATATAGTAATAATTTATAATGCAATTAAATACAATCCGAATTGGATACGGTCTGGCAGCTTACAATAGAAAGCCAGTAGAATAAAAAAAAATGAGGTATGTTACATGTGTTTAGAATTTAGGTTATACAGCTGACCGAGCACAATGCTTGCTGCTCGAATGTCGATACTCGCACGAAAACACGCCCACATACAACCGTATATAACAGAAAGAGAAAGAGACAGAGAGAAAGAGAGGTAAAGGTCGCCTAGAGGCATAACGCTTTTTCCTTACGTGACGATTTCTGCCAGTTCGTTCTACTGTAAGCTGCGTAAAAGAACTTCGTTCCAAATATCGAACCATTAGGTGGTCACTTTTACGTCTATTTATTTATCTGTTAAAATAAAATTTAAAGGTCTATAATTCTGCCAAAAAATGGACGCTTTTAATTTAATTTAATAAGTTAAATTAAAAGCTTTTCCGATTTTTTTGTATATTTCTACCTTACTAACTCTTTGTTACCTTACTAACTCTTTTAACTAAACCATACGATGATATGATATAACGATACGGAAACCTCAGGGAGCGTATTCTACTTGCACTCGATCGTCTTATTTAATTATTCCTATTTACAAAACGGTAAAAAAAGTTTTATCAACAAAAATTAAAATTGTTCTCAAGTAAACTTTTTTCTTCTATATATCTTAATTCATGCTTGACAAAGTTTTTTATTTAAAAATTTACAAGGACTTTTATACATTTTTGTTGAAACTCTGTTCGCTTACATTGGTGCCAAAAACAAATAATTTTTTGGTCATGCGATTGGCCTCTAAAACTTACAACTATAGAATAAAAACAGAATGAATATAAACTGTCGCTGATGACATAAAAGGAAGTGTTACAATGTGTTTACAGATAATCGTTTAATTTTTTAAACTGCGGATGTCCAAGACACAAACTAAATAAATAAAAGTAAGATGAATTACGTAAGTTTTTTAAATTTATTTGGTATAATTTTTTTTTATTTAAAGAAAATCCCATCAAGAAGCATAAATATACGCTGTATGGTAATATCGGCTAGACTTATACCTGGCTGTCCTAATTATTACCAATATTTTGGTACCAAAAACATTTTACGAATCTAATACTTAATAGAACCAATTACGTTCTTCAAATATTTAAAATATACCGATAAAAGTACATCTTTATTTCATTTAGCGAATAACTTATTCGATTTCCTAACTAAGTACAAAATGCATTGTTTTAGGTATCATTTGTCTATGTACTTATTTATTTAAGTATCATAATATATTCGCATAGTAAAACTGAAAATTTGCCTATATACCTATTTATTTCTAACGAAACTAAACCTCAATAGACGGTTTATTAAAGTTTCCACGAAACTTAGAATACCTTGAAAACAAAATTAGTTGATTAGTATTCAAAGTAATTAAGTCAAATTAAATCGTGCAAACAGTTACATAATAATAATATGGTTTGTATTTTATTTTTTGTTTTAGATATCAAATTAAGTAGAAATCAATTCAATTAATTCAAGTATTCAAAATGTTTTCAACAATCACTATCGGTACCATTTTACTATGTATGTGAAAATTAGAAGCCAATTACCGGGCTATGAGTGGATTTTCTATGGTTATGACTAAAGGAAACAAATATTATTTTAGGATGTATAGCATTTTATACATGCTCATTTGTTCGTTATATAATAACCCTACAAATGACCAATTAGTCGCTATGAAATTTGTTATATATATATATATATATATATATATATATATATATAGCTCAGGTTGCAAAATAATATATATATACCAGCTACTTCGCAGAAATGGTGTACCAATACTAAGATAAATGCGTCTGTATACTGCTGGACATATTTTAACAAAACTTGGTACGTACGTAATACATGTTTGCAATTAAAGGAAGATTGCTACAAGTTTGGTGAAGTTAAATATAAAAGCCTACTTCATTAAAAGAATCACAAAATGAAAAATAACAGTATATAATTACTGACTGAATTTTACATTGACTAAAATCGGTTGACACTAAAAACATTTTTCCGTAAAAAACTGTCAAAAAATGTTCTCAAAATATATTTTTAAAATTTCTTTCAAATGCAATAAGATACATGCCAAATTCCTAGTTTAATGTTATGTGATGATATGTATGAAATGGTCTGACTTCAGAATTTGTGTCACATCTCTTTGAACGGAAATTTTACTTCTTGAGGCTATATCTACAAATTTTATTAAAGTCTTTGCTGAAGCAAACAATGCAACATAAACAACCTAGATTAGACTGAAGACTAGACTGATTGATAATTTAAGAAAATTTGGGTTTTAGCGTTGTTTCTTAAAATTTGAATTTTAATGCTTTTTCAAAACTGCCTACTCATAAATTTTGGTGCAGTAAACAATGTTTCTGATATAACATATTCCAACTTCACTTATCGTTGCGCATACTTTGCATGTTGTTTCACTCGGTTTTTGTTTTAAACCGAATTAAAGAAGAAAAAACCGAATTAACGTAGTTCGCAAAACTTCCCTATTTGTTCCTAGTTGCTAAATGAATAAAGGATCGAATACTACCGAATGATCGCTTATGAATGGTATATGTATACTTTGCCAGATCTGTTCGAGAATTTCTTTAAAAAAGTCAGAAATCGCTGAAAAAAGTGTCATATTATTATTTACCAATTAAATATTTTAATAATTTCATTAGAGTTCAAAATTTTTCGTATCAAATTATATCTAAAAAATTATGTTTTGTAATGCAACATATAGCAGATGTTATATAATATGAATTGTCGGGTGAATAGATTATTGTTGAATTCAATTGCGATACAATAACCGCCAATATACCTAAACAAATACTGTCTTCTTATATAAATATATCTAGCCCTCTCGATCTACATTTCGCTACATACGCAGATCCGCAGCATCCACACCATTAATTATGACATTCAGCGCATCTGTCGTACGCTGTGGTCAATCGGCCCGCCCTGTGGCTTGTTTCCCAGCTTCCTGCTGTGGCGAGGTTGTCTGGTAACTGCTAACGTATCTACATTAATAAGCACCTAGAAACATATTTCGAACAGGTTGTGATGTAGATTCTTCTGTTGACCGGTCATACAGTTTCTTAGTAGTTCATAACTGATTGCTAGATTATATTTATCCAAATTACTGTGTATCTGTTTTTCAATTGTGTGGATTTTTTCTGTGAATGTTTTTCCTATTCGTTACTGTTTTATAACTCTTTGTTATATCTTCTTCCACATGCCCAGCGATTTGGGCATTACTATTAGTTGGGTATGGGGTTTTCGAGAAATAAATAAATAAATAAATCTGTTTTTGTGCGGCTCTTCTTAATCTTTTTTCTGACCCTTACTATTAATTTTCTTTTTAATCATACATTTTCTCTTACAATTTTTTTATAAACAATAAAAAACTCAAGGTACACACTCTTGCGTTTATCAACGATTTTAAAATCGCCTGCCTGGCTATTTGTTATATATCTTGATTAAGCTTTACAATAGCTGAGGGAACATTGGTTAGTCAAACTTACGACTCAGTGTAAATATTACTTACCTAATTATGTATAAAGTAAAACAAATCCACAAAATTAACCATAATGCACCGTGTATTTGAATTTATTAATATGAAGTTGCAGACCTCTCTGAATATAGTTTTGAATGCAAACAATACAATTGAAACCACAAAACTCTCTCTCTCTCTGGATTTTCCTTTATTATATCCATTGGTGAGTAGATTTAATTATTATTCAGAATAACAAATGGCAAACGCTAACTACGAGCAACTGGAACATAAAAAGGGCGTTTTTTTCTTTTAAAAAACGTGTTTCTTTTTCAGGAATGCTTCATGGCAATGTTTTTTTGTGAATAAAACGTACTTTCATTAAGACGTGGTTTTAATTTTTCTTGCTATTCCAGTTTCGTTTCCGATGAATTTTTATTTTAAGACTCAGAATAATTGTTTTCCCTAATTATTTTCGAGGGATTTCTTCAAGGGAAACGACGTTATAAAGACCACTTGGAAGTCAGAAAATTATTCTTAAAGTTAATAAAGTTTTAGTTTCCTGAGATAGGTTAAGATTATAGAACTTACCTTTTCCCAAAATGATCTTCTAATCTTTCTTCTCTTCAATTTTCCACCTTCTTGAAGATTAGATAATATGACGTATTAAGTACCATCATTAAGTAGTTAGTTTAAAACGATGCCTTTATTACCTAAATGGTTAATATAAGTATTAAATACATCATAGTGCAGATACAGTATTCAGTAACATAGCAAACATTAACTGTTTTCACTATTAACAGAGGAAGAATAATTGCAAAATCTGCTATCAAAGTTGTTCCATTTCAACCTCCCATTGTATTCAATTTTAAGCGACCTCCCTTGCTGTTTAAAATTACAAACCAAATACAATGGACACCATCAATTCATTGATATGGAAAAAATATTGGAAAATTGAAATAATAGACGGATACAGATATTGTGCTCACTGAGATAGCACTGATTGTCTTCCTTGTGAATAGTGGAAGCGGAATTGCAAAATCTGTTACCAAAATTATGCAATTTGTAGCCCGCATTGTACTCAATTGTTAGCGAGCTCCCTTGTTACTTAAAATAACAAATTAAAGACGAAAAATTATACTGGAGAATTTAAACATCATTTTTAAAGGTGAAGTTTTATATGGAATTATAATTTTAACAAGAGAATGTATTTTAATTGAGATTCGACATAGAACAAGTACAAACATTACGTACAAAGAACTTGATTAGCATGTTTTCTCACGATTATATTATTAAAACAAATGCTCAATAAATTCATATATGAAAAAAGAGTGTTTCTTAACAAGCACAATACCTGAAAATTATGGCATATGAATTTTTTCCCAATGGGTCAAAGAGATCAAATTTAATATGCAACAAAGAATGATACATTACAATATTTTGCTTGAAGTATTAACCTGTATTTAACCCTTTATACTACTTTGCTTCAATTTGACCGTCATAAAAATGATTTTAGCAAATCTCTAGATTCATGTTTTACTTAACAAACGTTTCATAATTGACAATAATTAGTGTATTTACTAACGGTTAAATAAACGAAATTAATTAAGTAAATAATATTGCTTAAAAAATATTTACTGAATTAGTCACTATTGACATATCGGTTATCATTGAGAGATAGAGGAGGGAAAATTCCTGACATGGTTCACTCTTCAGTTAGCAACCTAATACTTTGGCCTAAAGCACTGTACTGAATATTTGTTTTCTACATTCAAAAAAAGTTGGCAAAAAATGAATTGCACTGAAGGAGAATCCCACATCCAGTAAATTTACTAAGAGAACATATTTAACATCAAATAAGCCGCGGTTATGTGATAGACAAGTGATAAAAGCTGCTTGTAATTTATTGACAGAAAAAAGTTCGTACATCATTAGTTCTATTTATTTAGAAAGGAACATTATACTCAAAAATAGAAATAAAGTACGAAATAAGTGTGTGGACAAGTTTTATTTAAATCATCAATAAAACAAGTGAGAAATCTCATACATTTTCATTAAAAAGCAAGTTGCATTTCAAAACATTTTTAAGTACTGTTTCTGCGGAACTCTTTGAATTAGCAAGACGAAGTTATTCTCCGTTATATCCTTTATTCGCAAATATAACGTACTATTCCGTGACTGTCGATGAAAATAATATAAACTCATAAAAAGCGAAAAGGACATTAATTGACTACAGAACGAATTTCAATACCAGTTAACAGCCTACCTAAAATTATTTAGACTATAGATCCGCATTGATATATTTTATAATGGTTTCTAAAAGTTATTACATACTTTGTTAGATTTTAATTGCTGTAACTCTTGATAAATTAAAAATATAATGTGTCTGCGTTTACGAAGATAGCTTTTTGTTTCGTGTCATAGTTATAAGTTGTACTTTCTTTTTTACTGATGGCCAATCACTGAATGGCTTTTATATCTTAAAAACACTGTCTTTTTCAAATGACATGCTATTTTTATGGAACCAGGTCCATACCTCTGGTCTTCTTTTTTCAAATGCAATGGTATGATCAAATTAAAAAAAGTTTGATTGAAAACCAATGCGTTTAAATTCAATCTTTTTCTCGTGATTATTTATGTATAACAAATTTAATCACACATAATTTGCAAAAAATTGTTAATATTATCTTTAACGTAATATGCTATGAACTTTACTCGCAAACTTTTTTTAATTACTTATCAAGATTTTTTGCAATAAATTAAAAAAAAATTAAGATTTTTTCAGAATATTAACTCCAAAACCGACCGAGTGTGACTTTGAATTGCGCGTGGAGAGTTTTCGTACGTTGTTTGAAATGCGATTGTTTGAAACCATCAGTTGTGAGAAAATATTTAATAATACCTTATATAATTCAGTAGGAGGAAACTAACTGATAATATTGATCATGAATATCTCTAAAACTATAACATCTGGGATCATCCTTATAATTCTCTTACAACCTTTCTGCGGGTTTAAAATTCTGTCTTTATTTTAATTTTAAGTTTTTTAGTTTCGAAATTAGGGGGGGTGGGGCATATTATTTGTGCATTTTCAAGATTATAAAATAAATTTAAACTAAGCCTTTTCAATCCATATATATATATATATATATATATATATATATATATATATATATATATATATATATATATATATATATATATATACATATATATTATTTTAGTTTCTTTTTCAAGCACTTAATTTACCACCCCTAAATTCCATATAAATGTTTTTAAAGGTTAATACGTTTATTTAGTATAGCAAATAGTAAGGTTACACGTAAAAGTTTCTACGTAACACATTTTGAAAGAAAAACGGCTGTACCAGGCGGATGAACGGACTAGGGAATGAAATTAAAGGATACTGTTTCATCGTAAATTGCGATTTTATTGTAATTCATTTTCGTTTTTACTTCTGAGGACGAACCTGACTGAACCCAATCCTACAAAATCCAAAAATTACTTTTACTTAATTACAACAATATTAAGCAGCGTTAGCTATGTATGTATATTAAATATAATGAACATCATAAGAAGCATTATAAAATCATCAACAGGTAGCGCTAGGAGAAGGTCACATGTCAGTGAAACGCTTTGGACTTATTTTCAGTGTTTCTTATATCAATGAAAAAAGGTGAATTTTCATGCATATATTTTTTTTCAGTTAAAGCTCTGTTCTAAAAATAATACTATTTTGAGAAATTTTATAACCTCAATTGTTTATTTTTGAATTCCCCCAGAACACAAACACTCGATTCAAGTATTAACAATAATTTATTCGAGTAAAGTAATATATTTTTTACATCGCCTGATCAAACATTTATAAACATAAATCAACATTATAATTAAACCAAATGGTCACGGTATAAGGATGCATATAAAGTACGCTCTAGATAGTCAACACTGGCAGCTTTAATGAAATTGAAATAACTAAATTCACTGCCCCACTTCGCTCGTTTGTGCCTCTATTATTCTCCATTGTATTCAACTGTGAGCGAGCTTAATTGTTATTCAGAATAACAAATCTTAAACGCTGGGTGTGGCCGTTTCGCGAACACGAAACGGGCGTTATACGAGTTTAAACATTGTTTTAAAAACGTGAATTATTTTTATAATTTGTTCTTTTTTGTAACAACGAGGTTAATTTCTCCGAATACTTGACGAATTTAAATTTAATGGAAACCCTAATCAAGGCTGCACTAAATATCTCTACCAAAATATTTTTATATCTACTGGATGATAATAGACACATTATTTATAAAATATGGAGCTCATACTATTAGGAGTAAAAGTCATCTTCGCTAATTTACTAATCTTTAGCTATTATAATATACTCATTTGACAAGAAAGGTATGCAAATCGCGCATAGTTAAACTGTTAAGTTGTTCGTTGGCTTATACTTTCTTTTCACGGCTTTAGAGCTAACAGGTTATAATGTTACATATTAAAAATATATAGTATGTTAAAAATGTGCAATCACACAATCGTTTATTGGAGCAGAATTGTGAACTTAATCCTAAACAATATGACCGCGCATAAAAATCTGGATGTACTGCCAAAACCATGGGAAAAGTTCACGACAGCATTTGTATATCTATAGTCAATAGGTAAATATAATAAAATAGGCAATAACTGTTAAGTTGTTCGTTTGCTGCTGTTAAGTTGTTCGTATAAGGGACGTTTAATGATAATTAAATGAAACTACATGTTGTAGTATTATTTCTACTTTCTTTAAGTTCTTTACCACAACCTAGGTTTCATGTATTATAACATCTTCAGGTGGACTATTAGCAAAGGACCCTGAAGATATTGTCATGCCACGAAACATATGTCGTGGTAAAGAACTTAAAGAAAGTAGAAATAATATTACATCACATAGTTTCATTTAATTGTGAATAATAAATTTCTAGAAAACCAACGCCAAATATATTCATTGTTTAATTATAAATAAGAACACTAATATAAACAAAATTTCCCTGTTCGTAAATAAAAACACTTGGCTACAATTTTTCTTTGACACTATATTCTCATCTTGTGTATATTTACGCGATACCTAGCTTTTTCGAAAGTTTGGGGAATTCCAGCGGATGGAACGTTCGGACAGGTGCACTGGATGAGGAAATAAGGCAGAGAGTGAATAAATAGCTAAACTCGTAAGAAAATATTTGAGTTAACGTATTCAAAGTGTCATCTGTCGCTGATCACATAAAAGGAAAAGTTACAATGTTAATACAGATAATTGTTTAATTTTAAACAGCGGACTTCCAAGTACACGAACTAAATAAGTAAAAGTAATATGAGTTACGTAAGTCTTTTAAATTTATACAATTGTTTTTTATTTAAAGAAAAACCCATCAAGAAGCATACGTATATGCTGTGTGATAATATCGGCTGTACTGATGCCTGACTGTTTTAATTATTACCAATATTTTAATATTTTTAAGTACTAATCCCAAACTTTTGTCGAAATATTTAGAAAAATATTTTCACATATTTGTTAAAATTTCTTCCATTTTAGATTTCTAAATTTCTTTGATTTTTAGAAGCCCTCACCCAAAGAGTACGGATGGAGTCTTATTTTTATTTGTCTGTTAGAGACTTCTAACGTCTAAAGGAAGTAAAATACAAACTTGAACTTAATGTACAATATAAAATTTCTTAGCCTAAACCTGGTACATGCTAGGCTGTTTTTTTATATAGTTATATGTGGTATCGTTTAAAATATATCTTTGAGTAACGTACATATCTGTTTTTGAATTTGAATTTCACTAAAGACACTATTTAGTAGATAAAGTTATTATTTATAAAGTTATTTTGTTACCACATCTATCTCAGAAATGATATTACATAGAAAGCTATAATTCTGCTCAAATATTTTTCATATCCTGTGTTTAAATAACAAACAAAAAAGAGAATTTATAATATAATGGTGAAAACAATTTATTTCATATTAAATATGGTATTTTGATATTAAATATGGTAAAATTTATTTCATATTTATACAATTTATTTCATATTAAATATGGTACTTTTCAGGCCTATTTTGTTTATTTAGCCCGATAAGAAGATCAGATGCACTTAACTTTGTTTGCATAAATAAGCAACAAAATTACCGTAAAAACATTTTCCGAATCTAACACTTATTAGAACAAATTACGTTCTTCAGATATTGAAATGTATCAATAAAAATACTCTCCATTACATTTAGCGAATACCTTATTCGATTTCCTAATTAAGTATAATTCTTTCAAGTATCATTTGTATATATACTTGTTTATGTCTAACAAAACTCAACCTCAGTAGACGGTTTATTAAAGCTCCCGCGAAACTTAGAATATCTTGATAACAAAAGTGGTTGATTAGTATCCATTAACAATCATCCTCGTACGCAGGAAAACCATGAAGTTTACGGTCACCTAGGCGCTAGCAAATTATGAAATTCAATTTCCAATTTCGTATTTCCAGTCTTTTGTTTTAGTACATTTTTTCATGTCAAATATTTTTTAAAGTAATTAAGACAAATTAAATCGTGCAAGTAGTTATATAATAATAATAATATGGTTTGTATTTTATATTTGTGTTTTCATATATCACATTAAGTAGAAATCAAGTCAATTAATTCAAGTATTAAAAATGTTTTCAACAACACTATCGGTACCATTTTACTACGTATGTAAAATTTGGAGACCAATTACCGGGCTATAAGTTGGTTTCCTATGGTTATGACTAAAGAAAACAAGTATTCTTTTAGAATCTATAGCATTTTATACACGCTCATTTGTTCGCATATAATAACCCTGCAAATAACCAATTAATCGCTATGACATTTTTGTATATATATATATATATATATATATATATATATATATATATATATATATGTGTGTGTGTGTGTATGGCTCAGGTTGTAAAATAATATATACCAGCTACTTGGCATAAATGGTATACCAATAATAAGATAAATGCGTTTGTTAAATTGCTGGATATTTTAACAAAACTTGGTACGTACGTAATACATATTTCAAATTAAAGGAAGATTGCAAGAATTTTAGTTAAGTTAAATCTCAAAACCTACTTCATTAAATGAATCACGAAATTAAAAATAACATTACATACTTACTGACTGAATTTTACATTAGCTATAACCGTTTGACAATAAAAAAATTTCTCGTTAGAAAAATTGTCAAAAAACGTCTCAAAAAACATTTTTTTAATTATATTCAAACGCGATAAGATACATGCTAAATTCTTATTTTAATGTTATGTGATAATATAATGATCTGAGTTCCGAATTCGTGTCACATCTTCTACTCTTTGAACGGAAATATCTACAAATTTTATTTAAGTTTTTTCTGAAGGAAACAATGCAACATAAACAGCCAAGATTAGACTGAAGGATAGACTGATTCATCATTTAAGAAAATTTTGGGTTTTAACGCTGTTTCTTAAAATTTAAATTTTAATGCTTTTTAAAACTGCCTACTCATCAATTCTTGTGCAGTAAAGCAAGCAATGCTTGTTTGTGCAATAACATATTACAACTTCACTTATCGTTGCGCATACATTGCATGTTGTTTCACTCGGTTTTTGTTTTAAACCGAATGAAAGAAAAAAGAGCGGAATTAATGTAGTTTGGGAAATTTCTCTATTTTGTTCCTAGTAGCTAACAGAACAAAGGGTCGAATGCTACCGAATGATAGTTTAAGAAAGCTAAATGTATAACTTACCAGATCTATTCGAGAGTTTCTTAGAAAAACTCAGAAATCGCTAGAAACAATTTCATATTATTATTTACCAATTAAATATTTTAATAATTTCATTGGAGTTCAAATTTTTTTCGCATCAAATTATATCTAAAAAATAATATTTTGTAATCCAACATACAGCAGATGTCATATAATATGAATTGTTAGATGTATAGATTATTGCTGAATAAAATCAAAATTAATTAACTTCAATCGCGATACAATAACCGTCAATATACTTAAACCAATACTGTTTTCCTATATAAATATATCTAACCCTCTCGATCTAAATTTCGCCACATAGACCGATCCGCAGCAGCCATACCATTAATTATGATATTCAGCGCATCTGTCGTACGCTGTGGTCTATCGGCCCGCCCTGTGGCTTGTTTCCCAGCTTCCTGCTGTGGCGAGGTTGTATGGTAACTGTTAATGTATCTATATTAATAAGCACCTAGTAACATATTTCGAACAGGTTGTGATGAAGATTCTGCTCCATTGACCGTTTCAAAAATGGAATCATACAGTTTCTTAGTAGTTCACAACTGATTGCTAGATTATATTTACCCAAATTACTGTGTATTTGTTTTTCAATTGTGTGGAATTCCTCTTTGAGTGTATTGACCTATTCGTTATTGTATTATAACTCTTTGTTATATATTCTTCCACATGCCCAGCGATTTGGGCATTACTATAAACTAGCGTGACCCGTGCGAAGTCTTCGCATTGTTTATTCCATTATGAAGCTCAGATGACAGATCAAACAAACATTTTACTAAAATTGACATATAGAGGCGCAAGTATCAAAAGCATTGAGCTAAAGCGCCACTTTATTTATACGTGAGTGAATTTGAAATTAAACAAAAATTTTACCGACCGTCAATCATATTGACGTTGAGCCGTTAGATGGCAGCATTGCTGTTTTGTGTATATAATTTTAATAATTAATTAATTTGCAAAAACAATAGCAATAATAATTTTTTTAGTTGTGGATGCCGCTAGAGCAAGCAATTATCTATAAAATGATATATAATTTATGTGGATTAGTTGTGAGGTTTTTTCTAAAAAGGGAGAGTAACATCTTAACCTTAGCGTATTAATATATATGATGATTGGGCATGGGGTTTCAGAGAAATAAATAAATAAATCTGTTTTTATGCGACTCTTCTTAATCTTTTCTCTGACACTTGCTATTAATTTTCCTTGTTATCATACATTTTTGTTACAATTTTTTATAAACGATAAAAACTCATAATACACACTTTTGCGTTTATCAACGATTTTAAAATCGGCTGCCAGGCTGTTTGTTATATATCTTGATTACAATAGCTGAGAGAACATTGGTTAGTCAAACTTTTGGCTCAGTGTACTGCTTTTAAATAAATTAATTCTGTAAAAAGTAAAATAAATTCTCAAAATTAACCATAATACGCCGTGTAATTCAATTTATTAATATGAAGTTGCAGCCTTCCTGAATACAATTTTAAATACAAACAGTACAATCGAAACCACAAAACTCTCTCTCTGGATTTTCCTATTCATTTTCGTTTATTATATCCATTGGTGAGTAGATTTAATTATTATTCAGAATAACGAATGGCAAACGCTAACTACGAGCGTCTTGAACATAAAAAGGGCGTTTTCCTAAATTAAGCTTTGTTTTAAAAAAACCTGGTACTTTTTCAGCAATGCTTTTTTTGTGAATAAAACTTACTTTCGTTAAGGCATGGTATTAAATTTTCTTGCTGTTTCAGTTTCGTTTTTGATGAATTTTTATATTAAGACTCAGAATAATTGTTGTATTCCCTAGTTGTTTTCGAGTGATTTCTTCAAAGGAAATGAAGTTATAAAGTTGGAAGTTAGAATTTGTTGGAAAATTTACAGCGGATGTATATATATATATATATACATACATATATATATATATATATACATACATATATATGTGTGTGTGTTCGTATGTAGTTGTATACGTATGTGGCTATTTATTTACGTATGGAATAAATATCCACCAAAATCCAACGACTTAATGCAATTTCAGATATAAAACAGATTTACGTCAATACTATCTCGTTTCCGCCATTAATGTTTGAGCAATTGGGATACATGTCGTGCACTGATTGCAATACAATGATCACATACGGCGCAAAATTGCACATAAACGGTGCGAACTAGTAATTAACGACTTCCCGCCTATCCTTTATATACCTACCAATTAATGTGTAAATAGTACCTCATATGTTCAAGTATCATTGCACGAAAAAACAAAATTGCTCTGCATTCATTGCGATTAAATGATCAAAAGATTATTCTTAAAGTGAATAAAGTTTTAGTTTCCTAAGATAGGTTAAGATTACAGAACCTAACTTTCTCCAAAACTGTCTTCTAATCTTTCTTCTCTTCAATTGTCAACCTTCTTCAAGAGTAGATAATATGACGTAATAAGTACCATCATTAAATAGGCAGTTTAAAACGATGCCTTTATTAACTAAATGGTTAATATAAATATTTAATGTAACATAGTGCAGATACAACATTCAGTAACTTAGCAACCATTAACTCTTTTCACTATAAACAGTGGAAGAATAATTGCTAAATCTGCTATCAGAATTGTTCCATTTCAAGCTCTCATTGTGTTTAACTTTAAGCGAGCTCCCATGCTATTTAAAATAGTGGACACCATCAGTTCAGTGATGTCAAAAAAATATTGGAGAATTGAAGTAATGTGCGCTCACTGAGATAGCACTGATTGTCGGCATTGTTAATAGTGAAACGGAATTGCAAATTCTATTACTAAAAATAGACTATTTGTAGCCCGCATTGTATTCAACGGTTGGCGAGCTCCCTTGTTATTTAAAATAACAAATCAAAAACATGAGAAAATATATTGAAGAATTTAAGCATCCTTTTTAAAGGTGGAGTTTTATAGCGAATTAGAATTTTAACGAGAGAATGTATTTTAATTGAGATTCGATATAGGACAGGTACAAACATTAAATACAAAGAACTTGATTGGGATGTTTTCTTACGATTATATTATTTAAACAACTGCCCAATAAATTCATATATGAAAAAAGAGTTTCTCTTTACTAGCACAAGCCCTGAAAATTATAAGCATATGAATTTCTTCCCAATAAGTCAAAGAGATGAAATTTAATATACAACAAAGAATGATACATTACAATATTTTGCTTGCGGTTGTATTTAACCCTTTATACTACTTTGCTTCAATTTGACTGTCATAAAAATAATTTTAGCAAATCTCTAGATTCATGTTTTATTTAACAAACGTTTAAACGAAATTAATTATGTAAATAATATTGCTTAAAAAATATTTACTGAATTAGTCACTATTGACATATAGGTTATCATTGAGAGATAGAGGAGGGATCAAAATTCCTGCCATGGTTCACTCTTCAGTGAGCAACCTAATACTTTGGCCTAAAGCACTGTACTGAATATTTTTTTTCTACATTCAAAAAAAGTTGGCAAAAAATGAATTGAACTTAAAGAGAATCCCACATCCAGTAAAATTTACTAAGAGAACATATTTAACATCAAATAAGCCGCGGTTATGTGATAGACAAGAGATAAAAGCTGCTTGTAATTTATTGACAGAAAAAAGTTCGTACATCATTAGTTCTATTTATTTTAGAAAGAAAAATTATACTCAAAAATAGAAATAAAGTACAAAATAAGTCTGTGGACAAGTTTTATTTAAATCATCAATAAAACAAGTGAGAAATCTCATACATTTTCATTAAAAAGCAAGTTGCATTTCAAAACATTTTTAAGTACTGTTTCTGCGGAACTCTTTGAATTAGCAAGATGAAATTATGCTCTGTCATATCCTTTATACGCTAATATAATGTACTATTCCGTAAAATTTACAGGCCTGACTGTCGATAAAAATAATATAAACTCATAAAAAGCGAAAAGGACATTAATTTTGACAGTACAGAACGAATTTCAATACTAATTAACAGCCTACCTAAAATGATTTAGACAATAGATCCGCATTGATATTTTTAATAATGGTTTCTAAAAGTTATTACATACTTTGTTAGATTTTAATTGCTGTAACTCTTGATAAATTAAAAATATAATGTGTCTGCGTTTACGAAGATAGCTTTTTGTTTCGTGTCATAGTTATAAGTTGTACTTTGCTTTTTTACTGATCGCCAATCACTGAATGGCTTTTATATCTTAAAAACACTGTCTTTTTCAAATGACATACTATTTTTATGGAACCAGGTCCATACCTCTGGTCTCCTTTTTTCAAATGCAATGGTATGATCAAATTAAAAAAAGTTTGATTGAAAACCAATGCGTTTAAATTCAATCTTTTTCTCGTGATTATTTTTGTATAACAAATTTAATCAGACATAATTTGCAAAAAATTGTTAATATTATCTTTAACGTAATATGCTATGAACTTTACTCGCAAACTTTTTTTAATTACTTATCAAGATTTTTTGCAATAAATAAAAAAAAAATTAAGATTTTTTCAGAATATTAACTCAAAAACCGACCGAGTGTGACTTTGAATTGCGCGTGGAGAGTTTTCGTACGTTGTTTGAAATGCGATTGTTTGAAACCATCAGTTATGAGAAAATATTTAATAATACCTTATATAATTCAGTAGGAGGAAACTAACTGATAATATTGATCATGAATATCTCTAAAACTATAACATCTGGGATCATCCTTATAGTTCTCCTACAACCTTTCTGCGGGTTTAAAATTCCGTTTTTATTTTAATTTTAAGTTTTTTAGTTTCGAGATTATGGGGGATGGGGGCATATTATTTGTGCATTTCTTCGTATGCATCTGAATATATAACAAGTTTTATAAAAAAAATGAATCCAAGCCTTTTCAATCCATATATATATATATGTGTGTGTGTGTGTGTGTGTGTGTGTGTGTATATATATATATATATATATATATATATATATATATATATATATATATATATATATGTATATATATTATTTTAGTTTCTTTTTCAAGCACTTAATTTACCACCCCTAAATTCCATATAAATGTTTTTAAACGTTAATACGTTTCTTTAGTATAGCAAATAGTAAGGTTACACGTAAAAGTTTCTACGTAACACATTTGGACGAATGGACGGACTAGTGAATGAAATTAAAAAATACTGTTTCATCGCAAATTGCGATTTTATTGTAATTCATTTTCGTTTTTACTTCTGAGGACGAACCTGACTGAACCCAATCCCACAAAATCCAAAAATTACTTTTACATAATTACAACAATATTAAGCAGCGTTAGCTATGTATGTACATTAAATATAATGAACATCATAAGAAGCATTATAAAATCATCAACAGGTAGCTCTAGGAGTCAGTTAAACGCTTTGGACTTATCCTCAGTGTTTCTTATATCAATGAAATAAGATGCATTTTCATGCATATAATTTTTTTTTCAGTTAAAGCTACCCCGTTCTAAAAATAATACTATTTTGAGAAATTTTAAAACCTCAATTGTTTGAGCCAATTAATTTTTGAATTCCCCCAGAACACAAACACTCGATTCAAGTATTAACAACAATTTATTCGAGTAAAGTAATATATTTTTTACATCGTCTGATCAAACATTTATAAACATAAATCAACATTATAATTAAACCAAATGGTCACGGTATAAGGATGCATATAAAGTACGCTCTAGATAGTCAACACTGGCAGCTTTAATGCAATTTAAATAACTAAATTCACTGCCCCACTTCTCTCGTTTGTGCCTCTATTATTCTCCATTGTATTCAACTGTGAGCGAGCTTAATTGTTATTCAGAATAACAAATCTTAAACGCTGGGTGTGGCCGTTTCGCGAACACGAAACGGGCGTTATACGAGTTTAAACATTGTTTTAAAAACGTGAATTATTTTTATAATTTGTTCTTTTTTGTAACAACGAGGTTAATTTCTCCGAATACTTGACGAATTTAAATTTAATGGAAACCCTAATCAAGGCTGCACTAAATATCTCTACCAAAATATTTTTATATCTACTGGATGATAATAGACACATTATTTATAAAATATGGAGCTCATACTATTAGGAGTAAAAGTAATCTTCGCTAATTTACTAATCTTTAGCTATTATAATATACTCATTTAACAAGAAAGGTATGCAAATCGCGCATAGTTAAACTGTTAAGTTGTTCGTTGGCTTATACTTTCTTTTCACGGCTTTAGAGCTAACAGGTTTTAATGTTGCATATAAAAATATACAGTATGGTAAAAATATGCAATCACACAATCGTCCATTGGAGCTGAATTGTGAACTTAATCTTAAAAAATATGACCGCGCATGAAAATCTGGATGTACTGCCAAAATCATGGAAAAAGTTCACGACAGGATTTGTATATCTATAATCACATGATAAACAAATTAATGATAATTAAATGAAACAACGTATATTTATTCTACTAATTTAATGAAACGATGTATATTTATTTCTACTTTCTTTAAGTTCTTTACCACGACCTAGGTTTCGTTGTATTATAACATCTTCAGGTGAACTATTAGCAAAGAACTCACCTGAAGAAATTGTCATGCAGCGAAACCTGGGTCATGGTAAAGAACTAAAAAAAAGTAGAAATAATACTACATCACATAGTTTCATTTAATTGTGAATAATGAATTTCTACAAAACTAACGCCAAATATATTCAATGTTTAATTATAAATAAGAACACTTATATAAACAAAATTTTCCTCTTCGTAAATAAAACACTTCGCTACAAAAGTTTCTTTGACACTATATTCTTGTGTATATTTACGCGATACCTAGCTTTTTCGAAAGTTTGGGGACTTCTAGCGTATGGAGCTTCGGACAGGTGCATTGGATGAGGAAAGAAGAGCGGAGATCTGCCTAAATACTATGCGGCAGCAGTGAGTGAATAATTAGCTAAATAAACTTTTGTCGAAATATTTAGAAAAAATATATTCACATATTTGTTAAAATTACTTCTATTTTAGATCTCTAAATTTCTTTGATTTTTAGAAGCCCTCACCCGAAGAGTACGGATGGAGTCTAATTGTTATTATTCTGTTAGAGACTTCTAACGTCTAAAGGAAGTAAAATACAAACTTGAACTTAATGTATAATAATAAATTTCTTAGCCTAAAACTGGTACATGACTTATAATTGCATTTAGAGCGACCCCCAGACACGTAAAGAAGGCTGTTTTTTTATATAGTTATATGTGGTATCGTTTAAAATATATCTTTGAGTAACGTACATATCTGTTTTTGAATTTGAATTTCACTAAAGACACTATTTAGTAGATAAAGTTATTATTTATAAAGTTATTTTGTTACCACATCTATCTCAGAAATGATATTACATAGAAAGCTATAATTCTGCTCAAATATTTTTCATATCCTGTGTTTAAATAACAAACAAAAAAGAGAATTTATAATATAATGGTGAAAACAATTTATTTCATATTATATATGGTATTTTGATATTAAATATGGTAAAATTTATTTCATATTTATACAATTTATTTCATATTAAATATGGTACTTTCCAGGCCTATTTTGTTTATTTAGCCCTATAAGAAGGTCAGATGCACTTAACTTCGTCTGCATAAACAAGCAACAAAATTACGATAAAAACATTTTCCGAATCTAACACTTATTAGAACAAATTACGTTCTTCAGATATTGAAATATATCAATAAAAGTACTCTCCATTACATTAAGCGAATAATTTATTCGATTTCCTAATTAAGTATATTTCTTTCAGGTATCATCTGTATATATATCTGTTTATGTCTAACGAAACTAAACCTCAATAGACGGTTTATTAAAGTTCCCGCAAAACTTAGAATATCTTGATAACAAAAGTGGTTTATTAGTATTCATTAACAATCATCCTCGTACGCAAGAAAACCATGAAGTTTACGGTCACCGAGGCGCTAGAAAATTATGAAATTCAATTTCCAATTTTGTATTTCCAGTCTTTTGTTTTAGTACATTTTTTCATGTCAAATATTTTTGAAAGTAATTAAGACAAATTAAATCATGCAAGTAGTTATATAATAATAATAATATGGTTTGTATTTTATATTTGTGTTTTCATATATCACATTAAGTAGAAATCTTGTTAATTAATTCAAGTACTAAAAATGTTTTCAACAACACTATCGGTACCATTTTACTATGTATATAAAATTTGGATACCATTTACCGGGCTATGAGTTGGTTTCCTATGGTTATGACTAGAGAAAACAAGTATTCTTTTAGGATCTATAGCATTTTATACACGCTCATTTGTTCGCATATAATAACCCTACAAATAACGAATTAATCGCTATGACATTTGTTATATATATATATATATATATATATATATATATATATATATATATATATATATATATATGTATATATATATATATATATATATATATATGTATATATATATATATATATATATGTATATATATATATATATATATCGCTCAAGTTACAAAATAATATATACCAGCTACTTGGCATAAATGGTATACCAATACTAAGATAAATGCGTTTGTTAAATTCCTGGATATCTTAACAAAACTTGATACGTACGTAATACATATTTCAAATTAAAGGAAGATTGCAAGAATTTTGGTTAAGTTAAATGTCAAAGCCTACTTCATTAAAAGAATCACGAAATTAAAAATAACATTACATACTTACTGACTGAATTTTACATTAGCTATAACCGTTTGACAATAAAAAAATTTGTCCTTAGAAAAATTGTCAAAAAATGTCTCAAAATACATTTTTTAAATTCCTTTCAAACGCGATAAGATACATGCTAAATTCTTATTTTAATGTTATGTGATAATATGTATGAAATGATCTGAGTTCCGAATTCGTGTCACATCTTCTACTCTTTGAACGGAAATATCTACAAATGTTATTAAAGTTTTTTTTTGAAGGAAACAACGCAATATAAACAGCCAAGATTAGATTGAAGATTAGACTGATTGATAATTTAAGGAAATTTGGGTTTTAACGCTGTTTCTTAAAATTTAAATTTTATTGCTTTTTGAAACTGCCTACTCATAAATTCTTGTGCAGTAAAGCAAGCAATGCTTGTTTGTGCAATAAAATATTACAACTTCACTTATCGTTGCGCATACATTGCATGTTGTTTCACTTGCTTTTTGTTTTAAACCGAATGAAACAAAAAAGAGCGGAATTAACGTAGTTTGCGAAATTTCTCTATTTTGTTCCTAGTAGCTAACAGAACAAAAGGGTCGAATGCTACCGAATTATCGCTAAATGTATAACTTACCAGATCTATTCGAGACTTTCTTAGAAAAACTCAGAAATCGCTAGAAAAAATGTCATATTATTATTTACCAATTAAATATTTTAATAATTTCATTAGAGTTCAAATTTTTTTCGCATCAAATTATATCTAAAAAATAATATTTTGTAATCCAACATATAGCAGATATCATATAATATGAATTGTTAGGTGTATAGATTATTGCTATACAATAACCGTCAATATACTTAAACCAATACTGTTTTCCTATATAAATATATCTAACCCTCTCGATCTAAATTTCGCCACATACGCTGATCCGCAGCAGCCATACCATTAATTATGATATTCAGCGCATCTGTCGTACGCTGTGGTCTATCGGCCCGCCCTGTGGCTTGTTTCCCAGCTTCCTGCTGTGGCGAGGTTGTATGGTAAATGTTAATATATCTATATTAATAAGCACCTAGGAACATATTTCGAACAGGTTGTGATGAAGATTGTGCTCCATTGACCGTTTCAAAAATGGGGTCATACAGTTTCTTAGTAGTTCACAACTGATTGCTAGATTATATTTACCCAAATTACTGTGTATTTGTTTTTCAATTGTGTGGAATTCCTCTTTGAGTGTATTGACCTATTCGTTATTGTTTTATAACTCTTTGTTATGTATTCTTCCACATGCCCAGCGATTTGGGCATTACTATAAGTTGGGCATGGGGTTTCAGAGAAATAAATAAATAAATCTGTTTTTGTGCGACTCTTTTTAGTCTTTTCTCTGACACTTGCTATTAATTTTCCTTGTTATCATAAATTTTTGTTACAATTTTTTTATAAACGATAAAAAACTCATGATATACACTTTTGCGTTTATCAACGATTTTAAAATCGGCTACCAGGCTGTTTGCTATATATCTTGATTACAATAGCTGAGAGAACATTGGTTAGTCAAAGTTTCGGCTCAGTGTACTGCTTTTAAATAAATTAATTCTGTATAAACTAAAATAAATCCTCAAAATTAACCATAATACGCCGTGTAATTCAATTTATTAATATGAAGTTGCAGCCCTCCTGAATACAATTTTAAATACAAACAGTACAATCGAAACCACAAAACTCTCTCTCTGGATTTTCCTATTCATTTTCCTTTATTATATCCATTGGTGAGTAGATTTAATTATTATTCAGAATAACAAATGTCAAACGCTAACTACGAGCGACTTGAACATAAAAAGGGCGTTTTCCTAAATTAAGCTTTGTTTTAAAAAAACCTGGTACTTTTTCAGCAATGCTTTTTTTGTGAATAAAACTTACTTTGGTTAAGGCGTGGTATTAAATTTTCTTGCTGTTTCAGTTTCGTTTCTGATGAATTTTTATATTAAGACTCAGAATAATTGTTGTATTCCCTAGTTGTTTTCGAGTGATTTCTTCAAAGGAAATGAAGTTATAAAGTTGGAAGTTAGAATTTGTTGGAAAATTTACAGTGGATGTATGTATAAATATATATATATATATATATATATATATATATATACATACATATATATGTGTGTGTGTTCGTATATAGTTGTATACGTATGTGGCTATTTATTTACGTATGGAATAAATTTCCACCAAAATCCAACGACTTAATGCAATTTCAGATATAAAACAGATTTCCGCCAATACTATCTCGTTTCCGCCATTAATGTTTGAGCAATTGGAATACATGTCGTGCACTGATTGCAATACAATGATCACATACGGCGCAAAATGGCACATAAACGGTGCGTACTATTAATTAACGACTTCCCGCCTACCCTTTATATACCTACCAATTAATGTGTATAGTACCTCATATGTTCAAGTATCATTGCACGAAAAAACGAAATTGCTCTGCATTCATTACGACTAAATGATCAAAAGATTATTCTTAAAGTGAATAGAGTTTTAGTTTCCTGAGATAGGTTAAGATTATTGAACCTAACTTTCTCCAAAACTGTCTTCTAATCTTTCTTCTCTTCAATTTTCAACCTTCTTCAAGAGTAGATAATATGACGTATTAAGTACCATCATTAAGTAGTCAGTTTAAAACGATTCCTTTATTACCTAATTGGTTAATATAAGTATTAAATGTATCATAGTGCAGATACAGTACTCAGTAACATAGCAATCATTAACTCTTTTCACTATAAACAGAGGAAGAATAATTGCAAAATCTGCTATCAGAGTTGTTCCATTTCAAGCTCTCATTGTGTTTAACTTTAAGTGAGTTCCCTTACTATTTAAAAAACCAAATACAGTAGACACCATCAGTTCACTGATATGGAAAAAATATCGGAGAATTGAAATAATGGATGGATACAGATATTGCGCTCACTGAGATAGCACTGATTGTCTTCATTGTGAATAGTGGAAGCGGAATTGCAAAATCTGTTACCAAAATTATGCTATTTGTAGCCCGCATTGTACTCATCTGTCGGCGAGCTCCTTTGTTATTTAAAGTAACAAATTACTGACATGAGAAGATATATTGAAGAATTTAAACTTAAATTTTAAATACAGAGTTTTATATCAAATTTGAATTTTAATGAGAGAATGTATTTTAATTGAGATTTTATATATGACAAGAACAAACATTAAATACAAAGATTTTGATTGGCAGGAAATATTATACGATGCACGATTATATTATTTAAACAACTGCTCAGTAAATTCATATCTGGAAAAAGAAGTTTAGAACAAAATCTCTCGTTTCAATTCTGAAATATGTTGATGTTAACTCTATACAAGTACAAGCCTTAAATAATTATAATCATATGAAGTTCTTCCTTTAGGTCAAAGAGATCCAATTTAATATAAAAAAACAAACAAAAATACGTACGAATAAATGTTTTGTTTGATTTATGCTTTGTATTTAACCCATCATATACTTTTGATTCAGTTTGACAGACATAAAAATAATTTTTATTAAATCTCTAGATTCATGTTTTATTTAATAAACATGTCATAATTTACAATAATGATTTTATTTACTGACGGTCAAATGAACAAGAATAATTATGTAAATAGTACTACTTAAAAAATATTTACTGAATTAGCCACTAATGACATATCGGTTATCATTGAGAGATCAAGAGGGATCAAAATTACTGCTATGATTCATTCTTGAATGAGCAACTTAACACTTTGGCCTAAAGAACTCATAGTGAATAAATTTCTTCTAAAATCGGAAAAAGTTGGCAAAAACTAAACTGAACTGAAGGAGAATCCTACCTCTAGTAAATTTACTAAGAGAACATATTTAACATCAAATAAGCCGCGGTTACCTGCCATCTTTATTTCACCTGAGTAGACACGTGACAGACAAATGATAAAAGCTGATTGTAATTTATTGATAGCAAAAAGTTCATACATCATTAGTTCTACTTATTTTAGAAATGAAAATTATACTATAAAATAGAAATAAGGTATAACACAAGTTTGGGAACAAGTTTTATTTAAATCAGCAATTGAACAAGTGAGTAATCTCATGCATTTTTATTAAAAAGCAAATTGCATTTCAAAACATTTTTTAAGTACAGCTTCTGCGGAACTCTTTGAATTAGCGAGATGAAATTATGCTCTATCATATCCTTTATACGCAAATATAATGTACTATTTTAAGTCATTTTCGTTAAGGCTTTTGAGGGCGAACCTAACAGACCCCAATCCTACAGAACCCAAAAATTACTATTTCTTAGATACAACAATAATGAGTGGCGCTAGCTGTGTATATACATCAAATATTAACATTTAATATAATGAACATCATAAGAACTATTATAAACTCATCAATAGATGGCGCTAAGAGAGGATTATATGTCAATAAAAGGCTTTCAACTCACCCTCAGCATTTCCTCTATCAATCAAAAAAGTAGAATTTGTAAGTTACAGCTATCCTATTTTAAAATTAATTCTTTTTTGGGAAGTTTTATGGTTTCAACTGTTTATTAATTGATGAACTCCCCCAGAACACATCACTCGATTCAAATATCTAAAACAATCATTTATTATACCATTAAATTGTATTTTTTACACCGTCTGATTAATCATTTATCCATAAATCAACATTATAATCAAACTGAATGGTCACGGTATAAGGATGCATATAAAGTACGTTCTCGATGGCCAACACTTTAATGCCAACAGTGAAATTGAAGTAACGAAATTCACTGTCCCACTTCTCTCGTTTGTATCTCTATTATTCTCCATTGGATTCAACTGTGAGTGAGCTTAATTGTTATTCAGAATAACAAATCTTAAACGCTGGGTGTGACCGTTTCGCGAACACGAAACGGGCGTTATACGAGTTTAAACATTGTTTTAAAAACATGATTCATTTTTATTATTTGTTCTATTTTCGTAACAACGAATTAATTTAACCGAATGCTTCAATGAATTTAAATTTAAAGGAAACCTTGGTTTCAATTAAATTTAAATTTGGCTTTAAATTTTGCTGGTTATATTTAAATTCAGTGGGAGGAAAATAACTTGGTATTATTTAAATTAAGCTGATACTAAATATTTCCACCCAAATACTTTTTTCATGTCCACCAATACAGAAAGAATAATTAGCATAATATGGAGCTCGTATTATTATGAAGAAAAGTAATCTTCTTTACTTTACTTACCTTAATCTGTTTTATTTAAACATTCTCATTTTAACAGAAGGACACGTGAATCAGAATTATTTTAAATATCATAAATCCTAATAATATAATAAAAGTTAACATTTATCTGTTAATTTATTTTTTGCGGATTTAGGACCAACGGATTTCGATGAAATTTTGCATTTGAAAAATATGTATATCATATAAAATATATAATCACGTTATCTTTTACATGAGCAGAATGAAAACATGTGACTGCACACGAAAAATTGAATGCACTGCCCGAAATATGGAAAAAGCCCCGGACAGCATATTTCCATCGTCAATAGGTAACACAGGATAAGCGTCTTAGTGGTAAATAAAGATCTTTATGTAAACAAAATTTTCCTGTTGGTAAATAAAAACATTTAGCTGCTAAACTTTCTTTGACACTATTTTCTGCTTATATTTACGCATTGCCCAGCTTTTCCGACCGATAGGGGAATTCTAACAGATGGACCGTTTGAGTAGGTGCATAAAGAGAAGAGAGAGGAGAGGGGATCTGCTCAAATATTACGCGTGCAACGACATGAGCAACTGCGAATGAATAATTAGCTAAACTAATAAGGAAATACTTGAATTAACCTAGTCAAAGTATCATCTGCAGCTGATTATATAAAAGAAAAAGTTGCAATTGAAAGTTTTTCAGAAAATCATTTAGTATTTTTTTAGAAAATCGTATATCTTTTTGAAAGAGGGGACATTCAAATATGTAAACTAAATAAGTAAAAATGATACGTGCGAAATAATTTTTTCAAATAGTTGACTGTAAATGTTCTTTTATTTAAAGAAAACCCGACCGAGGATACCTAATATATGTTGTGATATTATCAGCTCTACCGATGTCCTAATTATTTTGGCACCAATCTTTGCCAAGGTATTCACAAAAAATATTTTCATATATTTATTAAACCTGAGAAGTTCAAAATTCTTTCATTTTTAGAGTTCCTTACCCGAAGAATACGAATAGAGTCTTATTGTTTTTTTTTTGTTAGAGGCTTTGATTTCTAAAGGAAACATAACAAAATCTTGAAATTCACATATAACGCCCTTTTTCTATATATATATATATCTATATATATATATATATATATATATATATATATATATATATATATATATATATATATATATATACATAAATATGTGTGTGTGTGTAATATCGTTGAAAATATCTATTTAAACATTATTATTTAAATAGATATTATTTTGTTAGCAGGTTTATTTCAGAAACGATATTCTTCATCGTCTGCAACAAAACAACCTTAAAATATTTTCTGAATCTAGCACTTGTGAAATTACAAAGTAGTTACGTACTTCGAATAGTCAAGTAAGACAATATCTCTATTTATCAAGTAAATTATTCAGTTTTCTGATTAAATGCTAAATACATTCTTTTCGGTACCACTTGTTCCATTAGTTTTTAGATCAAAATAAATCTAAATCATAACTTAGGTCGAAACATGGTCATTTTTGTTTTCTTTTCTTTTCTTTGGTCTCTTTTTTTGGATTCTATTTTTTTATCTTTTAAATATTATTGTAATCTGTGGCTTTCTGCCTATCTTTTCTGCCTATACTGCCTATTTTTTTGTTTCGATTATTTTATCTTTTCCATAATGTTATAATGTATAGTCTATCCCATTTTGTTTTTATTACACTGTAACTCTGGTTAACTGTAAGAGATTGCACCTCTATAAATAAGTTCGTCAGATGACTGTTCATCAAAGTTTCTAAACAAATTAATAAATAAATCGCATGAACTCAAAACAAGCGTAATTAAAGTTTCCTGAAAACTTGGAATATCTCGATAACAAAGGTAGTTAATTAGTATTCATTAACAATCGCCCTCGTATCTATGAATTTTGCTTCCACCGAGTTATTATCGAATTATGAAATTTGATTTCCTATTCTGTATTTCTTGTCTTTTATTTTAGTACACTTTTTTCATGTTAATAATTTTAGAAACTAATTAAATCGCGAAGCTAGTTATATAATAATAATATGATTTATACTTTATTTTCGTGTTTTTCAAATATCACTTTAAATGAAAATCAAGTAATTTTTTTCTTTAAAGCATTTTACTTTTTTTCGTGTTTTTTAAATACCACTTTAAATAGAAATTAAGTAATTTTTTTTTGTTCGTTACGTGATAACCGCTTAAATGACCAAGGAATCGCTATGAAATTTAACATATATGTATAGTTCGGGAAACTGAATAATACATACCCGCTGCTTCGTACATATGGTGTCCTGATATCATGATAAATGCGTTTAATAGATTTTTGAATAGATTTTAATCAAACTTGATATGTACATAATACATGTTTCAAACAAAAATGAGACTATTAGAATATTGGTTAATTTAAATGTCAAAGTCTGGTTCTGATAAATAAGATGAAAAAAATGAAAGGTATGTGATTACTGACATTTTTTTCGTATAGTTAAAATGATTTCACAAAAAAAAATTACACATTAAAACAAATTGTCAAAAAATGCTCTAAAAAAAGTAAAATTATCTGAGATCCAAATTTATGTCACGATCTTCTATTCTTTGAACAAAATTTAAATTTTTAAGGTTTTCTATTAATTTTATTAAAGCCATTGCTTCAAGATACAATGCTACATAAACGGCTAAGACGAAGCTGAACATTATTTTAAAAAATTGGATTTCAACGCTTTTTCAAAATATTATAATTTAGTGTTTACTCATAAATTTCTGAACTTGTTTTCTATGGCATCTTTTAAAGTAAATATTTACAAAATCCTAACTTCCACACCCCTTACCAGTAACAGTAAAACACTAAAACTGGGACTTTACTTCTGTCAATATTGAGGGGTTTCTCAATCTTTTTCATAGTTAATTGTTTATGTACACATAAATTGTCAATAGGAACACAATTTACTGTAATAACTGAATTAAGGCTCAATATAAACTTAGAGGTTTTTATTATTTCTAAATTATGGAAAGAACTTTATTGTCCATTCATTAAATTTAATGTGTAATTGAAACTTTATTTTTTTTTAAATTAGATACGACTAAATTGTGAAGGGAGAAAAAATTAAATTGGAAACTTAACCCACCATCTCAGTACATCAGCGTTAGATCGTGCAGTAGCCAAATAGAATATTTCTGTTTGTACCTCAAAGCATGAAATATGATTTTTCTACTTCTAATGTAGACAGTCGGTCTTGTCAATGATTATAATATTAAATTTTGGCTGCAATGCTTGGCTGTGCCATAAGATAGTACACTTTCAGTTACGTGAGGTTTACTATCATATACAGTTGGGCATATATTACATGTTACTTCACTCGAATTCATTTATTAAGAGACAGAATGTTGCACTATATATATATATATATATATATATATATATATATGCCTTACTAGAGATATCCGATAATTTCCAAGAAAATTACAGAAATCACTGAAAAAGTGTCGCATTATTATTTGTCAATCAAAAAACTTTATTAGAGTTCAAAATTTTTTTGCATGTCTAAAAAATAATATTTTGTAATGCAACACGTAGCAGATATTTTATAATATGAATTGTGGATATATAAATAATTGTTGAATGAAATCAAAATTAATAAATTTCGATTGCTATACAATAAAACCAATACAACAAAACCAGTATTGTATTCCTATATAAATATATTTACCCACTCTCGATTCACATTTCGCTACCTGCACGCATTTCGCGTCAGGTTAGTTCGCAGCAACCACGCCATTAATCATGATGTTCAGCGCATCTGTCGTGCGCTGTGGTCTGTCGGCCCGCCCTGTGGCTTGTTTCCTAGCTTCCTGCTGTGGCGGGGTTGTCTGGTAACTGCTAACGTATCTACATTAATAAATATCTAGTAATATATTTCGAACAGGTTGTGAAGTAGGTAGAATTTGGTATTCTTTTAAACGAATTGCTTTAATGGAAATATGAAAAAAAATTAATAATTATCTAATATGGCTCGTAGTTAATATTAAAATAAATTTTAAATAGAGATTGTCAACGACAAAAAAAAATTCTTGACATCGGAATCTCACGTGAGATTTAATAACTCTGATATTACTATTTACCAAGTACTAATCCAATAATTTTCAAAATAAGACAAATATATTGATTTATAAATTGAACACAAATATAAAAGTATCATTAACTATATAGATATAAATGAAACTGTAGTATTTGTCTGCAATTTTCAGAAACATACTTTTATTTAAACCCTTTGCCTTTTTTTAAATACATGCCTAAATATTTCTACTGCACATTTCGCGTGTGTATACTATATTATCGACTAAAGGCCAGTCACAAATTTTGGCGATAGAAGTAACTCGGGAATTTTATAAGTATACAATTTTAATAAAGCTTTTTAGAAAGAGGCTCTTTCTGTAAATAGTAAATCCATTTTCTAATTGAAATTCTAAACTGTAGTATTTGTCTGCCATTTTCAGAAAAATATTATTATTTAAAATTTTACCTTTTTTACTGAAATCCTAAATATTGCTATTGAACATTTCGCTTGTGTGTGTGTCTTCCTATAAATAATGAAACCATTTTCTAACTTTAAAAAGAAATTGTTTTTGAAAAGTGATCTGCGCCTCTGCCCATCTGTAAATGTGGGTACGCTACAGGCCGCAATAATTACCCGATTTAAGTTATTTCTTTTTCTATCGACTGGTTAACTAACAGATCTATTGATTTTGCTTTACAGTTTAATTTTTATATGCAATTTTCTACATAAACTCCCTAAATTTTTCTCTTTAGGGACTGTCCTCGGCATCTGTTTTTGTGCGGCTCTTTTCTCTGACCCTTACTGTTATTCATTTTCTTTTTATTCTTATATTTTTCTTACAATGGTTTATTTAATAAAAAAACGCAGTGGTGTACACACTTTGGCGTTCATCAACGATTTTAAAATCGTCTGCCAGGCTGTTTTCTAAATATTTTGAATAAGCTTTACAATAGCTGAGGATACATTGTTTAGTCAAACTTACAGCTCAGTATAATGTTTTTAAATATTACCTATATAAAATCAATACTCAAAGTTACCCATAATACACTGTGTATTTGAATTTATTAATATGAAGTTGCAGATTTCCCTGAATACAGTTTTGAATACAAACAGTTCAATTGAAACCACAAAGCCCTTCTCTGGATTTTCCTATTCATTTTCCTTTATTACATCCATCGGTGAGAATATTTAATTATTATTCAGAATAACAAATAGCAAACGCTAACTACGAGCGACTGAATCATAAAAAGGGCGCTTTGCGAAATTAAGCTTTGTTTTAAAAAACGTGGTACTTTTTCAGCAATGCTTTATGGCAATGCTTATTTTGTGAATAAAACGTACTTTCGTTAAGACGTGGTATTAATTTTTTTTGCTATTTCAGTTTCGTTTCCGATGAATTTTTATTTTAAAACTCAGAATAATTGTTTTCCCTAGTTATTTTCCAGTGATTTCTTGAAAGGAAATGACGTTATAAAGGCCACTTAGAAGTTAGAATTTGTTGGAAACATCACCGTGGAGTTATGTATGTATATATACATATATATATATATATATATATATATATATATATACACATTTATATTTATTTATATATGTATGTGTATTTCTGCCAATACTATCTCGTTTTCGCTATTAGTCTTTGAGCAATTGGGATATATATCATGATCACATACGGCGCAAATTGGCACATAAACGGTGCGTACTAGTAATTGACGACTTCCCACCTACCCTTTATGTACCTATGTTAATGTGTATAGTACCTCATATATTCAAGTATCATTGCACGAAAAAAGAAAATTGCTCTGCATTCATTGCGATTAAATGATCAAAAGATTATTCTTAAAGTGAATAGAGTTTTAGTTTCCTGAGGTAGGTTAAGATTACAGAACCTAACTTTCTCTAAAACTGTCTTCTAATCTTTCTTCTCTTCAATTTTCTACCTTCTTGAAGACTAGATAATATGACGTATTAAGTACCTACATTAAGTAGTCAGTTTAAAACGATGCTTTTATTTCCTAAATGGTTAATATAAGTATTAAATTTATCAAAGTGCAGGTACAGTACTCATTGAAATAGCAAACATTAACTGTTTTCACTATAAACAGAGGAATAATAATTGCAAAATCTGCTATCACAGTTGTCCCATTTCAACCTCCCATTGTATTCAATTTTAAGCGACCTCGCTTGCTGTTTAAAATTACAATCCAAATAGAATGGACACCATCAATTCACTGATATGGAAAAAATATTGGAGAATTTAAATAATGGATGGATACAGATATTGCGCTCACTGAGATAGCACTGATTGTCTTCATTGTGAATAGTGGAAGCGGAATTGCAAAATCTATTCCCGAAATTGATGTTTTTTGTAGCCCGCATTGTACTCATCTGTCGGCGAGCTCCCTTGTTATTTAAAATAACAAATCAAAGACATGAGAAAATATATTGGAGAATTTATAGATAATTTTTAAAAGTGGAGTTTTACATCGAATTTGAATTTTAACGACAGAATGTATTTTAAAATAACAATATTTAAAATAACAAATCAAAGACATGAGAAAATATATTGGAGAATTTAAAGATAATTTTTAAAACTGGAGTTTTACATCGAATTTGAATTTTAACGACAGAATGTATTTTAAAATAACAATATTTAAAATAACAAATCAAAGACATGAGAAAATATATTGGAGAATTTAAAGATAATTTTTAAAAGTGGAGTTTTACATCGAATTTGAATTTTAACGAGAGAATGTATTTTAATTGAAATTCAATATAGGATAAGTATAAACATTAAATACAAAGAACTTGATTGGCAGAAAATACACTCGATTATACGATTATACGATACATGATTATAATATTTAAACAACTGCAAATGAATTCACATATGAAAAAAGTTTCTCTTTACAAGCACAAGCCCTGAAAATTATAAGCGCATGAATTTCTTTCCAGTAGGTCAAAGAAATCAAATTTAATAAACAATAAACAAAAAAATACGCACAATGTTTTACTTGATTTATGCTTTGTATTTATCTTGTTATATTACTTTACTTCAATTTGACGGTCATAATTATTATTTTGGCCAATCTCTAGATTTGTGTTTTATTTAACAAACATTGCATAATATACAATAATTATTGTATTTAATAACGGTCAAATAAACGAGATTAATTAGGTAAATAATATTACTTAAAAAATATTTAGTGAATTAGCCATTATTGACATATCGATTATCATTGAGAGATGGAGAGGGATCAAAATTCCCATGGTTCATTCTGCAGTGAGGAACCTAATACTTTGGCCTAAAACACTCATACTGATTAATTTTTTTTTTCTAAATTAAAAAAAAAGTTGGTAAAAACTGAACTGAACTGAAGAATTCCACCCCCAGTAAATTACTTAGAGAATATATTTAACATCAAATAAGCCGCGGTTACTTGCCATCCTTGTTTCACCTGAATAGACACGTGACAGACAAATGATAAAAGCTGCTTGTAACTTAATGACGGAAGAAAGTTCATACATCATTAGTTCCATTTAATTTTGAAATGAAAATTATACTCTCCAATAGAAATAAAGTATAAAATAAGTCTGGGGACAAGTTTTATTTAAATCAGGAATTAAACAAGTGAGTAACCTAATGCATTTTTATTAAAAAGCAAATTGCATTTCAAAACATTTTTTAAGTACAGCTTCTGCGGAACTCTTTGAATTAGCAAGATGAAATTATGCTTTGTCATATCCTTTATACGGTAATATAATGTACTATTCCGTAAAATTTACAGGCCTGACTGTCGATGAAAGTAATATAAAACTCGTGAAAACGAAAAGTACATTAATTTTGACAGTACAGAACGAATTTCAATACTGATTAACAGCCTACCTAAAATTATTTAGGCAATAGATCCGCATTGATATTTTTTATAAGGTTTCTAACAGTTATTACATACTATGTTAGATTTTAATTGCTTGTAACTATATCTCGTTAAGAAATCTTGATAAATTAAAAATATAATGTTTGCGCGTTTATGAAGCTAGCTTTTTGTTTTGTCGTGGTTATAAATTATACTTTATTATTTTACTGATCGCCAATAGCTCAATGGCTTTTATGTCCTAAAAATACCATCTTTTTTAAATGACATGCTATTTCTATAGTACCAGGTCCATACCTCTGGTCTCGTTTTTTCAAATTCAATGGTATGATCAAATTAAAAGAAGTTTGCTTGGAAACCAATGCGTTTGAATTCAATATTTTTCTCGAGATTATTTACGTATAACTAATTTAATCACTTTATTAACTTTACTCGCAAACTTTTATTAATTACTTATCAAGATTGTTTGCAATAAATAAAAAGAAAATTAAGATTTTTTCAGGATATTAACTCAAGAACCAGCCAAATGTGAGTTTGACTTACGCATGAAGAGTTTCCGTACCTTGTTTGAAATGCAATTATCTGAAACCACCAGCTATTAGAAAATATTTAATAGTACCTAATATAATTCAGTAGGAGGAAACTAACTGATAATATTGATCATGAATATCTCAAAAACTATAATATCTGGGATCATCCTTATAGTTTTTTTTCTAATCTTTCTGCGGGTTTAAAATTCTATTTTTATTTTTATTTTAAATCAGTAGTTCCGAAATTATGGGGTTTGGGGTGTATTATTTGTACATTTTTCGTATGTATCTGAATATATAACAAAATTATAAAAAAAATTAAATCTTAGCCTTTTCAATCCTTATAATATTATCTTAGATTTTTTTTCAATCACTTCATTTACCACCCGTAAATTTATGTATAAATGTTTTTAAAGGTTAACAGGTTTCTTTAGTATAACAAATAGTTAATTTCTAAGTAAAAGTTTCTACGTAACACATTTTGAAAGAAAAACGGCTGTACCAGGCGGATGGACGGACACGTGAATGAAATTAAAGGGTACTGTTTCATCGCAAATTGCAATTTTATTTTAAGTCATTTTTGTTTATACTTTTGAGGACGAACTTAACAGAACCCAATCCTACAGAACCCAAAAATTACTTTTTCTTAGTTACAATAATAATGAGTAGCGCTAGCTGTGTATGGACATCAAATATTAACATTTAATATAAGGAACACCATAAAAAGCATTACAAAATCATCAATAGATGGCGCTAGGAGAGGGTCACATGTCAGTGCAACGCATTCAACTCACCCTCAGCATTTATTTTATCAATCAAAAAAGTTGAATTCTCATGCATATAATATTTTTTCAGTTACAGTACTTTTTTGGGAAATTTTACAGCTACAAATGTATATTAATTTTTGAACTCCCCCAGAACACAAACACTCGATTCAAATATCTAAAACAAATTATACCATTAAAGTTTTGTATTTTTTTACATAATCTGATTCAACATTTATTCATAAACCAACATTATAATCGAACCGAATGGTTACGTTATAAGGATGCATATAAAATACGCTTTGGATAGCCAACACTGGCAGCTTTAATGCCAACAGTGAAATTGAAATAACGAAATTCACTGTCCCACTTCTCTCGTTTGTGCCTCTATTATTCTCCATTGTATTCAACTGTGAGCGAGCTTAATTGTTGTTCAGAATAACAAATCTTAAACGCTGGGTGTGACCGTTTCGCGGACACGAAACGGGCGTTATACGGGTTTAAACATTGTTTTTAAAACATGATTTATTTTTATTATTCGTTCTATTTTCGTAACAAAGAATTTATTTCATCGAATGCTTTGATGAATTTAAATTTAATTGAAACCTTGGTTTCATTTAAATTTAAATTTGGCTTTAAATTGAAATTCAGTGGGAGGAAAATAACTTAGTATCATTTAAATTCAGCTGGTACTAAATGTTTCCACCAAAATATTATTTTTCATGTCCACCAATACAGAAAAAATAATTAGCATAATATGGAGCTCGTATTATTATGAATAAAAGTAATCTTCGTTACTTTACTTATCTTAATCTGTTTTATTTAAACGTTCTCATTTTGACAGAAGGACACGCAAATCACTACTATTTTAAATATCATAAATCCCTACTAACATAATAAAAGTGAAAATTTGTGTGTTTATTGTAGGTATTATTTACGGGTTCAGGATCAACGGATATCAATGAAATTTTGCATATTAGAAATATTTATAATTTATAAAATATATAATCCCGTTATCTTTTATAGGAGCCGAATGAAAAAAATAATGTGACTACGCACGAAAAACGTAATACACTGCCCGAAATATGTGAAAAGTTCAGAAAAGCATATATCTACCGTCAATAGGTAACAACACAGGGTGTCTTAGTGGTAAATAAAGATCTTTATGTAAACAAAATTTTCCTGTTGGTAAATAAAAACATTTAGCTGCAAAACTTTCTTTGACACTATACAATTTTCCTGCATATATTTACTCGTTACCTAGCTTTTCCCACCGCTCGGCTCGTTTGAGGAGGTGCATAAGGTGAAGAGAGTGAGGAGGGGATCTGCTTAAATACTACGTGGGCCATGAGCTATGAGCAACAGCGAGTGAATAATTAGCTAAACTAAGAAGGAAATACTTGAATTAACCTAGCCAAAGCGTCATCTGTAGCTGATTATAAAAAAGAAAAAGTTGCAATTGAAGGTTTTTCATACAATCGTTTAGTTTCTTTTTCGAAAAGCCGACGTCCAAATATAACAACCAAATATAAGTAAAACGTGTAATATAATTGTTTTCAAATAATTACATATAAATGTTTTTTATTTAAAGAAAACCCGACCAAGGATACTACAAATATAATATTACAACATATATTTATATATGATAATATTACAACATATATTTATATATGTTGTAATATTATCAGCTCTACTGATGTCCTAATAATTTTGGTACCAAACTTTGCCAAAATATTCAGAAAAAATATTTTCATATATTTATTAAATATTTATTAAACTTGAGAAGTCCAAAATTCTGTTTTTAGAGTTCCTTACCCGAAGAATACGAATAGAGGCTAATTTTTTTCTGTTAGAAGCTTTAATTTCTAAAAGAAACAAAATGAAATCTTGCAATTCACAAATAATTACCTTCTTTATCCAAATTTGTTAAATAATTTATAATTGTGTTTTGACGGGGACCCCAGACATGCAATAGAAGGCTCTCTCTCTCTCTCTCTATATATATATATATATATATATATATGTGTGTGTGTGTGTGTGTGTGTAATATCGTTGAAAATATCTATTTAAACATTATTATTTAAATAGATACTATTTTGTTAGCAGGTTTATTTCAGAAATTATATTACATTGGAAGCTATAATTTGGCTACCATATTTTTAATATCCTGTGTGTAATCTACAAATACAAAAAAGAACTAAATATAAAATGTAAAAAAAAAATTTAAAAATGAGACTAATAAAATTCAAGTATTTTTTTGCAAAATTAGCGATATTTTGATGCCTATGAAAAACATCCTAGGAAAATATTTTCTCAGAGATAAATAAGATCTTTATCTGTAAATATTTTACTACAAAAACTTTGTATATTGCGAATTCTACTCCTACTATTAGGTTTGTTAATAATTTCGTTTTATTTCTTAGTCCTATTTGGTTTATTTAGCTCTAGAGAAAGATTAGAACATTGTTTGCCCTGTCTAGCGTCTGAGGTTCCGATATCGGACCCCAACACAAATTTACACAGATCGCCCGAGGGCACGATATCGGGACCAAAACTGATTTTTGTACTAGCCGACTTGTCGCTTATTTTGCTCTAGAGTTATATCAAATGTACTCAACTTTGTCTGCATAAAGAAGCAACAAAATTACTTGAAACATATTTTCAGAATCTAGCACTTGTGAAATTACAACAAAGTTACGTACTTCGAATAGTCAAGTAAGACAATATCTCTATTTATCAAGTAAATTATTCAGTTTTCTGATTAAATGCTAAATACATTCTTTTCGTTATCACTTGTTCCATTAGTTTTTAGATCTAAATAAAACTAAATCGTAACTTACCCGTTCTGTTAATTTTATGGAAGCTTTGCTTAAAGATTCAATGCTACACAAACGGCTAAGACTAACCTGATTATTATTTTTAAAAAATGGGTTTTAACGCTTTTTCAAAATATTATAATTTACTGTTTACTCATAAAGTTCTGAACTCGTTTTCCATGGCATTTTTTTTGTCACACTGCTTACCAGTAATAGTAAATCGCTAAAATTGGATCTTTACTTCTGCCAATATTGAGGAGTTTCTCAATCTTTTTCATAGTTAATTGTTTATGTACAACTAACATAGACAATTAACTTTTTCATAGTTAATTGTTTATGTTAAACTTAAAGTTATTTTCTATTTCTAAATTATAGCAAGAACTTTGTTATCTAGCGATTAAATTTAATTTTTAATTGAAATATTATTTTGAACGAAATATATTGTAAACGGAGAAAATATTAAATTGGAAACTTGCAAGCGCACAATCTCATGTCATCAGTGTTAGATCCTATAGTAGCCAAACAGATATTTCTATTAGTACCTCAAAGTAGCCAGTCGGTCTTGTCAACGATTATCTTAGACAACAAAATTTCATTCTTTGAAATTTTGGCTGCAATGCTTGTCTGTGCCATAAGATAGTACACTTTCAGTTACGTGAGGTTTACTATCAAATACAGTTGGGCATATATTACATGTTACTTCACTCGATTTTATTTATTAATGAAGCAAGAGTAGCCTCAACTTTCTTTGCAAAATTTCTGTATCGTGTTTCTTCTTTACTGGCCGAAACTTAGTTGTTAACTGAATAGGAGACAGAAGGCTGCACTATATATATATGCCTTACTAGAGATGTTCGAGAATTTCCTAGAAAATTACAGAAATCACTGAAAAAGTGTCGCATGATTATTTGCCAATCAAATATTTTAATAACTTTATTAGAGTTCAAAATTTTTTCGCATCAAATAATATGCAACATGCAGCAAATATTTTATAATATGAATTGTGGATGTATAAATTATTGTCGAATAAAATCAAAATTAATTAATTTCAATTTCGATACAATAAAACCAATATAACAAAACCAGTATTGTATTCCTATACAAATATATTTACCCACTCTTGATTCATATTTCGCTATCCGTATTTCGTATCAGGTTGGTTCGCAGCAACCATGCCATTAATCATGATATTCAGCGCATCTGTCGTGCGCTGTGGTCTGTCGGCCCGCCCTGTGGCTTGTTTCCTAGCTTCCTGCTGTGGCTGGGTTGTCTGGTAACTGCTAACGTATCTACATTAATAAATATCTAGTAATATATTTCGAACAGGTTGTGAAGTAAGTAGAATTTGGTATTCTTTTAAACGAATTGCTTTAATTGAAATATGAAAAAAAATTAATAATTATCTAATATGCCTCGTAATTAATATTAAAATAAATTTTAAATAAAGATTGTCAACGGCAAAAAAAAATTCTTGACATCGGAATCTCACGTGAGATTCAATAACTCTGATATTACTATTTACCAAGTACTAGTCTAATAATTTTCAAAATAAGACAAATATATTTATTTATAAATTAAAAACAAACACAAAAGTATCATTAACTATATAGATACAAATGAAACTGTAGTATTTAACTGCAATTTTCAGAAACATACTTTGATTTAAACCCTTCGCCTTTTTTTAACACACGCCTAAATATTGCTTTTGCACATTTCGCGTGTGTATACTATATTATCGACTAAAGGCCAGTCTCAAATTTTGGCGATAAAAGTAACCATAACTCGGGTAATTTTATAAATGATCAATTTTAATAACGCTTTTTAGAAAGAGGTATTTCTGTAAATAGTAAAACCATTTTCTAATTTAAATTCTAAACTGTAAGTATTTGTCTGCCATTTTCAGAAAAATACTGTTATTTAAACCGTTTACCCTTTTTACTGCACGCCTAAATATCGCTATTGAACTTTTCGCGTGTGTGTGTCTTCCTATAAATAATGAAACCATTTTCTAACTTTAAAAAATAATTATTACTACCTAAATTTGTTTTTGAAAAGTGATATGTGCCTCTGCCCATTTATCTGTAAATGTGGGTATGCTACAGGCCGCAATAATTACCCAAATTAGGTTATATCTTTTTCTATCGACTGGTTAATTAACAGATATATTGATTTTGCTTTACAGTTTAATTTTCATATGCAATTTTCTACATAAACTCCATTTTTTCTCTTTAGGGATTGTCCTCGGCATCTGTTTTTGTACGGCTCTTTTCTCTGACCCCTACTGTTATTAATTTTCTTTTTTTCTTATATTTTTCTTACAATGGTTTATTTAATAAAAAAACAATAAACTCAGTGTACACACTCTGGCGTTTATCAACGATTTTAAAATCGCCTGCCAGGCTGTTTGTTAAATATTTTGAATAAGCTTTACAATAGCTGAAGAAATATTGTTTAGTCAAATTTACGGCTCAGTGTAATGTTTTTAAATATTACCAACTTAATTCTGAACAATGTAAAATCAATACTCAAAGTTACCCATAATACACCGTGTATTTGAATTTATTAATATGAAGTTGCAGCCCTCCTGAATACAATTTTAAATACAAACAGTACAATCGAAACCACAAAATTCTCTCTCTGGATTTTCCTATTCATTTTCCTTTATTATATCCATTGGTGAGTAGATTTAATTATTATTCAGAATAACAAATGGCAAATGCTAACTACGAGCGACTGAAATATAAAAAGGGCACTTTGCAAAATTGGGCTTTGTTTTAAAAAACGTGGTACTTTTTCAGCAATGTGTGTTTTATGGCGATGCTTTTTTCGTGAACGAAGCGTATTTTCGTTAAGATATAGTATTAATTTTGCTTGCTATTTCAATTTCGTTTTCAATGAATTTTTCTTCGAAGACTCACAATAATTTTTGTTATCTGTAGTTGTCTCAAAATGATTTTTTCCAAGGAAATCATGTTATAGAGACCATTTGGTGGTCATAATTCATAGGAAATTTCACTGTATCTCCACTGACCTGTAAACCGGAATTCCGGAATTCAAATAAGTCACCCAAAAGTATATATATATATATATATATATATATATATATATATATACACATATATGTATGTATGTATATATATATATATATATATATATATATATATATATAAATATTTAAAAATGATGTTTCATTTCTTCAATTTATTTTCCTGTGTCTTTGATTTGTTATTTTAAGTACCAATACAAATAAATGGAATTGAATAGTGCACTAACTGAATAACAGTCACTTTAAATTTATTCAGTAGTGCTTATATTTCACTAACGTGGACCTTTTTAATGTAAAATGTACTTACCTATCAAAAGTAAAACACTTTTTTAGACAAATCAATTTAATGGCTCTTTCCAACTTGTGACTTTTTATCAATTTAAGTTAAACTAAAATTTTACATTTTAATGACTTACCAATATGTTACATCAATTGTACTATGTGTTTATTTTCAAATAAACATTTATTTGCATTTTGATTCTTCACAAATTTCCTGTATAAAGGTGCTCAGAAAGAAACGCATAAAATAGGGATCTATAAAATAGGGATATATACAATCCTACAATATCTGATATCTGATAGAGCACAAAAGTCAGTGCACAATGATATAATGAAAATAATATCTACGAGGAAAGATTAAAAGACAGTTTTAGAGAAAATATAAAGATTAAAAGACAGTTTTTTTTCTGTGCCATGCTGGCTGTGCCATAATACAGTACATCTTTACTTATCGTCACGCATATATTGCATCTTGTTAACTCGGTTTTTATTTTAAACGGAATTAATGAAACAAAAACCGTCTAAATTGTCTTTGCACAATTTTCATATTTTGTTTTTTTCTTTACTCACCGAAACTTAGTTGCTAACTCAAGCGAAGATCTTAAAATAATACTTTGTAATCCAACATATTACAAATACTTCATAATATGAATTTCGGGTGTATATTTTATTGTTATAAAATCAAAATATATTAGTTTTAATTGCGATACAATCACCGCTATTATAACAAAACCAATACTGTCTTCCTGTACAAATATGTTTCGCCACTCTCGGTCCACATTTCGCTACATACGCAGATCCGCAGAAGCTACGCCATTAATTATGATATTCAGCGCATCTGTCGTGCGCTGTGGCCTGTCAGCCCGCCCTGTGGCTTGTTTCCCAGCTTCCTGCTGTGGCGGGGTTGTCTGATAGATACTAACTCATCTGTATTAACAAGCGCCTTGTAATATATCTCGAACGGTTTGTGAAGTAGGTAGTGGTTAAAATTACATTATTCGATTGCATTTTTTTTCAAATATAATAGAAAGGAATTTCATGTTCGCTTAAATATATCTGATGATTAATGTTAATAACTATATAAATATAATCGGCAGCAATACAAAATAAAACAAGTCTTACATCTAACATTAGGGGTCATTAATTCAAACATTACTATTTAAGAAGAACAACTACGACAAAGTTCAAACTAAGACAAATACAATGCTTTGTAAATTTAACATGTGCACAAAACTATCATCAACTCTTCAGAAATAAACTTAAATCTAGTATTTTTCTATGATTTTAGAAACATAATATTATTTAAACCGTTTATTTTCTTAACACAGACCTATGTATCGCCAACTATTATTATCTCGCGAGTATGTAGTTTATTAGTGACTAGTGGGCCAGATTTGAGTTTAAATGATAGAAGTAATTATACCTGGAGTGATTTTACAAGTTAAAAATTTTTAAATAACATTTTGGAAAAAGGAGATCTTTTTTAAATTATTTCTCTAAATTTCCATTAATTCCTTCAAAAACTTCCATAATTTCCATTTACTTAGTAATAAAAAAGTGATTTTATATGGACACTATCACAAAATAACAGCAATGACACCAATGCTGCCTAAGATGTTTCAAAATAATTTTATCAATGTTCGTTATTTTCAGCGTTTTACTAATATATTTCAAAATTCTTTTTTATAATCTTGTCACTCAAAATATTTTCAATATCTAAAATTGATAATGAAATCGCGGTGAATAAAGTGGAATTTAAAAGACATTTTAACCGACTTCAAAAAGACCAATTCAATTCGACCCATACGTATGTAATATTATTGGAACTACAAAATATTCATATGTTAGTTCTACTAGACTTTATAAACAAATTTTTCTACGGGTTTTCTATTCGACCCACACGTACATAATGTTATTGGAAATACGAAATATTCATATGTCAGTTCTACTAGGCCTAGTAAACAAATTTACAAAATTATCACAATTGTATGTATTCTCAGAAACTAATAATTGTATTGGCTTTAACATATTTCAGTGAAGGTATTTTGGAAGGTTGTCAATTTATGGTGCAATTTTCAATAATAATACATGTGGGGATGTAATATGATAGTGTAATAGAAATTACGATATTAATTAGATTATAATTAAAAAAAACTGCTGTAATTATTAAATGATGGACGTAATAAAAGTGTAACTCACGAATTATCAATAATATAAGATTAACCAATATTATAAGTGCTACTAGTATTATTACCTTATGTATAACTAAAAATATGGAAATAAAAGCTGTCTAAGTAGGTATGTTAACAAATTTTTTTGGTGTTGGTGCCAATTAAGGTATGTCAAACGTACATACTAAAACAAAACAAAAAAATTGTCTTAGTTGGTAACAACCTCAAAATATTGTTAACGCACTTAGGTTAGTACCTCTTTGATTTATATTTTAGATTTATTTTGGGCATATTGTAATACTTATTTTTTTTTCTTTTTAGTTACTCGTATTTTATCATTTATTTCGTTATTTTAAGTGATGTAGGCACCTACCTATATTTTGATGTCGGTTTAATCTTTTTTGAATTAGTTTTTATCATTAAAATTATTTTGGGCTCAGCTATTAATTAAAATCTTAAAGTTATAACTTACTTTTTTCCACTCTGTTATTTTGCCTGTTATCAGAATAATACTTCAGAACGACGGCATGGAGTAACACCAACGGTGAGAAAAAGTCTTACCATGACAGAATAAATATTATTTATTTTAAAATATTAAGTATTTAATTCACATCATTAAGTGCATATCGTTGAACACTTAAATAATTAACATAAAAAGGATAATGAATATATTTGGCGTTAATTTTTTAGAAATTCATTATTCACAATTAAATGAAACTACGTGATGTAGTATTATTTATATTTTCTTTAAGTTCTTTACCACGACTTAGGTTTCGTTGTATTACAACATCTTCAGGTGAGCTATTAGCAAAGATTAACTCTTAGGAACAACCAACAGTATTTATATGTTTCAAAAACAATAGCGGAAGCCGGGTTTTTGTGGGTTTTCTCACTGCTAATATTAGTGAGTTTATTGTAGGGGAGCGGCGTAGGTTTTATTATATTTCTGAGAGTTATACGATATATAATAAATATTAATATATATAATAATTATATATAATAATTTATAATACTTTTTTAAAACCGTGCTTGTCCACATATTGTTATTCACGTATATACGAATATATTTATTACTTGCACAGTGTAGTGGAAAATCGTAATACACGATAATTTTCAACTTTGCAAAAATAAAAAAAATGATTTGATAATAATAATAATCTCATCATAATAATCTCATCATCTTCAGGTCGGCTATTATCAAAGATGCTAATAGCCCACCTGAATATGTTGTAATACAACGAAACTTAGGTCGTAGTAAAGAACTTAAAGAAAGTAGAAATAATACTACATCACGTAGTTTCATTTAATTGTGATTAAAAAGGATAATTAATAACTTTATTTACTTGTTTAGAATAAAACCTACAAAGCAAGCGAAGCCGCGGTATTTTAAGGGAAAACCTTAGAATATAAAAAATTAGAACATTTCCCCTTTATTTTTGCGTTACATAAACAAAAATGATTGTGAAAAAAATTATTGACTTTCTCCTATCATTTACTTTCGAAGAGAGAAATTTTCCAACGCTGAAAAAATATTCAGACGTTAGCAATGTTTGAACCTGAATTTATACAAGTAAAGACTAGTCTACATTTCTTACTTAACGTAATATTCGTGACGCTTTTCATTAATATATTTCAAACCATTCTTATTTAAGTAGGTAAAAAAACATTTTTTTACTTATAAGTAGAAAGCTGCATCGCACTTGAAACGTTTTTCCCTTAAGTTTCTTTATTTATTTCCATATTCATTAATCATCGTCATATTTTCTACTCTCCCATTTATAAAAAGCAATTTATCTTCAGCAACTATGGCATGTCAGTAGGTTTCCTAAAAAAATATCTTTAGACAATTTTATCCACAAAAATATTTTTGCAGCCCTGTAACAAAAGGTGTCTTATGAAATTCGTGCTAAAAATTTTATTCGTCAGAAATATTTGTGGTAGTTAGTCTTGATAATAAAATAGTAATATATTGGCTTGAATAAAAATACGTTTTTATTAATATCATTTTGCAGACTTTACGTGTAAAAAGATCTTAAATTTATTGTTTTTATTTTCTAAGTTCTACAAATTCTTATGAACGAAAGTATTAAAATCACTTATTCATTTAACTCGTCAGCTGCCTGATATCAGAATAACACTTAGAAAAATAAGGCAATAAAATAATTAAAGGATGAAGGAATACGTAGAAAACTTTAATAATGACAATAAATTAATGGAAAAAACGCATTGAAAAAAATTTAAAATAAATGTGTAACTGGTAAATCTATGACTTTGCTTTTAAAAAAAAAGTAATTTATGATCAATTTAATTACGGAAATAAATTAAACTTACTATAATTAAAAGAACAATTCTAGAAACAATTCAATAAACAAATATAACAAATACGAAGAACGTATTCTAGGTTTCATCCTGTGTCAAAAAATAAAAGTGTGATTAGTAATTTTGTTAAAAAAGCCTTCAATTTTTTTGACCCAAACTTTGGTTTTCACTCTGCACTTCCTCAATTTTTTAATAACTGATTTTGCGTAAAAAAATCCTTGTAGAAACTCATCGATATACAGATGCATATTTGCTTACAAGAGTGTTTCTTCTCTTTAATGGAAACAATAATAAAGCAAGACTTGATAATACAACACGGGATAAAAGGAATAAACAAATAAAGGAAATATATAAAAATAAACGAAGATATAGCATAATTAAAGCCTTTTCATGATATTTCTTAATTTTTTAATTTAACGCAAAAAATATTTCTATACTAACATATATTTGCTGTCATAAAATTAATAAAATGGGCAAATACTTTAAAAGTGTAATAGTTGAATTGGCATTATATTTATTTTTCAAATTTAACAAAATATAATGTATAAATATATGGTGGAGTTATTGCTATATGAGCAATCTCTTTCAGTCAATCGCGATAGTTACACATGAGAAAATAGTAATGTTCCAAATTAGTTAATTCTAATACTGTAGAAAATATTTAAACTGCTCTATTAAAAAACTAATAAACTAGAAAAAAAATCAGAAAAAACGCTTTAAAAGATAAGTGAAAAATAACAAAACTAATAATAATAATTGAATATGAGTTGGACTAAGGACTTATGAAAGTAAGGATTTTTCGGAATATTTTATGAATGGATACAATTGAAGATAGATTAGCATATTTTCATCCGTCATGACTTAGCATATTTTCATCCTTCATAGAACCTGAAAATATGCTAAAGCAATAATTGTATTGGTATAAAAAAAATCTTACGACTTGAATAATAGCAACAGAAGTATCTGTGACAATACATAATTTGATATTTACTCGTATATAAAATTTTGTTTTGTTAAATCACTGCGTACATCTTAGATTGACATATAATTTTTATAAGTTAGGTTAATATATATAGGATATTATCTGATCAAAATAAAAAAAAATTACAGAGCTATCTTCTTTAAAAATAAATAATAAATATGGTCTTAAAGTATTACACTCTCAATGAGGAGGGATGCACCTATATCCATGTCCCCCACAGGGTACAAATAAACTTTAACAAGAATTAATTTTCTAAACTTTTTTGTTTATAACCAAAATATATAAAACAAAATTACCTAATTAACGATTTTAAACACCGGTTACTATTAATTCACTTAATAATATCGTTTTTATTCTAACGTTTTTTTTAACATTGATAGAGTTTTCAAATATTAAACTTTCAAGAATTTTTCAAATTTATGATTTCACTAAATTTTTCTATTCTCTCTATTTCTTTTTATATTCAGTATTTGACTATAATCGATGTTTATTAATTGATAACTAAAGCAAATGATTTATTGTTAAAACTATATTCCGTGGCAACTATCAGGTTACATCGATTTATTTAAAAAATAAAACATATGAGACCTTTGTATCTAAACAACAGAAGGTTTTTATAAGTTTGATTTTAATTAAATAAAGGAAAATAAAGAAAATTTCACTTTTCACTTGTAAATTTTAGGACCAACGGAATCGAAAAGCGAAAAAATGCAAAGAAAATCTTTTAAACAGTGGATCAAACTTTAAAAATTAATACGAAATCGTCTGAATCGATACCGATAAATAAAATTAAAATTTAATTTTGGAATTTTCTGCTTTTAAATATTTTTTCGCTAGTATATTTTATTACTAAAACGACTCAATAGTTTAAAAAAATGTTTCTCAGTCTGTCTGTACGAAAAGACACAAACTACTGAAGTTAATGATTTAAATTGTAGACAGATTATAATTAGTGGAACAAATATACTTTTGTAGTTCATCGTGATATATCAAACGGTTCGGAAGTTTGATGATGAAAAGATAACATAGATAATTAAAAGAAAATCTCTGTCAAAACAATTTCAGTGTAGCAACACGCGGGAGCAGGCAGAGGAAAAGAGGGAGGAAACGGAAGTCGGCCCGCGCTGTATTATATATATATATATATATATATATATACAAATATGCTCTTATGAATATGGAGCCCCGTATCCACTTGTTGGTAAATAAGTTTTGTCTTTTGCAAAATATTTTTCTATTTTGTTACTTCCTGTGGAACTAAAATTGTATATTGTTATTACCAAAATTAATCTCTACTTCCTATTTCTCATCACCAATAATTTCAAAACTGCATTTAATGAAGGTTAAATTCGAAAACGTTATTGAGCTTATTAGGACAGCAAAAGCTTCATATTAAAACTTCAAATTACGTGCACTCTCTAAGCTCTAATTCCCAAAGTTATTAAGGTAAAAATCATGTTCAATCTTGAGCGTTGGTTTATTTAATTGCAGGTCTAATGCTGATACCTACTGCAGCGTAGAAGTTGGTACAGAATTATTGTCAAAGGACAATCAAATCACTCAAAAAGGTAAGTAGTTATTTATTTATTTTATTTTATGTACGCAAAAACGAAGTAACTCAGGTGGCTAAGTAATGGTATTGTCGTGTATGTTGTGAGAAAAACCAAGAATAAAAGGAATATTTTCTTTTTAAGAAATTAACAAATAGTGGATTAGAAATACAAACTATTTCCTAATGTTTCATAATGATAAAATCTGAGGTTTTCCTGTTGAATAAGATTTTTAATGAGACAACTGAAATGTATACTATAATATTAGTTGTATATTAACATATTTAAACATTGATATTTTATTATAGACATTAGATGTTATGCTCTTGTGTTATTGACAACTTTATTATTTTGGGCTCATTACTTTTATGCTTTATGATTATCTATCTGTAAATACATGTATATACTAAAAGCAATACAATTGTGTAAATCAGCTTCACGTTCAAGATAATGACCGGAAATATTATTGAACAATTAAAAAATATCTTTCTATAAAGAAACATCGAAAACACAAGGAAGCAGTTGTATTGTAGTATTTTGCAATCAATAATAATAAAGTATTCGAACCTTGCTCTCATAATAGACTATAGAAACACATAATGGATTATTGTATGTAATGAATGTATTGTATTACCCTAAACGTTTCTACGTAATGAGCTTTTAAGCTGTCGCAATATGTAACTTGGGAAAATATAGACTAACTAATGATAGTTCCCATACACATAATGGTTTGAGATTTATGCCTTTTTTAGAATACCTTGTGCCAGTTACGTTTTAATCAAAGATATAGTTATGATCACAAATCTCTAGTATTGTTGTAACGCTGTGGAAAACATTTCTGAATATATATAAAAATCAATTCCAGTACTTATGTCATTTTACCATCGCTTTGTATATATATGTTATCACGTTTGTCAACGTAAAAACAATTTTTCTCCAGCTGCTGCATTTCAATTCCAATTTCGACGCGATGAACCGCATAATGAACGTTATTTTGAATTAACATTTTAATCACCATGCTGCGTACTGATCCATTCATTTATCATTCAGATTCAATAAATATTCCATATTAATTTTAGTAAATTTTAATACTCAATTGTCATTTAAAATCTAGGCGTACTCAATCGTCATTTAATATAAGGGTAATATATGTTAAAACATCTCTTCTTTCGGCATTTAGGGAAATTTTGAAGTCTTGTGAAGTTACTTATATTCCAAAGAACTATTTTAATATCCATAAGAGAAGTCATAATGGAATAACATTTTCTAGTGACTTTTAACTACATAAGTTGACAACTTATTTCGGAATCTAGTTTTTTCCAGAATTGTAACGGTGAAAGAAACTTCACTATATATATTGGTGAGTCAGAAACAAATTTGATTCCAAAATTAGCCTCAATGTTTTACAATATGTTAATTCGATATTGTATCCTGAACTTGGCAAGTTTATATCTATTAATCCATAATATAAATTGCCGTATTTTTCATTAATATCATTAAAGGAACGCTCTACGAAAATTTTAAGTTTTATTTAATTTAAGATGAAGTACTTCACTTTTACCTACTTTTGTTTGCAACACATAAACTTGAATTTCAGTGTTTAGATGCTTAATTTGTCCGATTAGATGTCTGAAATCGGAAAAACTGAGGATATCCAGTCTTATTCACATCTAGAGTGAGCCCACTTACAATTACTACCGCTACTTGATAAAATTTTTAAAGTAGACAAGCTTTAAAAATATGGATATCAATTTAAATACTTAACATTTACTCAAATTTAAATCGTCCGAAGGTAAATTTAACAATATCCAATTTATCACGCCGGTTACAGTGTTAATTATAATTGGAGTTACCTTCGAATGGCTCTCAAATTAGGCGTAATAAAGTCTACCGACTTTTGTAGGTTGTGAGTCTTCGGCCAACAACCAGTTTGTCGAAAAAGGATGATGGCCGATTTTCAACCGACTTACTACACAAATCGAGATACACTCGTCACGGTCTCTGTTAGCGTGTTTTCGTTTGTAGGTTCTATCCTTTTATTTTTTAGTACACTCGTATATTTTATCTCTGTTTCAATCGGATTCGAGAAAATAGAACATAGGATAAATATAGTTTTTTATCTCTGTTTCGAATCGTTGTCAGGCCGTTTATTGACTGTCGTCAGCGTTGCGCGTCAGAGTCCAGAAATTTGTGTATAGCGTTTCGGTTCTTTATTACTCTTTTTTATCTATACAGTTCATTTGACGCCCACGGAAAGCGAGATAAAACTTATCAGCTTAACCTCTGACCTTTATAAGCTGCGATATTTGATAACTTGAAAAATTCCCGATCTCTGGCAGAGCATTCAATTACGTAAAATAATTAATCATTCGTATTTATATCTATGACATCAAGTATGATTTATCATTTTCCAATACTATATTTATAGAGACGCAAGCAAGATTTCAATTATAACCTATTTTCATTACTCATGAATGAAATCCAGCCATATTTTGTGGCATCTTTCACCCTTGTTGTCATCAGCAATTTTATTTATATATGTTTTTGATAACGATCCTATTATATATTTATTTATTTACAAATAGTCACGAAAATATTACAGTATAAATTAATATCTTTGCGTTTCAATAACGAAACGAGACAATTAATTAAATTCAGTGACATTACAACACATGACGGTGGTATACTTCAATAAGTTTACTCTCACTTATCACAAACAAGTTACACTTTGATGCAATCGCGATTAGGTGATTGGGCCATTATATATCATTGAAAAGTGGAGAATTTATTGAACAAAACTCGATTTTGTTATGTACAATTGAGGCATAAAGATAATTTGGCAACTCAATAAAAGGACCTTTGTGACAGTCATTTGCTATTTGTTACTTCCATCATATCAACTTATTTAAGCGGTTGAGCAATTGCATTCCGTGTGAAAGTAGAGAATTTATATATAACTCGATTCTGTTATGATTGAGCCATAAAGATAATTTGGCAACTCCATCAAAGTGGTTTTCGACCGTCATTTGCTATTTATTATTTCCATCATATCAACCTATTTAAACCAATTTTTGATTTAAATAGATTAATTTACATATCACTCTCACACCCTTGTAGTTTCTACGGTAAATTCAATTTTGCAAGCATGTGTTTTATATAGAAATCTCAGTATGTAATAAAACATAAAGCACAACTCAATCTACCTCTCTAATAATTTTTGCACATCATTGAGTTAAGTGAGATTGTACAGGTCTTTTAAAAAAAATTGAGTTTTCATTCACCATTTTCCAATCTTAAGACCTGTATCCATTTCCATTATTAAAACACGCAGCTTCAAATTAATATATCATGTCTACCTTTCCTCTTATTTTGTAACTATGGGTTTAAAAAGGGGGAAAAAATTCTACACATCAGCATTTAATTGAAACTTTGAAATGGAATTATTTCGAACAACTTACAACAAAAATTTAAAGAAATTTAGACAACTATGTGATGTTACGTTGAGTACAGTCTGAAACCCATTTCACCTGTTATTATCATATTTACTTTTTTACCAAATTCGATACGAATTCACGACTAGTTGCATATCTTCCAATTATAAGTATTTATTTGTTTCTATTTATTCTGAATAATTGTCTTATCAGATCAATGAGTCATATTTAGGCTATTTAATTCAACTACAAAAAATTTATTAATCGATTCCAAGGTCTATTTTCCTTTACTTCGATATGATAATATTTTAAACAAATCATCAACACTATATTCATAAGTTAATTATTTGAAAATGTTAATGTTTGTGCGTTATGAAATAACAATAAATTATTGCAAAATTAATACATCCGTGTATTAAATATTAATACACGGATGTATACAATAATTAGAGTAATAACAGACATTTAAAAAAATATATTTCGAACGAAAATCAAATTCCTCAATACTAATACCACTTAATACAAGAACTACATAATGTATAAAAAAGAATGTGTCTTTTAATTGTACACTTGATTGTATACGTTAAACTGAGTAGAATATGTTGAAAATCTATATAAAAACTCTCAGTGTTTCTGAAAAAAATCATTGCCGAAGTTGCGATTCCAATGAAAAGGATTTACATTCTTTTATAAACACGTGCTTTAAATACTCGTTTACTCAGTTTGGTTCACAAAATCACCTCTATGAATAATAAACATGTGTTTTTAGACTTGTACATTGATCGTATAGATATTTTGAGAGGTTTTCTCGTATTGCTTCATCATACACACAGTTTGGACATGATGGATCAAATAATAAAAGAAAACATTTAAAAATAACACTGGGTGTATCTTCACTAATTTACTGTCCAGAATTAATAATCTAACTACAAGACAAAAATGTCTAGCTTTCGACCCTTAACATTGCACTACTCCCCAGTGCTATATAGCCTTTAAAGGACTTGGGTTGTAAGAATAAAATACTCAATTGAATTCAATACGAGGATTGAACCTTCGTGAATTAATATTACGGTTAAGATTAGGAATTTAACCATCAATGATATACATGGAGATTAGGGCTCTTAACAATAAGATAACATCTTGCTTTCATTTCTAAAAATGGATAGATCTTACCTTTGCTTATCAGGATATATTATTCATTATTAATTCAATTATTAAATAAGTATTCAGCGAGAAAAGTCGAATAAGACAAGTCCAATGACTTCCTCAGTTAGAAAGTTATTTTAAACTAGACCTTAACAGTCTTTTCTAATGAAGGTAAAGAAAATTACTGAAGCAAATCTTTATTTAACTGAAAATAAAATATCTGAAATTCCTGATATATATCTAATTCCAACTGGAACGAACAGACTATAGTATATTTCCATTTTAGCTCACTGTCTTGTCTAGCATTCTAGCCGACTCAATTTCTGTTGTAGAAAAGCTTAAAAAATTATTCATGGTTTTTCATAATTTACTCGAATTTAAATCGTCGAGATGAGAATTAAAAAAAAATGCGATTTATCGCCCCAGCGACGATGTTAATTATAATCAGCACCACTTTCGAGTGACGCTTCAATTACAGTCGCCTATCTAATTCCAGTATTGTGTCGGTTCCTTGTTACCCTGATTGATGGACACAGACTGTGCGACACCATTGGAGATTTAATCTCAATTTACAGAGATGAAGTAATAGATGAACCCTTTCTGCCTCAATCTTCAACGCAACGACCAATAAAATTGAATATCTACCTATAATAGTAATTTCAAAAAATGGAATATATACTATTGGTAAATTCATACATTTTCATTTCTCATTAGCAATATCACCTCTTAGTAATTTGCAATTTGCTATTCGATTCTACCATGATAAAGCAAGTAGGTTTATTTCGTATCTCAAATAATTTGAAAGAACAACATGTATACAGTACCATCCATCGATCAATTATTTATTTTATTCAATTATAAATACTTATTTTCTCGGTACTGGTTGACTGTTCCCAATCTAGAGAAATCTGTATCAATAACCCTTAGTTTTATTTTTTTTAAGTAAAATTTTGTTAGAACATATTACAAAAAGATCCGTAAAAGAAATTAATAAACTCTGTCGTATATAATATACTCTATCTGGTTACCCGCATATATATTTGATTTTTTACATTGCCAGTTTTTAACCACGCTTTCGTGAAAAAGAACAAAATTGGTCAAAAATAATTGTCTGTTCCTCTCCATGACACAATTTGACAACTATAATCGAAGTGTGAAAACAAAACAACAATCTCTCTTTCACATTTATAATACTACTAGTTAGAATTTTATTGTTTAAAATAGTAAACGTATATTGCAACAATGCAAAAAGCATAAAATTTGTGTACATTTTTTGATATCTTTCTAATTTTCTTTGAAATAAGAATTTTTTATATGAAGTTGTTGAGCTAAAACATTACCAATTTTATCGATATTTGCACTCGAAGATATAAGAATATGCGAAGACTATGTCGAAGGGTATATAAACCAAGCGCATGCAGTAGAAATGTTATCACCATTACGTTTTGATAGTTTAAGTACGGATTCTCGTGTGATTTTTGAAATATTGTTATTTATGATTCGTCGTTGGTTTTAAATTATTTACGTAATAAATTTACTTTAATTATTAAAACGTAGCTCATTACTTATAGGACCTAATGCAAGAGACTCGCAACAATATTTTTATTTTAGGTGTCTCAATTTATTTTGTCAAGAGGTTGAACGAAAGCGATATATTAAAACTGAATTGACAGCATATGATGCGAAGATAAAAATAGCTAAATTTTAACAAAAGTACACATGACATATTCTCATCATGTCGACTTAGTTTAATTGATATATTGATTATATCTTTCAACAAAGAGCTCGGCGAGTCACCATTGTTGTATATACGAGCTTGGCGTGTCAATCAATGTCCATTCGGATTTTGTATTAGAACAGTATGTCATACGTTACGTAACAGTATGTACTAAAATATTTGGAAAATTGTCGCAACTAATTGTTAACACTTATGTAATTGATTTGTTTTTATTTATTCATATACTTAACCAAAACATAAATATTCAGATTATATCGTTTTTATACATATTACAAATATTATATTAGAAATATTTTAACGAAGATAATAGGAAAAAATGTAAAAAAAATAAAAAGAAGAAGATGAAAAATGAAAAAATTGTGAAGTATCATTTATTTCAAAAGTCGTTTCCAATGATGACTAACTTGGTAACATGACCTTTGCCGATTAATACAATAAATAACAGGTAATGATATTTAATAAAACGAATATTTTCAGGTCTTTTGTGAAATAAAACCGTGCTATAAATTTAAGTTTTAAGCTATTAAATTTTGTTCTATAGTCAAAACTTAAGAAATTATGCACTTATAATTAATTCTTCCTGAGTGTTAGTATTTACATTTTTGACCTCGTGACTTGAGAATTTTATTTTTAACATAAGAGAACCTAAATATTATATATTTATGTTTCATATTTAGTCCTCTTATGTCTCTCTTAATTTTCCAGATAACGCTAAAGATGATATTGGGAAATTTAGTCCCAAAACCGGTGAGAATAATCAATCCATACTTTCTAAACAGGGTATGTTATAGCTAACCGATTTACGAATATCTGTTGCTAGCCTCGTGGGACGTGACCGCACATTAATAATCATATTATTCAACTGTTTACAGACCCCGCTCTGTGGTTTCAACGTAGTTTCCATTCTAGTGGATATAATTTATATTGTGTGCTATTGTAATATATATTGCTTATCGGCGTTTTACAACGCTATTCTAAGGTATATTATAAATATTAATAACCGGCCTAATTTTGAAGTTGAACACACTCAACATTTTATGATTTTTCAATAAATGTAGCACAAATTTCACGTAACTCAATTCTGAAGAAAATTTCAGTGTATACGTGTGTGTGTGTGTTTATATAACAGTGCTAACATATTAATTGCTTTATTTATAGTATCGGTTTTATCAGCATTAGTTATGTTCTTAAAAACATTAAAGTTATTAATTTTTTATTAACATTTTGGGAATGTCAGTGAGTACAAAAAAATTCACGCAAAACTTCGGTTTTCTTAGTTTTTGCCCTTGGAGAATTAGTCTTGGTTTATAGAGATGAAGTAATAAATAAACCTCTAAACTTCGCATTTTTGAACATTTTATAAAGAAAACTGCCCCAACCTTTAAGGCAGCGAGCAATGAAGTTTACTAATAGAATTTTAAGAAAATCAAATTCTATTAATTATTATTAGGGCTTTCAACAACATGTTTTTAGCACTTTAAATATTTCACTTGTAATCGTAAAAATTATTTAAAGAATCAATTTGTGAACGTTCATTACCAATTAATCGATTACCGAAACAATTATTAAATTCCTTTTATTCAGTGATAAACATCGAGTTTTATTTTTACTCATTCGGTTTTTTGTAGGTAGCAGAGGAATAAAATTTCTACACAACTCCAAACGCAACTAAGCCTTAGCAATATTTTATTGGTTAGTCTTAGCACTATTTTGCTTATGTGCCTAAGGTAGCGAGTGATAAAGACTGGGTATCACTGCATAAAGTCTCTTGTTCTCTTTTATATCTTGCTCGATTAAAACAATACTGACATTGGACCGGTACATCTTGCATTTCACTCCCCGTATCAGTTTTTGCGTCTGCTAAATTCAGACAGGTATATTTATAATAAATTACTGTCAGAAATTATGTCATATACTCTTTTAATGAACCTGAACTGGGGCGCACGATAGATCTTTGAACTTACCGATTTCTTATGAAATATTTCTTTCAATAATCCGTGACACGGTAGGTAAATAAATGTATAGAATAATTTATTTTCAACCTTCTTATTTTACTTCATATCTATAAATAGGTACCTAACACATTTAGTGTTCCCAAAAATTCATTATGATTCGCGGAAAAGTTCAAAAAGTTGGAACTAATGGTCAATTTAATCCTAAACCAGTGAAAAAACTAAATTACATTATCATCATCTTAACTGCTATCTTAACTTTAAACTGTTTCTGAATAGATCTATTATTGAGATTTAAGAACTGACGTATGTGCAGGAAAATACTCCATTATAACCGCAAATCATCATTATTACTGTAAACAGGTCTGAACTTTTGCAAAAGTTTACTTATGATGAGCTATGTAAAATTAATTTATGTATCTTTAAATTTATATTAAAAAGTGTTCAACATTTCCTTTCGATACTGCTATTCAACCGCTGATCTAGTCGGAATCACAATGACACCAATCTTCACCGCGATCTACGGACGGCCTGTGACATTATAAATTACGAATATTAAAATCTAGTTTGGGGACTCTTTCACAAATTTAATTCAAATGAAAATTCAACATCTCGAGGGAGCTGTTCACGTGAATGACTCGATTGTTATCTTGAGAACGATGGCGTGTCGAAATAAAAAGCTCATTATACTTTTGCAGAGCTTTAAGCTTATCAGATAGACGCGATTTCGTTTCCGCTTAATGCGGACATCGTTTTCACTACACTTTTTATGTTATAAAATTTTCTTTTTACATGATATGGCGTTCGAAAAAAAAATATTAAGAGTTGTTTTGTTTAGTAAAATCGTTTACTGTCTATACATTTAAAAGTTTTTGTTACAATTTGGTTTGTTTTTTTTTGAATATTTCATTGTATTAACTAACAATGTATTAAGTCATTAACTTTACTTATTTCCAAATTTTCATAGAATTTTACACCTAAACTTTCACGCTTTAATCCCTAAGTTCCATTTTTACATTTTAGCTATTTCTATAATTAAGGGATAACTTTCAAAAAATTCTTTCTTCAGCAAATTCTCATAGCCAAGGGAAGCATAAATTTCGAATTTGCAGGCTTAATTGTTCAGAAGATTCCCTAATGAATCATCAGTGATGAGTAAATATAATGGGTTTTTTCTCTATAAATAAATAAACTTTGATATTGTTATGCACTTATTTGTCACGTATTAATGACAAAATTAAAATCCAGAAAAGAATAAACATATCAACATGATATGATGATAAACGTATCAACATGATATAATGATAAATTAAAATTCAGGAAAGGATAAACAATATAACAAAGGATAACACATTAGGTTTGGTGAATAAATCAAACACGGATAGCCGTAAACACTTGGTTTTATTTTGACAAAACATACAGAAAATGAAACTACTAGAACAATGTAAACTTCTAGGGTCACACAACAGAACGGAAATCATCAGTTTCATATTGTTTCATAATGTAATTAAAAACATTAAACCTAATAAAATAACTTGCTATGTTCACGTCGATAATGGCAACTTTTGCTTTACAACCGCATCGTCGAGTTTATTAACTTGAATAATTACGCTATAAAATCTAATATTTATTTAAATACTAACTTTTGTTAAGGAATAAGAGAAAGATAACATTTTCAATCCGACAAGACTTTCGGAATTAGGCAAGCATATTCGGAAAATCTTCATTTAACTGAAGATAAAGTGTTAGAAATTTGAATAGTACACGTAATTCCATCTGGAAAATTGCACACTTTAGACTTACTCACCGTCTCAACAAGCGCCCCAGTTGACGCAATTTTCGAATTTCTGTTGTAGACAAGAATTCAATGTAAAGATTAAATAACTCTCAATTAAAGTTATGACTAAAATTTACGATTTACGCGTCAATGTATATGTATATTATATAATACATATTATTCAATATTAATTAAATTATTAAATAAGTATTCAGTACTAAAAATTGAATCCTATAAGTCCAATTTACTTCTAGAAGATAGTTAAATGAAACTAAAGCACAACGAGGAGTGTTAACTAAACGCATAAATAAATTACAGAAGCAAATTTTCTTTTAACTAAAGGTAAAATATTTGAGACGACAGTAGTATACCTAATTCCAACATGAACAAGTAGGCTTGAGAATATAATTCCATACTTACTTATCGTCTCGTCGAGCACTCCAGCGAACTCAATTTCTTTTGAATACAAGCCGTGAATGCGTAAAATTATTCACGATTACTCAAAGTTTATACGAATTTAAATCGTCCAGACTAATTTTTGCAATAATGATACGCAAAATAAAATTCTACTCACATGCAATTGTGTGGAGATGAATATTTAAAAAAATGTTTGATTACTTTTTCGCGAAAGCGATTTCCATTTGAAGTATCTATCTACACAACTACATGCACATAGATCTTAAACTGTAGCAACTGTGAGACTGTAACAATAGACAGACGAATGAAGGCATGGACATGTTGGTCGTTCCTTGTGATTGAACTGTTGAACCCTAAAAGAGATATATGCCTAAATTGATGGCATAAAAGCTTAACTGTGCGTTACGTTTTAATTATTAAGTCATATCACTCGTATTAAGAAAGGATAAACCTATGATGCAATATTAGAGCCAACATTATATTTAACAACAAGGTTATGGGCGTTAAACTTCGCAGGTAATGATATTGGATACAACAATTATTTTGAAATTTTGCGAATTAAAAAACCGTACTACACATTTAAAGTTTAAATAATTGAATTTAGCTCTTTATAGTCAAAATTTGGAAAATATGCACTTGCTATTAATTACAATTGAGTGTAAGTAAATCCATTTTACCCCATGACTAAGGAATTTTGTTTTTAACATAAAAAAATAATACTTGGACTTCTCTTATCTCTCTTAATCCCCCAGATCAAGTTAAAGATAATATTTGAAAAAACAAGTCCCAAAACCGATGATCATAATCAATATTTACCTTATAAGTAGGATGATATTACTAAGCTATTTACGAATATCCATTGCTAGCCTCTTGGGACGTGACCGCACATTTATTATACTATTGAACTGTTTATAGACCCCGCTCTGTGGTTTCTACATAGTTTCCATTCTAGTGGATAGAATATATATTACGTATTATTGTAGTGTGTGCTGCTTGTCGGTATTTTGCAATGCTATTCATAGGTCTCTGATGTATAAATATTAATAATCTCTCTAATTTTGTAATCGAATCCCGTAACACATCCAGCGTCTTAAGAATTTTTTCAAATAAATTGTAGCACAAATTTCATATAACTCAACGGGTTCAATTTCTGAGGAAAATTTCAGATGTGTTCATATTATTATTATTATATATATATATATATATATATATATATATATATATATATATATATATATAAATATATATATATATATATATATATATATATATATATATATATATATATATATATATATAATATAACAATGCTAATATATCAGTTGAATTATTTATAGTATCGATTTCGCATTAGTTTTTTTCCTAAAAAAATTTAATTATAATTTTTTTTAATAAAAACATTGTTCAGAGATATCAATGAGCAAAAAAACTATATTTTAAGTTTTCTTATTTCTTTCTCATAATCTATATGTTTCTGGTAAAGCAAAGATTCCAGCAGATTTACGGCAGAATCAATTCCAGCAGAAAACATTAAATCAATAGAAATTAGAAACGCCACGTTGGTAATCCCTTAAGAGTTTAAAGTTTCAAGTCTTTTTAGGAATGCGAGGAGGTTCTCGTCGGTTCTAGTCTCAGCTGCAGCTCATTCATTTCCATTGCGTATTTATATTTGATCGAAAATTTTTGTGGCTTTGACTTTGTGACTTGTGGTAACACTAGTGGCACTAGTCTTACCACAAGTCACAAAGTCAAAGCCATAAGTTTACCACTCGCCACAAGTGAGATTTCTTCTCGGACCAGAATATTCAGAGCACATACCTGAGATAGCAAGTTATAAACAGGGGGTATCACTGTCTGACATCTCTCGTTCTTTTCTCTATCTCACATAGAAAGTAGCATAATTTTGACTTTGAACCAGAATACCTTGTATTTCCCCGCATAGATTTTTCTACCACATGGAATAGAGTTGAAATTATTTTTGATTATATTCAAAACTTCAGTCAGGTCTGTTCATTATAAATTACTCTAAAATATTGTTTCACAAACAGTTTTAATGAACCTGAAAATTGTAGCGTACGATATATATTTGAAATAGGTTTTGTTATGAAATATGTCTTACAATAATCCTTGATAAGGCAGGTAAATAAAGGTCTTGAAGGATTTATTTTCTGCTCGTTATAACAGTTTTACCTCACATCTACATTTAGATACCACATATACTGTTCACAAAATTTCATTATGGTCTATGGAAAAATTCAAGAAATAAAAACTGATGGTCAATTTAATCGTAAACCAACGAAAAAAATAAATTACAATTATACTTCTTAAATATTACTTTATCCTTAACTTCGCAAAGGAATTTATTTTGGCACAAGTTTTTAAATAGAATTAATACTGAGTTTTAAGAACTAATTTATGTTAAGCAAAACATGACTGTATAACAGCAAAACATAAAAATTACTGTAAATACGTCTGAAATTTTTCCAAAAGTTCAGTTATGATGAATTGTGTAAAATTTATTTATGTGTTTTTAAATTTCCATTAAAAAATATTAAACATTTCCTTTCGACACCACTGTTCAACCGCTGATCCATTTGGAATTACAATGACACCAATCTTCATCGCGATCTACGGACGCCCGCGATATTATAAATTATGGATATTAAAATCTAGTTAGGAGACATTTCCGCGAATTCAAATGAGAATTCAGCATCCCGAGGGAGCTGTTCGCGCGAATGATTCGATTGTTATCACGAGAATGATGGCGTGTCGAAATAAAAAGCTCATTATACTTTTGCAGAGCTTTAAGCTTATCAGATAGACACGATTTCGTTTCCGCTTAATGCGGACATTACTTTTTCCTTGTCTTTTTATGCCATGAAATTTTCTTTTTACATGACGAGGCGCTTACAAAAAATTAATAAGAATGTATTTTGTTTTTTAACATCATTTGCGGGTTATATATCTAGTAGTCGTTTCTTCAGCAAACTCATAGCCACGTGAACCATAAATCTCGAATTTGTAGGCTTAATGATTTAGGAGATTTTGTGATAAGTCGTCAAAGAGTGAGTAAGTATAATACGTTTTTTCCGTATAAATAAATCGATTGCGCTTATCTGGCAAGTATTTCATATATATATATATATGTTTGGCATATATTCATATTGATATTATGCCTTATTTGGCATGTTAATCTAGAAATGGAAAACCAAATTTTCAAATTTGGTGAATAAGCCAAACACGCCTGGTTTTAAAATTTTATTTTGCCTAAACATTCAGAAAATTAAACTGCTAGAACGGTATATACTCCTTGGATCACAAAACAGAAGTGAAATTTTCAGTTTCATATTGCTTTATAAAGTACTTAAAAATATTAAAGTAACAAAATAACTTGCTATGATCATATCGGTAACGATCATTTTTTCTCTACAGCCACCTTGTCTAGTTTATCAACTTGAATAATAACGCTGTAATATCAACATATTTTAATTTGACTATTTTAACTTTTTTGATGCGCAGACATATTGTTTGTAGCAATTGTATTCATAGCTCTGTAAACAGTATTGTAATTATACATAGTCTATGATTTAATTTAGAATATATTTTATTTACACGCAAAATTTTATTTGAAATCTTCTAGGCCATTTAAACGTAAAACAAACAAATAAACGGACAACGTTTGTCTTTTATTTCTGCCTATTATTTCTACAAATCTCGTTTCTACATGTTATTTTAAAAAAAGTCGTAAATCCTCGTTTTCTACATGTTATGTAAGAACACGTTGTAAATCACGTATCTAAATGTTATTTTTAAAAAACGTAGTAAATTTTTACGTACAAAAGTAAAATGTCCAAGTTTTATAATGTTCGATTACATTCACCCTTTAAATATGTTATTGTGAACGCTTATATAATTATTTGAGCAATAGATGGTATACTTTCTCTCACCAAATATTTTCTCGGTTCTTATACTTATTGCTTCACAATAATTTAGTATCTGAATATAAAAAACTTTGAACCGATTATTCATTTACGATTTTCGTAATGAATAATTGATTCAAATTTTATTTGTAGTTTCTTTCGTTGTATAAATTTATTTTGCAATAAATATTCATGAATATAACGTTCAGCAATGTTGCTAAAATCATTTTAGTGTGATAAGAGAGATGAAAATATACGGTCTCAAGAAATGTGAATGTTTTCTTAATGATCATCTTAGGCTTATAAAAAATTTGTTCAAAATTGCTTTTTCCATTGCAGCTTTGCAATATTTTTTTGCATAATAATAAATGACATGAGCCAAAGTATTTAATATCAAAGTTAAATTAGGCAAAATTTTAACTGTGTAGAAAAATATTTCCTATATAATCTCTCACATAATCTGAAGATTTATCTATGCAAATAAGGGTCATCACACAACAAAATAAACATCTATATATATGAAAATTTGTAGTATGATAAAATTATTTTAAAGTAAAGTAGTTATGCAAATTTAAACACTGACATTCTGCACTCACTTTATTATAAGTAATAAATGGAGAAAATTTTCACTAAACTGAAGACAAGAAGCTTTTTTGTACCTTATTCTGTGTGCAATAAACCAACTCGATAATGCATCTCCAGTCTTATTTACAGCTCCACCTAACGCTCTAGTCGATTCAATTTCTACCGTATACAAGCAGTAAAAATGTATTATTATTCAAGGTTACTCAAAATTTACTTAAATTCAAATCGTTGAAACGAAATTCTGACTAAACCCAATTTGTAGCTTCGGGTGCGGTATTAATTATAATTGTTATCACTGAGTAGTACCCCAATTGGATTACCGACTAATTATTGTACTGTACCAGTTATTTTTGACTCTAATTTATAGACATAGATCAAATAACGTCCTTGGATATCAAAACTCTTCCTGCGAAGGCAGAAGATATTAGGTTAACATGTGACCTATACAGCAAGCAAAATATTATAAATTTGAAAAATTAATACTAAACACAAAAACAGTTGCCATTTAATATTAAGACAAAATGTATGAAGAGTAATTTATGTACATTCTGTAGCTTTCGATAGTTTTATCTCATACGTTTGAAGCTATTTTTAAAAACTTTACGATTAATTCTAATTTCTTGCGTTTTATGTTACTCTGTGAAATGTACTCAATTCCCCGCCTTTTCAGTACTATTTCATTACGAAATTAATAAATAGAAAATTCCTTATAAATTTTGAAAAAAAATATGCTTAACCTCTAATCTTCGTATTCTCAAGAATTTCTAATCCAAAAATGCCTCACTCTTCAAGCAACTATCAATATAATAGAATAACGAAACATAGAAGTAATTTCAGTAAATGGCATATCTGCGATTGCTGAATTTAAATGTATTCACTTCCTATTATGTCTCTTAACAATATGACCTTTTATGAATTGTAAATTCAATTCAATTTCATAATGACGAAACAGGTCCTTTCTTTATTTCATATCTCAGTTGTAATCGTCAAATAAGTTAAACAATTGAATAATTTAACAATACTATCTACCGATTAATAATTATTTAAACAAGAATTCAATCTATTTTATTCAATAATAAAAACTGATATTCTTGTTAAAATGGTGGTTGTCTATGTCGATATGTTTGTAAGGTGGCCTTCAAACAAATCGAAATAGTAAAAATAAATTTTCTCTCCTAAAGCAATTATATAAATCTTAACTAGATTTTATTTATCACATGTTTAATTATATACATTTTATTTCTTATAATTTTTCTATTGAATGTTCACTTTCCGGAGAAGACTGTTTTAATAACCCTCAGTTTTCTTTAGTTTATATTAAAATGTGTTAAAACATGTTATAAGAAGATACGTGGAGAAAATATATAAACTCTTTCATCAGTTGTATACTCTCTCTGATTACCCGCTCACGCATTTGATTTTTTGTATTGCCAGTTTTGAACAGCTCTCTCACGGAAAAGAACAAAACTGATAAAAAATATCTATTCATCTCCATGACACAACATGACACTATCTGACAACTATAATCGAAGTATGAAAACAAAACTCTTCTAATGCGACTTGTTAGGTTTTTTTGATTTAGAATCGTGAACGTATAACAACACAAAAAAATTGTGTATATTTCTTGAAATCTTTCTAATTTTCCCTGAAATAAACATTTTTATGACACTGTGAAGCCAAATTTACCAATTAGAAATATTTTGATGACGAATGGGGTCTTTTGGTTATTTAAAAAATCGTTGATACTTACATTCGGAGACAATATGCACAATGTGTTAGAAAATAATGGCACGTTCTGTATAGAAGTATATATAAACCATGCAGTAGAAAAGATATCGTCGATATGTTTTGACAGTTTGAGTTCCGATTCTGATTTTTCAAATATTGTCCTTTATAATTTGCCATTGGTGAAAAATAATTTATTTAATAAATTTACTTTATTAAAATGAAGGTCTTTACTTATAGGATATATACAGCGAGAGACATGCAAAAATATTTTTATTTGGAGTATCAAAATTTCTTTCTTCAAAAGGCTGAATGAAAGGGATATATTAAAACTGAATTAACAGTATATACCGTGAAGATAAAAATAGATAAATATTGACAAAACGCACAATTTGATTATTTTTTTGCATCTGTAATCTCCATCTGAAGTATCTATCTGCACAATTTCATGCCCATAGATCTAAAATTGTAACAATTATGAGACTGCGACAATATACAGATGGTTGGACGGATGGACATAACAAAGGTTTCTTGTAACTGATACTAAAGTGACTACCGAACACTGAAGAAGAAACGTATGCCTAAATATAGATCACGTTAATATCTAACTGCACTAGCATTATGTTTAATTATTAATATTTGTATTAAACTTTGCAGGTAATTATATTGGTATAACAAGTATTTTTCCGTTTTCATGAATAAAAAAACATGCTAGACTCTTAAGTTTTAAGATATTAAATTTTACTCTTGATACTCAAAACTTGGAAAATATGCACTTACTATCAATTATATCTGAGTATTAGTAGTCATATTTTTGCCCTCATGACTAGAGCATTTTGTTTTTAACATGTGAAAACCTAAAAATAATATATCTGTGTTTCATATTTAGACTTCTGTTACTGTTAATCTGCCAGATAGCGTTAAAGATAATGTCTGGAAAGTTAGTCTCAAAACCGATGAATATAATCAATATTTACTTTATATACAGGAGATGTTATTGCTAAGCTAGTTACGAATATCTATTGCTAGCCTCGTGGGACGTGACCGCACATTAATTATCATACTATTGAACTGTTTACGGACCCCGCTCTGTGGTTTCTACATAATTTCCATTCTAGTGGATATAATTTATATTATGTATTATTATAGTGTGTGCTGCTTATCGGTATTTTGCAACGCTATTCATAGATATGAATATTAATTATACCAGTCTAATTTTGAAGTCGAATCCCGTAAAATATTCAGCGCTTTATGAATTTTTTAAAATAAATTATGTCACAAATAAAAATATTAGATCAATAGAGATTTGGAAGACCACGTTTTCATTTCCTTAAGAGTTCAAATTTAAAGCCTCTTTAGAAATGTGAGGAGGTTAACGTTTCAGCTGTAGCTACATACTTTCCATTGCGTATTTTTATTTGATCAAACATTTTTTACTTAGTGTCACATGTGTTGATAACGTTTCTTGTCGGACCAGAATATTTGATATAAATACCTGAGATAGCAAGTGATAAACAGGTGGTATCACTACCTGACATCTCTCGTTCTTTTCTCCATCTCGCATAGAAAGTAGCATAATTTTGACACTGAACCGGAATACCTTCCATTTCACGCCGCGCATAAATTTTCGTGACTACCACATTGAATAGAGTTGAAATTAATTTCTAATCGTATCCAAAACTTCAGTCGTGTCTATTCATTATAAATTACTCTAAAAAATTGTTTCACAAACAGTTTTAATGAACCTGAAAATTGCAGCACACGACAGATCTTAGAAATAGGTTTTGTTATGAAATATGTCTTACCTTCTCTTAATACGACAGGTAAATAAATGTTTAGAAGGATTTATTACAAGCCTTTTTAAAAAAATTTTTTTTTTTAATATTAAGCTTTATAATGGAATTATTTTTGCACAAATTTTTAAATATATCTAGTACTGAGTTTTAAGAACTGACGTATGTTTAGGAAACGTGCCTTCATTTTAATCGTTAAACTTATTAATTATTGTAAACAGGTCGAAAATTTTCCAAAAGTTCAATTTTTTTTTTGTCGAAAATTTATTTTTGTATCTTTAAATTTATATTAAAATTCCAAAAGTTCAATTATAAAAATCTATGAAAAATTTATTTTGGTGTCTTTTATTAAAAAATATTAAACATTTCCTTCGGAAACCAATATTCAACCGCTGACCCAATCAGAGCTACAATAACACAAATCTTCACCGCGATCTATGGAAGCCTGCGATATTATAAATTATGAATATTAAAATCTAGTTAGGAGACATTTCCACGAAATCAAATGAGAAATTTAGCATCCCGAGGGAGCTGTTCGCGCGAATGATTCGATTGTTATCACGAGAATGATGGCGTGTCGAAATAAAAAGTTCATTATACTTTTGCGGAGCTTTAAGCTTATCAGATAGACTCGATTTCGTTTCCACTTAATGCTGACATTGCTTTTTCTACACTTTTATGTTATACTATTTTCGTTTTACGTTTTTCCAAAAAAATGAACAATATATTTTCTTTATTAACACCACTTTCTGACTACGTATTTAAGCGTTTTTGTTACAATTTCTTTTGGTACTTCAATGGTTTTGAATGAAATCCAGTTTCATTTAAGTTTTCCATTTTATTAACTAATAATTTATTAAGTCGCTAACTTTAATTATTGAAAAATTTTCCCAACGTTTTTTACCACAATTTTGCCACTTTAACCCCTAACTTCCATTTTCACACCTTAACCCATAACTAAAAGTTAATTTTTTAAATCTTTTCTTCAGCAACCTCATAGCCAAAAGAAGCATAAATTTCAAATGTCAGTGAGTTAGTACATAATAGGGTATTTTTTTCTAAATAGATCAAGTTTGATATCATTATGCAGTTATTTGGCACTTATTAATAACAAATTAAAATTCAGAAAAGGAAATATATATTTTCAGGTTTGATGAATAAGCCAAACAAAGCTGACCAGCAAAATTTGGTTTTATTTTGACAAAATATTCGGAATATAAAGATTTTAGGACAATGTGTTTTCCTTGGACTACACAACAGAAGCGAAACTACCAGTTTCATATTGTTTCATTAGGTAATTAAAAATACTAAATATAACAAAATAAGTTGCAATAATCATATCGATAATGGTCACTTTTTCTTTACAGCCATGTTGTCGAATCATTCGTCATCGAATTTATTAACTTGAATAATTACGGTGTAATATACATGAACCTTAATTTGGCTATGTACTGGTAATTATTTAAATATCTTTTGCGAGCAGCTTCGCTCGCACGATCAAAAAGCTCTTCACGTTTCAAAATACCATACGTAAAAAGCAGATTTTCCTTTTTGTCACTCCATCTCATGCACATTCCTAAACACAATACCCCACAGAATTTTCCACCCAGTCAAGATACGCAAGTAACCCGAAAACATACGCAAGGTTAAATGTTTACAACTACTAAACTATAAATTATATAGTGTATAGGGTTAAGTGAATTTTGTACCTAAATATTCGAGTAGTTTCTGTCCAAAAGTAAAATTTACTTACATAATAATTCATAAATTTTTATAATAAACAACTATGTTAATGATGTTGAGAAATAATATTTTTACGTATCATTAAAACGCTTATTATGTTATCTATTCGTGATAGATATATGTCGTCACGAATTTTTCATATAATTTTACAACTTAATTTGTTTTATAATTTGGCAGAGTGAACAGTTTTCGTGCGAGAACACATTTTTTTACTATGCTATCCACAGTTCTGCCTCTGTAAACGGTAGTGTATTTACATATAGTATATCATTTATTCTGTTATATATCTTACTTATATCCAAATTTTATTATAAATCTGTTGGACCGTATAAACATAAAATAAAGAAAAAGGCAACGTTTGTCTTTTATTTTACAAGTCTATTATTTCTACAAATCTCGTTTCCATATGTTATTTAAGAAGAACTTTGTAAATCTTCGTTGCCATTTATATATAATACTGACACAAAAAAATAAAAAGTCCAAGTTTTACCATGCTTGATCACATTAACCCTTCAAACATGCTATTGTCAATGCTTATATACTTATATCAGTAATGGATTCCATACTTTCTTTCATCATATATTTTCGCCGTTCTTATACTAATTACTTCATGATTATTTAGTATCTACCTGAGTGCAAGAAAAATTTATTTACGATTTTCTCCGTTTTTATACTTTAACACCTAACCCCCGTTTTTACACCATAACTTATAACTAAAGGCTAACTTTTAAAAAATCCTTTCTGCAGCAACAGCATAGCCAAGAGAAACATAAATTTCCAATTTGCAGGCTTAATTGTCCAGGAAACTTCGTGATGACTCGTCAATGAGTGAGTAAATAGAATATGTTTTTTTTTTATAAAAATAGATCAATTTTGATACCATTATGCGCTTATTTGGCATGTATTAATAACAAGTTGAAATTAAGATAAGAAAAAATAAATTTTCAAATTTGGCGAATAAGCCAAACATAGCTGGCCATAAAAGTTTTGTTTTATTTTGACAAAATATTCACAAAATATTACCGAAGTTAGAAAGAACAATATGTATTCCTTGGACTACACCACTGAAGTGAAACCGCCAGTTTCATTTTACTTCATTACGTAATTAAAAATATTAATTGTAACAAAATAACTTGTAGTGATCATACCGATAATGGTCACTTTTTCTTTACAGCCACGTCGTTGAGTTTATTAACTTGAATAATTACGCTGTAATATCTAATAAAGCATCTTACCTTACTTTAACTACGTAATGGTATTTATCTAAGTACTATCTTTTGCCCACGGTTTCCCTCGCGTGCAAAAAAAATTTTTACCTTTTCCTGATATTACTAATTACTGTACCGCATCAGTTATTCTTGACTCTAATTTTGTACACACAGATCAAGTAACGTCCTTTAAAATCAAGACTCCGTCTGCAGAGGCAAGAGATATAAGGTTAACCTGTGACCTTTATAAGAAGCGATATTTCATAAGCTGAAAAATTAATCACAATTAAATGAAACTACGTGATGTAGTATTATTTCTACTTTCTTTAATTTCTTTACCACGACCTAGGTTTCGTTGTATTACAACATCTTCAGGTGGGATATTAGCAAAGATCGGTGGGATATTAGCATCTTTGCTAATATCCCACCTGAAGATGTTGTAATACAACAAATCATTTAATTGTGAGTAATGAATTTTTTACAAAATTAACGCCAAATATATTCAATATTTGAAAAATTAATACTAAACACATGAACAGGGGTAATTAATTATAAGGACAAAATGTATAAAGCCTAATTTTTGTAGATTTTGATAATTTTAAATATTTTTCCATAAATCCTAATTTCTTGCATTCTACATTTCTCTAAGAAATGTATTGTACTTCTTACTCTTTTCAGTACATTTTAAGTACATCACTTATAACGAAATTAATAAATACGCTACTTACTGCGTATTTTGTGACTAAATACTTTTGTTTGTTATAATCTGTCCTTTCTCGATATAACTATAATTTCATCGACCTAAAAATTTGTATTCCTTTCATATTTGATATAATAACCTATATTTTAAACAAATTACTTTTGATTTAATCATATAAGAAGTATTCGCGTACGGAGTTCTCAATGTTCAACATGTTATGCAATGCCATTCGATAAATTATAAACCGAGGCATATAAAATAATAATTTAACATTATTTATAAAAATATGTCAAACAAATTTTATACCCAATTAATTTGAGCTTAATTGTTAGTTTGTCCCTGTTGTGCCAAAGATAGTGCTACGCATATAAAATATTTAAATAATGTAGCGATATACAGTCGATATCTAGCTATATAATCTTTAAGTTAAGAACTTTTTTATATTTTTTTTATCAAAATAAAATACTCACTATAAACAAAATTAATAAATAAATATTCAGTAACAATAACTCCGAAAAACTCTATGGCTCAAAATTAGACAGTGATAATCCCTCCTAATACATGTAAGATAAATTACAGCTGATATCTAGCTATATAATCATTACGTTAAAAACTTTTTTATAATTTTTTTATCAGGATAAATTACTCATTATAAATAAAATTACTAAATAAATATTCAGTGAGAATCAAACAAATTCTATGACTCTCAAAATTAGACAGTGATATTTCCTACTAACGCATGTATTAATTACTTCAGAAAGTATTCATTTAACTGAAAGTAACGTATTTGAAATTTGTGTTGTATAACTAATTCCGTCTGGAAAAAATAAACTCAAAAATACTAGTCTAGAACTCTTCATCGTCTTATCAAGCGCTCTAGCTGGCGCAATTTCTGTTGTAGACAAGAATTCAATATAAGGATAATATTTGATACATGTTAAGGTTATTGTGGAAATGTAGGATCTAAAGGTCAATGAATACTATAACGGTAACATTTTAACTTCATTTTTAAGAATGGTTAGATATATATGCATTGTTTATAAGAACTTATTATTCATTATTAATTGAATAAGTATTCAGCAAGGAAAACAGAATCCGACAAATCCAATATCCTCCTAAGTCAGAGAGTTAAATTAAACTAGGGCCCAGCATTAATAACTAATACAAGCAAAGTACATTACAAAAGCAAATCTATATTCAACTGAAGGTAAAATATTTAAAATGCCTGTTGTGGACCTAATTCCAACTGGAACAAGCAGGCTCGAGAATACAATTCTTACCGTCTCGTCGAGCGCTCCAGCGGACTCAATTTCTGTTGCAGACAAGCCGTGAATACACAGAATTATTCACTATTACTCAAAGTTTACTGAATTTAAATCGTTCAGACGAAAATTTAAGAAAATCCAATTTATCGCCCCAGGGACGTTGCTAATTATAATCGTAAACTCCAAGTAATGCTCCATTTACTGGCGCCAACTAATTACAGTATTGCGTCGGTCCCTCGTTACTCTGATTTATGGACTCAGATTGTGTGACACTCTTGGAGATTTAATCTCGTTTTATACAGATAAAATAATACATAAACTTCTAACCTTTATATTTTTGAATATTTTATAAAGAAAACTACCCGAACATTCAAAGCCTCGCTGCTTTGTTGTCAATGAAGTTGAATAATAGTGATATCAGAAAATTTAATATCTCCGATTGCTGAATCTATCGCCATTCGCTTATTATTATGGTTCTTAACAACATGTCCTTTTAAAAATTGAAAGATTTCAGTTGTAATTATAAAAATTATTTAAACAATCAATATGTGAACATTCACAAACCTTTAATCGGTTATTGAAACAATTATTCAATTTATGTTATTCAGAGATAAACACCGAATTTCTCCGTGCTAGTTGACTCGTTCAATTTTCTGTAGGTGCAGAGGAATAAATTTTCTCCAAATGCTATTAAACCTTAGCTATATTTTATTGGTCAATTGAATCTTTGTTTATATTACATGATATAACCCATCTATACAAAGCTGTTTTAAAATCTTTGGTTTACTTTTATTTCATTTAACCGTAAACGAAATATACCCAAATAAACTTTAAACTATGTAAATTATAATTACTCTCATATGCATTTCGTGTTTTGCATTACCAGTTTTGGACTGCCGTTTTTACTTCGCGGAAAATGGAGAAAGTGACAAAATAAAAAGTTTTTGTTTTCATCTTGATGGCACAAGCTATAACATAAAACTTTTTGCAAATACTGGTGGACTGATTAAGTTATGATATTGAGACTTACGAGAGTGAGTTATGTTATCTACACGATAGAAGATTTATAAAATTTCTTTGAGATAAGTATATAAAATGTAAAAAAGAAACAGACAAGCAAACTCGCTTTCGCATTTATGATATTGCTAATTATTATTTTATAGTTTAAAATATTAAATATATATTGTATCAATACAAAAACACATTTAGTTTTCCCATATTTCTTTGTTTTTACTAATTTTCCTTAAATACTAATTTATTAAATAAAATTACGCATTGACCAAAAATTACCACTTAGCCATATTTGGCATGTTACGGACCCTCAAACATTTTGACGATATTCACACTTGATGGCAAAAGGCAGAATTTAATTTCAAAAAATAATGTCAGGTTCAATACCAAAGGGTATACGAATATAAACCACGCACATGCAACAAAAAAGTCATTGTTTGCTGTATCTGTAGGTTGGCAATTTGAATTGTAATTCTCGTATGATTTTTTGTCCTGTACGGTACGTTATTGGTTTCAAATTGCTTATTCATTAAATTTACTTTAATTATGGAAAAGGGTGGTGGTTATTTGAAGGACTGTATAAGCCAATAGACTCATAAAAATATATTAATTTCAGGTGTCCTGCCGAAAGATTAAATGTAGTAATATATTAAAAATGACTTGAGAGTATGCAGTACAAAAATAAAGATCGCTTTGTTTTCATAAAGACATAGACGGCATATTCTCACCATTAGTGTAATACAAATCTTGATCATATCTTTCAAGAGAGAAAGAGAGAGTGTCTTATATTTTTATCATTGTTTATTTTATTTGTTTTTATTTTGTATTTTCTATTTTCTCCTAATGTCGTGTCCATAAATAATTGAATTCGAGTCTACTACAAAACTTCTTAAGAAACTTACAAAGGAAAGAGGGCAAAATGTTATATTTAATGAAGAAAATAACACAATTTTCGGTAGAAAATAACACAACTTTCGCCTGAAAGTTGGGTGAGGCTTACTTCCAGACACTGTACCCACGTACAGTGTCTGGAAGTCTCTCCTCTGCGCTCGAACACAACCTTATCGGATTCAGTCCTGGTCTTAGATTTCGACCACAACCACCAGACGATAAAAACGCACTTATATATTACAAGAGCACTAAAGATGAAATTTTTGTCTATTGGAAGAGAGGTATCGTAGAATTTTTGGAAGTTCGTCCCAGGTATTAATCCAGGATACCTGTATCCTGGATTAACATGTGGGTGTGGTCGAAAAAATATTAATAACTGTGATTACGAGAAACCTCGTAAGAAAGGGCAAGTATGTAATATGGGTGTTAAAAATTTAGACCCTTGTACTGAGGAAAATAAATTTAACATTCATAAGTCCTAAGAACTTACGGAATTATCGTGGTGCGGTTTCTTCTCGTTCTTATCAGGTCATTACTTAAGAGTACATTATGCTAAATATAAAATGCTAAATATGGCATCAAAAATTAAAGAAACCGCAAGTCCACTGATTATGATGACATGGGTAATCTTTGCCTTTTTCTAAATAGGTAAACAAGCGATCTAAACCACGGATATAATAATAATTGGATATTTTTCATTTACTTAATTAATTTCGGCTTATAATGGTACAAATAATGTGTAGAAGAAATAGTGTAAAATAATATATAGAAAAATATATTTTACTACATTTTAATATATATGATAATAAAAACAAAATAAAATCCACACATATAATGAAATAATTAAAGTGAAATATCTCTACATATAAATATTTTCGAAAAAATAAGTTTGAGAGAACGTAAATACCTAGAAGGAATCGACCATTTTTGACATTTTTGAATATCTGTTTTTTTCAATATTTCAATTACTTTTAACGGTTTTAATATTGTATAATTTAATATCCTAAAAATAAAATAAGCTACCATTTTGATACGAAGTTAAAAGTCGGACAAGATAATATATGCACGTCATAGATATACCTCAAAGTACCACGCAAAAACCTGTTTTTTTAATATTTTTATGGTTTTTTGTGTTTCTTTCTTTTTTTTCTTTTTTTTCTCGTCACTAAACACATTAATGAAACTTTAAAATGAAATGAAATTTTGAAATGATAATGTGCATCTTTTGACCGTAGAAAAAAAATTAAGGAATTTTCTAAGGTGAAATGACGCATATTATCATTTCAAAATTATTTCACGGAAAAAAATTATCTCAAATAAATATAATTTTCACTAAGAATTCACAAACACAAAACTTTTCTCTGTACCCCTCCTCCCCCCTTTATAATAGGACTATATCATTTTCGTTCTGCCGTTACAAAATTCATTTATTCCGAATAAAAAAGCGTTCAGATCTTGTTATTCCTTATTCTTTTAAATTTTCAATTACCATTTAATTATTACGTTATTACACATTAATAAGTCGAAATATGCATGAAAAATAAATAACTGAGTAAATGCATAAGAAATATATAACTGAAAGGATGAAAGGATGACGTTGCAAAGGTTCTCTTTTGACAGTCCGAGGCAAAGAAAATAATAACAAAAAATTGACCCTTCACAAGATAGGATTTCGTAGAAATTGTTGACTCAAGTGACTATTATTATATATAATTGTTGACTCAAGTACTAACTATTGTCGAAAAATTCGAGGTGGAAGATTCATTCACATTAAATAGTTTTGTAAAATGCCAAAATTTGAGTTTATAAGTCCATCGATTTCCAAAAAATGCATTGGACATTTTCAGCTATATGTCAAAAATTATCTTAAGTAAAATTCTAAAATATTAATTTCGAAATCCTTATGACTTTCTCTTTCAATTTATATCAACACAATAAATAGATATTAAAAAAAATTCGATTATTTTATTTACCCCTTCTAAAATTGTTGTATAAAAATTTTGGAATGTTAACTATACAGTATGTAGTTCAATATCATTATGCCAAATTCCATGTTTCTATGTCAAATGGTTTCTTAGAAAAAGGGGTGTAATACAAGGATATCGGACGGACTGTGATAATAGACGGCCACATCTGTCATATTAAAAATGGTAAATTAATATCAAATTTAATTTCAAAAGAGCTTTCCAATTTTCATCATTTCGATGCGGTCTGCGAAAAAGTTTTTCTATTAGGGACGTTGAAAAAAATTATGATTACTTTAAATAACTACAATTAAAATTTTAAAACCTAACTGTACTGTAATTATATTTAGTTATAAAAGTATATATTGAAAAGAGAATAAGCTATTAGGCAATATAACAGTCAATATAATATTTAACAATAAAATATTGTGCTGACATTTGTATGCAGCAGTATTGAGCGTAACAAGTATTTTTACATCTTGCCATGAAATAAAAACTTGTGCAAAACATTTAGACATTAAGTTATTAATTTCGTTCTTGATAATTGAGAATTTGCCAAAGTATGCACTTATTAATAATAACTTATTGTCAATTCTTAAATTTTTCCCTCACCAGCAAATGTCTGAAAAATTTAGTTTTCAAAATTAGAAAACCAAAAAATTAAAAATAAACCATTCCCCTGTATCTCATATCTAGACCATTCTTATCATTCTAACTATTATCTTCTCAAGATCGGAAATGCTTGGAAAGCAAGTCTCAAGCTCGATAAGCTTAACCATATTTACTTGGTAAATAGGGTATATAATAACATACCCTATTTACTGACATACAATCTGTTGCTATCCTCATGGAGCGTGACCGCACATTAATTATCATACTTTTGAACTGTTTATAGTCCCCGCTCTGTGGTTTCTCCGTAGCCTCCACTCTAGTGCCTAGAGCATATATTCTCTATCAATAGTACTATACATCGGCATGTTACACCACTATTCTTAAGTTGATAATATACAAATATTATTGACCTATCAAATTTTAAAGTCAGTAAAAATTAATACCAAAATGCATCACAATTTTTTACAAAAATGTTTTACAAATTTTGTAAAATAACTTGTGGCATAAGCTTCTTGTAAAACAACGAGTCGAATTTCTGAGGAAAATTTCAGTTGTCTATACGTTTTCAAAAATATTCAAATTCATTTGGTTTATTATATTTTTGTTAAATAAAAACATTTTTCAAGGAAGTCAGCGAGCACTAAAAGCCTCAGACAAAACAAATTTTCTTAGTCCTTTTCCATACCCTGCATCCTTTCGATTATGCAAAAGGGTTCAAATCATGTTTCGCCATTCCAAAGGACTCTGAGCATTGTTTCGTTTCACACCAAGTTTTGCTGATGTTCCTTAATTCTACAATCATAGACGGCCGCCAAGACATCTTCGGACTACAAGCTTTTTCTTCCACTGAGAGTGCCCATTCAAAACTTCTCTGAGAATATGGGCAGATCCACTTCTTAGCATATGGTTAACCCAGTTCCATTGCGGCGTCGTAATTTATCGGAACTTTCTTATATCATTCTACAAATCTTCCTGAAGCATATCCACTGATCAGAAATCTCTCGTTATATTTTGTATCTGGCATGTATATAGCACTACGATTTCAATATAGATCGAATTTCACTCTCTATGCCTATTTCTGTGGTTGCTAGATAAAAAGCCACAGTGAGTTTTTGTGGCTGCCTCCATCTCCGTTTTAATTTCCGTGACTGACACGTGGAACTGCCACAAAAAGGTACGCAAAGATCTTCTGAACTGTGTATATCCGTAAAGCGCTTGTCTAGTAAGAGTTTTCAAAATCCTTAAGTATTTTGAAATCTGATAGAAAGGTTGGCAGTATCCAGGTTTCATGTTGTGTTGGTGCGAATACTAAAAAACAAATGAATATAAGAAAGTTTGTAAATAATTTAAGATAATAGTGTCAAATAATATTAAAACTTGTCACTCATGAGTAGAATTCACACTACGTGAGTTTTGTATACATTTGGGCAGATACAAATATTTAAGTTTCTATTAAAATATTTACAAATATTAATATTTCGCAACGTCAATATATCGCCTAATATATCTTCCACAATAATAAAATATTGTGCTTATTTCAAAAATTGTAAGATCTTTTCCTAATCTTCTAAACAAGTTTTACGAACCTTATTTTTCTGATTATTTTTTAAACAGTATTTCCGGAAATAGAAGAAGGATTTTCCTGTGCCCTATTTTTAAATATTTCTTGGAATACATTTTTAAATATGCAATTATAAATAATGAAAAAATATTTTTGTATTCCTCATAAAAAAAATCTTCTCTAATGACCTTTACAATTATTTTTTTTTCTAAAACCTTTATTTACCCCCTCTTCAGTTATCATGTGAATATTTTTACTATTATAAGTTATGGCAAATTTTAAAATTCAACGTCACATGATTTCTGAAGTAATCGACTGTGAATGCAAAATACGCATATTTAAAATGCATTGACTAATGCATCTTGATTAGGTGTAAAATTACGGTGCATATTTAAAAAAATTATATCTAGAATAATCCCTATAGCTTTCCTTCCATCTTTACATCCAAAATCATCCTACAATCTGGGCATCATTTCAAATGAATATTTTTAAGTTTTACTTATTGCAGTACGTGCAGTTAAGTATATTTTATTATATGCCAAATTTTAAGTTCCTACGTCAAGGGATTTCTGAGAAACACAACTTTGACAGAGAGACAGACAAACACTTGAATGATCTTTTAAGGATTCCCTTCATCCTTTTGATGTACTGAAACCTAATAAGTATGTTAACGCAAATATAATTTGAAATAACTCTTTAATCATATCTAAAACTTCAATTAGGCTTACTTAGTTCAAATTACTTTCAGAAATTATTTCATAATTTCAAGTTTAATTAACTTGAAAGCTTCGACACGTGGCAGGTCTTTGAACTAAGTTTTTTTTAGAAATTTTCGTTACAATGATCCATAACACGATATGCCAATAGGGTTTCTTTTACTTTAGTTGCTTAGGTACCTATCATTAATATTCCTGTATTTAGATACTTAATACTTATACGGTTCACAATATTTCTGTTAAATCGATTGAAATGTTCCAAAAGTAGAAATCTATTGTTAATTTAAACGTAAAGAAATAAACTGAACTAATCTGAATGTTTTCCAAAAGTTCCATTTTGTGTTATGTAAAATTCCTTTGTGCATTTTGGAATGTTATGTTAAGAGATGTTAAACATTTCCTTTTGACATCAGTCATATTTAATAGCGGGCCCAATCAAAATCACGATGAAACCAATCTTCGTCACGATAAGCGGAAGCCTGTGACATTATAAATTACAAATATTAAAATCTAGTTAAGAAGCATTTCCACAAATTCAAATGAAAATTCAGCTTCCCCAGGGAGCTATCCGCAGGAATGACTCGATTGTTATCTTGAGAACGATGGCGTGTCGAAATAAAAAGCTCATTATACTTTTGCAGAGCTTTAAGCTTATCAGATACACAATTTCGTTTCCGCTTAATGCAGACATTGGTTTATTTTATTTTTTTATATTATATCTTTTTTATTTGGCAAGACATTTGTAAAAAACTATTGTCTATTTGCTTTTTTTATAATGTAGTCTAATGGCTTTTATTACAATTCAATTTTTCTTTTTTAAAATAAACTTCAATGAAATCGTATTTTATTTAAATATTTCAGCTTACAAATATATATTACTAGATACCCATCCTAGCCTTGTCCGAACAAAATGGATCAAAGTCGCATTTTTAATCGTTTTTTTTATAAAATAACTGTTTAGACTCAGCGGTTTTCCAAAGTACGCCGAAATAGATGTTTATTTATTTTAAGCTAGTATTCTAATTTTTCATGTCTTTAAATATTTTGAATTGTAGAATAGGGATTTAAATCTTCTGCTCTATTTGAACTGGAGTTGCTTGAGAGGCGAAATTTACTCAAAGCCCTTCATTATTTTCATTTGAGCCGAAATTAAAAAATACTTCGCTCGTTGCATAACAGGCGATCATGTATTTTTCTTTGCTTTAATATATTCTTACTATATAAATGAGTCCTATATTTGAATAGTTTAATTCAACAACAAATATAATTTTTCAACCTTACAATATATAGTTCTTTTAATATTATCTTTCGTATTTTAACCCTTTTAAGGACAGGACTTTAATTAGCGAATCAATGCAGACGATTCTGAAGAAATTAAATTCGTGACAGTTACACCACCAAAATTTAGTTATCAACTAATTACAGCAATTACTTCAATGAAAACTATCTACAACGATTTCGAATAGCCCTATTCGAAAAGGCTATAAAATTTCCTAAATAAAGAAGTAACCCTTTTTAATTACAATTATATAATGAGATGTAAAAAAATATTATTAAATTTTTAAAAGAAGGAAAGAAATTTTTCTCGCCCGATTTTTAATTATCTTCAATATTTAACATTTCGTGAACTACGGCTGATAAAAATTAATTTCTTATTTTAAATAATCTGAAATAAATTTTCAAAAGAAAATGCATGTTATATAAATCCAAATTATATACAAATAATCCAAAAAAATTCATAAACATTGTGAAAAAGATGGAAGCGTCGAATTAATATGTCGTTGGCAGCGCACGGGGGAAAATAATTACAGTGAAATTAATTATGTTTCAATTTTATAATTTACTTTTTGAATTTTGTATGCAGTTCTAAAAATATTGGTGTAATTTTCGTGAAAATGCAATGATAAAATTTTCAATAAAAAGCGTGGAAATTTTTTTCTTCTTCATGTATTACCATAGTACTCTCTAAAATAGTTTTATCACTCGAAATGTAACTTTCATTACACATGCATAATCTCCAAAACATATATAAAGAATAAAAAATACTAGTGTTTTAAAAATGATTACGGATAATGAATAAACTTTTGTTTGCCCATGGTATATATTACACGAGCAGGAAATATAGTTCTTAGTTTTAATTCTTTGGTTGGGAACATATTTTTTATCATTTTATGAAAAAATACATAATACACCGAATCTAGAAAAAAATATTTTTTACTGTGAATACGTAATATTACAATTATAATTAATTCAGAAACGAATACTTTTGTGTACTCGAATTCGTGTATGCGTCCTCGAACTCAACAAATTTCCAGCAATATAATCTTGTATGAATATTCGCCCATGAACTTATCAATATTGATTAATAAATCATCAAGTCAGCTTGCGTATGAATAAGATTATAAAATAAAGAAAAGATATGTATGTAATCAATAATGTACATAACAATAGATAAGAATAATACATGGATATGTTAACCTCTTAACCTTACCTCGTTCCAGGTATTTCAGCGCTAGTCACAATCACATTCAATAACTGAATAATATAAAAACCTGTATCTAGTTCCTAGATATATACAAATCAATACAATAAGATTTTTTTACATATTTCTAAATTCGATGCCTACTCGCTATTATTTAAGTGAATAAATAAATGCTCCACGAGTACAGACAGGATTTGACAAGCCCAGTGATTCTCTAAAATAAGATTAAAACTTAACACTCCTTGATAATACAAGTAAGACAAATCACTAAAGCAAATCTTCATTTAACTGAAGGCAAAGTATTTAAGATGCCTGCCGTATACTTAATTCCATCTGGAACCAACAGACTCGAGGGTACAACTCCAGTCTTTCTCACCGTCTCGTCGAGCGCCCCAGCCGACTCAATTTCTGTTGTAGACAAGCCGTGAAAGCGTATAATTATTCACAATTACTCAAAGTTTACTCGAATTTAAATCCTCTAAACGAAAATTTGAGAAAATCCAATTTATCGCCCCAGCGACGATGTTAATTATAATCGGAACCACCTCCGAGTGATGCTCCAGTTACAGGCGCCAACTAATTACAGTATTGCGTTGGTCCCTCGTTACTCTGATTTATGGACACTGATTATGCGACACCCTTGGAGATTTAATCTTGGTTTACAGATATAAAGTAATAGATTAACCTCTAACCGTTGTATTCTCAAGATTTTTTAATCCAAAATGCCCCAACCTTGATGGCAGCAACTAATGAGCTGAGTACCCATCCATAACAGTAATTTCGGTAAATAGAATTTCTTCGATTGCTGTATACGTACATATTCATTCATTATTATGGCACATAATAATAGTCACTTAGAAATTTGTAGATTTAATCCAATTGTATCTAAGAGCGAAACCGGTTGGCATATATTGGCTCTCTCAGGAGAAATTGTCAAAATATTTAAATAAGTGACACGTAAATAAACACAATAAATCGGTTTTATAAAAAGTTTGTCTAATTATTTTGTGTTTAATAATACAGGCCGAGATTCTCAGTGCTAACTTACTGACTCGCTGTTGTTTATTCGGGGAGAGTACTGAATTTTCTCTGTCGATCTCCGACTGAAATTAATTTTAATTAGATTTGATTTACGTGTTTTTTTCCTTAAATACGTTATGAATATAAATACTATTTTAATATATATGTTCCCCAGAAACTAAAAGAAAACTAAAAACATGTCAAAGAATTCAAAAATAATATTTTTCCATTTATTTGTGTATAAATCTCCTTAGAAACTATTATTTTAGTATATATTAATGTTATGTTAAGAAAATGGCACTTATTTTTATTAAATTGTTTTCAATTAAAAAACTTGACTGTATTCGGGGTACTCGTCATAATTTTTGTTAAACATTTTCTGAAATATTATTTCAAAACTCTGGAAAAGTGACATTCCTGATTTATTAAATTTGCTTGATTTAAAAGAAAGAGCCTTTTGTAAAAATCTTTTTAATTAGTTTTTTAAAATGTTAATAAAGTCATTTACTTTTCCATAACTGATTGTTACGATTTCTATTTATCATCCATTAAAAAATTATGGTATATTTTTGACAATAGAAAATCTGAAAATAAAAAATGTCCATTCCACCTACATCTTGATTCAAACCTCACTTGCTTCTCATAATTTCTAGATAACGTTGAAGATAATGGCTGGAAAACAAGTCCCAAGATTGATGAATATAACCAATATTTGCTTTGTAAATAGGGTATGTTATTGCTTAGAGCGATATGCGGATATTTATTGCTATCCTCGTGGGACGTGACCTTACATTAATTATCTCGCTATTGAACTGTTCATAGTCCCCGCCCTGTGGTTTCTCCGCAGCCCCCATTTTAGAGCGTATATCTTATATAATGTGTCAATGTAGTGAGTGAAACTTATCTGCATTTTACTTTGCTATTCATGGTCGAATTCTTCTTAATTACCTGTAAAATCACAAACATATTTAATACACGTATCGACTTATTACAAACGTCAAAGTACTTATAAGTGGTAGAGTTCGAGGATTTTTTAAAATACATTATGGCGTAATATTCCTGTAATCATTGCACATGTGCTTTATAATCAATAATATAATATAGTTTTATTTTCGAGGAAAAATGGACGAGAAGATCGTATTGAAGGTTGAGACATTTAACAGAGATTTTTAATATGGGTAAAAAATAATGGACAATAAGATAGATAATTAAATTTCGGTCATTTTCTTAAAAATGATTTGAGGTGGAAAGGCAAATGTGGCATTATGAAAAATAATATCAAACTACGTATTTCTCAATACTTAATAATAAAAAATAATCATGTAGTAGTTTTAAAGGACCGGAGAGAGAGTGTTGAATGAGCGACTTATCGAAGTTTTATGTAAGACGGTTATAGAAATATTGTTGAAATTTAAAAAAAAAATCGAGCGTGATAATTTCTTATTGACACGATCGAGATTTGTGCGTGATTACGTCTCCTCGGACCTCTTTACAATGAATAGGATTATAGTGTGTTCGCAGTTAGAATCATACCACCTCAGTGAGTGAAGTACATGAAATAAACACTAACGAACAAACTTGCGTAAGTAACCAAATATTATATGTTTTGACAAAATATTCAAAAAATAACATTGTTTAGAACAGTGTGTACTTCGTGGATCACTCCAGAGAAGTAAAACACCATTATATTTCCATCTTTCTTTATTTAAGGTAAATAATAACATAATGTGTCAAAAATAAGTGGCAATTGTCATATTGACAATGAGCACATTTTATTTGACATACATACTACAATAACGTCTGTACAGCCATGAGTCGTTCAATTTATTAACTCAAATTGTTACGCTGTAATGTGGATACACCACAATTTGACTTTGTACGGGTATAATGTCATTTTTTTACATTTTCCTAACACCATATGGAAAAAACAAACCCTTCCCGTCTCTCTTCCGCTCACATACATCTACAAACGCTCCATCCAACAGAATTCTTCGCCTAGTTGCAACACGTACCTTCCTTGTAATCTAGGATGTATATTATTTCTAATCTATAATCTAATGGATGTATATTATCTATACAAAATTTCATTGGAATTCCTTGGATCGTTTAAAATATGTAAAATATCCTTTGTATACATAATTACATTTGGGACGAGTAGATTTCAGAAAACAACTTCGTCTCGTCTCGCGCTCTCGACGTCTCAATTTCTGTTGTAGACAAGCCGTGAAACAATTACTTAAAGATTACTCGAATTTAAATAGACCGAACCAAAATATGAGAAAATACAATGTATCACTCCAGAGACAATGTTAATTATAATCAGAACGACCTCCGAATAATGATCCAGTTACAGGCGCCAACTAATTACGAATTTCGTCAGTCCCTCGTTACTCTGACTTATGGGCACACATTTTGTGACATTTTATGAGAAAACTACACAATAAATTTTGACAAATTTCAAGGTGCTGAGAAATCTATACATGTAATAAAGTTATGACAGAGTGAATTCTACACATGGAAAATGTTTTAAAAAGAGTGATTGATTTAGCGTATAGAATCATAGTAGAAGCGAGACAATTTGTTTTTAATATTTTTGTCTGCGTGTCTGTCTGTGTGTTAATTTCTTCATTAACGCGAAATCTACAAATCGTATTTTGATGACATTTGATGTGGTAATGGCTCATACCCTCGATCAACACATACTTCGTTTGCATATTAGAAATATTTAAAAAAACACCGTGATTCGGTTAATAAACGAACCAACGCCATCTGTCAGCGTTTTTAGTAAACTTCATGTTCATATATGTATTACGATACGATACTGCCAAAGTCATCTATTAGCGTTTTTAATATATTTTAAGCACATAGAATTCTGAGAGAAAAAAAATTTCAAAAACACAAAACAATTCCTAATAATTTTTCTTATACCGAACCGAAGCAAACAAAGTCGTGTCGACATGGCTAGTAACTAATAAGCGGAGAAATAACAATAAAGCAGTATGTGTTTATTAACGACTAGCTCACCAGCCTTATATTTATTGTGGTCGAAATTTACCTTTGCAACTTGGATTGGATTGATTGTACTCAATTTGGACTTACATATGTACATACAAATGAAGACACACCACTAGTTACAGTTATAGACCCATTTTGCTGATTTTTTTTCTATATATTGGTTAATTAGTAGAAGTAATAATTTTCATAATGATTTGTCGAATAGTTTCATTTTTAAGACCAAATTATTTTTTTTTACATAAACTCCTTTTTTCTTTCTCGGCGACTATTCTCAGTTTCTGTTTTGTGTATATCTTTCCTGCCCATATTGTTAGTAATTTTTTTATATTAGGTATATTACCAAAGGCGTAGTTGATGACTATGTCACAAACTTTATGTATATATATATATATATATATATATATATATATATATATAATATGTGTGTGTATGTGTATATATAAATATATATACAATGTGAATTTGACCGTTCGACATTAAACGAATCCTTATGTACCAAATTGTGTTCCTCAACCGTTCACCAAAATTTAATTAACAAAAATTAAGTAGTTTAGACACAGGAATAGTTTTAAATGGTTGTAATTTCAAACACAACTTATTTAATTGAAGACACCGCACATACAACAACCACGCACGGTTGCCGTTTTGCTAAGGTCGGTAACATAAACGGTGTTTACGTTTTGTTTATGTTAAAATGGTATTTAATTTGTTTGAAATAATTTTTTTTAATTTCTGGAGTAATTGTTTATTTCACTATTTTAAAGTATTTATGACAACTAATACTGACTGGGTTTTAATTTAATGTCGAACGGGCAAATCCATATTGTATATACAGAAAAAAAGTAAAAGGAGGACTTCTGGTTTATCAACAATCTCTTTGATCTTATGCTATCATATAAAAATTACGAAATTAAATATTTTTAAGTAGAATTTTTATTTGTTTTATTACATTGCAGTACTCTGTATTAATATGACGTGAAAAATAAAAAAAATGTATTCTGAAAACCTTGACGCAAATAAATATTTAGCTGTAGCTACCAACTGGTTAGTTCTAGAGCAGACACCTAAAAAAATAACAAATAAGTATAAACGTTATATTTTACTCTTTACATGAGGAAATAAGAATAAAATATAAAAAAATATGTAATATACCTTTTGAAAATTTTCCAATAGTTTTCCATGAAATCTTATTTTACCACATTTGTACCTTATTAAATTTTACTGCAAACTTTTCTGAATTATTATTTCCAAATTATGAGAAAGGAATCATCACAAAATATTTTATTAAAATTGTTTGATTTTATTAAAAAGAGGAAATTCGAAACCATTTTTTATTAAATTTGTAATCCTTAATGTAACAAACTTTATTTTTATTTAGATCATCAACTTTACTGAAAATGAGTGTTACAATTTTTATTTTACGTCTATGACAAAAATCCTGGTATTTTTTAACAATACAGAATCTGAAAATAAAAAAGTACGTATTTGGTTCCAGCTACATCTCATATTTAGACATCTGTCACTTACCATATCTTACGGATAACGTTAAAGACGACCGTTGAAAAGCAAATCTCAAGATCGATAAGCTTAACCAATATTTACTTAGTAAATGGGGTATGTTTTGCTTAGTGCTATATACGGATATCTATTGGTATCATCGTGGGACGTGACCGCGCATTAATTATCATAACATTGAACTGTTTATTGTCCCCGCTCTCAGGTTTGTACGTAACCCACATTCTAGTGCATATAGTCTGTATCATGTATCTATTCATATATCGACAGTTCAAATTTGTAATCTAATAAAGTCAAGTCAAATAGACTGATATATACGTCGAAATATTTCACAACTGTTTCCCTGTAATTTGAAATAGAATGTATTTTTACTTTCGGGCGCCAATAGAAGAGATGAAAGAATAGTTAACGTCAGACAATTAAACGGAGATATTTACATATTAACATTATATGAACATAATCTGTACGAAACCTCTTCACCACTTGGTTAGAAGATGTCTCCAAACTCTTGGATTGGAAGGAAGACATCACTGACGTTCGATTTGCCCACAGTATGGCGGTTAAGGCAGAACGCTGGACGACCTTGGTACAATACTCAGGGATCTAAGTAGAAAAGAATTCCTAGCAGGTAATTCTTAAAATCTATACGGACAATACAAAAATATCCTACCTATATCGTTATAAATGGGGAATGCTGCTTCCGGACTTACTGATCACTATGTATGCCTAGGACAAACTGTCCAATTAGATAAATCTAATTTTAAAAAAATCAGCCGGGTGCTATTTGGGAAACTTTACCATATCTTTTCGTTCAAAATACTTTAGTCTCTGAAGATAAAAGGTTTCAACAGTGTCTTGTTAGTCATGATGTATGGAAATGTGGAAAACTGTAGCAGAACTAAAGTCAACAACATAGTTCGTAGGCTGAAGTGGCAGTGGGCATTTGTATGATAGCGTGCCTATCCGAGCACGCTATATTGTGCCTAACCTACATCTGATGGCCAAGAAAGGTTCTCGAAAGGTTACTACGTACTGGAAAATGCAGATTACATGAACACATGACCTATTAAAGGGCGGGACACGCTGTCGGATGCAAGCAGCCCAGGATCGACCTTTTTGCGAATCTATAGGGGAAATCTAAGTTCAACAGTGGACTTCTTCCAACTGATAATGATAATGTTGATGGAGAATATATGGTTTCATTTATTATGATTCGTTAATTCGAAAGAGAAAAAATGTAACTCTTATGTGATTTCTCACGAGTCCCTCAGTTTATCGTTCATAGCAATTTCCTTAAAAATCGTATGAGGTAGACACTTAGAATTTGGCATTATGATAAATTATATTACCTTATATATCTTCGCAGTTCATTTTAAAATATATTCACATGGAAATTTAAAGGAGTATGAGGGAGCGGGGCGTGTGGGATATCAATTGAAAGAGAGATTTATGAGGATTTTATGTAAGACGGTTGTGTACATATTGCTGAAAATTTCTACAAAAAAAATAGGTCACGGTTGTTTCTAATTGATGTTACCGAGATAAGTACGTAACAACGTCTCCTTGAACCACCTTATAATGGAACAACACATGTTTTCGAGCGCATCTCAGTTCACTGTTGCTCGTCGTGTGATTTAGGGCGTCTAACTAATTGTGCGTCATGTGATTATATTGAGGTCAGTTTTAATACGATTTCAACGAGTGACGTGAACTAAATAAATACCAAACAACAGCACTAAATAAAAGTATATATTTGTTAGTCTAGCGTAAATTCGAAACTCAACCATAAAACATAAATTAAAATGTTTAGGAAATTTATAATATTTCTTCTCTTTGTTTTTTTCTTTAAATTCTTTCACCGACGCATTTATACATTCTATTTTTATTTTAAGTTACATCGAATTCGCTCGGAAAAAATACAGTAATACATAACAAAAACCAATAATACGAGCGACAGTGAACTGAGACGCGCTCGAAAATATGCATCGCATCGTCGACTCCACCGCCTTAGACGCTTCATGTAGCGCAATTCTAACGACGTGCTTTCAAAATTTAAACCGATCTGTCGAATGATATACGAATGTTTATACCGCGTTATAAGACGCTGTCATGTCAAGAAATATTTGTTTTTCTCCTAAAATCCCAAAATTTCAAATTACGGGAAAATAGCATTTTGTTAAAGTTTACCGAAAAACAATTTAGATCATTTTAAATCCTACACTTTTTGAGATATTTTTACGCCTATGAAAAACATATCATTTACTATTTATAGTAGAAAATAATATTAGTACTTTTAAATATTTAAGTAGAAATATTATGACATAACCCTTAAGGATTTATATATATCTAAGTGTACGGAACGCTCATAGTAAGAATTGTAATTGTACTTAAATACTTTTTTATGGATATTCTTAGTAACAAATAATCTACTTTACGTATCAGTTTTTTCAAGAATCTAAAATGATAACATTTCTTGAAATCAAATTTTTAGAGGAAAATTGGATAAAAATGACAGTTATAGTTATTGGTAATAGACAATTTGAATTTATAAATGCAATTCACATAAATCACAACAATACTTGGCCGTATTCAAAAGTTCAGTCAGGTTTATTCATATTCTTAAATTAGCTTTTAGGTGGGTCCAAAATTTAAAATAATAAGGTCTCTATATTAATGTTTTTTTTATAAAATGTTTCTCCTATTATCTGTCTTTTATTCACTCTGTACTTAGTAAGCCTACCGTAAAATTTCAAAGGAAAAATGATTTTTGAACAATTTTCTGAATTTATCAAATTTTAAGTTTTAAGATATGTAGATCTAGCGCAGATCGAATGAATTGATAAAAGAGGAAATAAAAATTATTACTACAAACTAACCTGAACATTTTCCAAAAGTTCAATCCTTTTATGCAAAATTTTACGTATTTGGAAATTTTATATTAAAAACTTTATACATTTTCTTTTGACACCACTCATATTTTACCCTTCGCTCAATCGGAATTACAACTTCACAAAGGTTTTCGCCATAGTATACAGACGACCGTGACCTTATAAATTACGAATTTTAAAATCTAGTTAGGAGACATTTCTATGAATTTAAATGAAAATTTCACATCACGGGGAGCGGTTCCCGCGGATATTACGATTTTTCTAGAGGATTATGGCATACCGAAATAAAAAGCTTACTATACTTTTGAAGAGCTTTAAGCTTATCAGATAGACTCGATTTCCATTGATATTGGTTTTTCTAAGTTTTTGTAAAATTTCTACTACAGTTTAATTTTGCTTAGTAAGCCTTTTTTTAAAGTTGTATTGTAATGCGCTTAATGTATTCATACAACATATATATATAGTGCTGTATCGGAAAATAACTTGCCGGGGTATTTTAATTTTTATAGTACTATTTTCCCAAAATAATTCTCTTTTGTTCGAAACAAAGTTGTGCTGCAATGATGCTCAAAATGTGTTGCCATGTACCGTAATGAAAAAAATATATTATTAAAAAATTTATTTTTCTAATTTGCAATAAATTATTTCGAAAAAGTTAGCCATGCCATTTAAAAAAACGATAATAGCGATCACGTTTATATACGAGATTATGGCAGTAACTGGGTACAAGATATTGCAGCACTCAGTTACGACCTTCACTATCAATCATTTAACTTTTACCCGAAGTGCTTCACAGCTATTTTAACACCTCAAAACTCAGCTACACTCAACATTTATTGAATATTAAATATAAAATATATAATACGTGTGATAATAAAATAAGATTAACTGAAAACTAAAACAAAACGACACTTTAAGCGTAGGGAGGCGCAAGGGTAGGTTATATATTAAGTATAGTTCTGCAGAATTATAATAAATAATGTATTTCAGGCGATTTTGATGAACACAGACAACGAGGGCAGACTTTGCATATTTGTAGTCAGTTCATTCCATAATCAAGTAGAATATATGGTGAAGAATTCTCCATAAAAATCCGTTCTATGATGAGAGATCAGGATATATATATATATATATATATATATATATATATATATATATATATATATATAATTGTTGTTCGATCGTAGTTCGAAATCTTGGGATGTCAGGTATTAGAATCTAGATTTAAGGTAGGGAGATATAACGTGATTATTGAGGATATTATTTACAAAACATAGAAGATGGAGGTTGTGTCGATTACGAATCTTTAACCATTTAAGGCGTGAACGATACTCGGTTATATGGTCAATTTTTTAAGGCCGAAAATGTATCGAATACCCTGGTTTTGAATTCGTTCTTGAGTAAATATGCATTTAGATTAAAATAACATACATCTCCATAATCAATTATAAGTAGAAATAAAGTTTGACGAACATGTTAGTTCGCAGTGGAAGAAAATGAAGAGAGTGTATCTTGAAGAAAATCTTACGACTAACATCATTTACTTGAGAATGCCCTGTAAGATGTTGATCAATTATTAGGCCAAAATCTAAAAGATTTTGGCAGTTGAAGTAAAAGGAATAACATAACCGTTAATCAACAGCTGTGGTAAATCAGATATAGATATTTTTGACAAAAGTTTCTGACTATCAATAATAATAGCCTGCGATTTAATCGGATTAATCAAAAGACCTTGCCTACAACCCACTGACTTATTAAATGTAGGTCTGCATTCAATATATCAATGCATGAAGAAAATTTATCGGTATTGCAGTGAGATTATATTTGAAGATCTTCAGCATATAAATTATAGTTGGAGGACAGTTGTTTATCTACCTTAAACAACTGACTAAAATATAATCCTTCATTCTGGTTTATCATATGTGTGTACGTATATGCATAAAAATACACGTGAAGAACGAACTTTGAACAACCGAAGTTTCAAAATCATATCCAAAGCAGCATATCTACGGAAAAGTTTCAAACACAATTTCGCGTAAAATTTTCAGTTCCAAACAAAAATCTACATAACCTGTATATAATCATAATAATTTTCCTGCACATAACCGTAACTTACGTATGTTTAGAAAGCGGAACGTCACATCGAGTACAAAGTACTACATCTTACTTCCGCGTGTCCAAGTTTACAAAAATTGTTTGCCATTACCTTTCTTAAGGCGGGCAGGATCTCAGCTGGTGCTTGGGCGGGATTAAGTGAAGCACGTTAGGTACAGTCAGAAGTAGAAATTTAGATCCTTGAAAAAACAAATTTAATTACTCGCATATCTGCTGTTATAAAACTGTAAGAAACAGGTAAACTGGACTGGGCGGGTGGAAGACCGACATTTAAAGGAAGAGGTAATAGAAGTACATGAATGTAAAACATCTAACATGTTTAGTATAATGTGTTTTCTTTCGTAAACAATTCAGGAGCAATATTTTTATGTACATTTTAAAATCGTTTTTATGTGACAATATTTTCGGCTATATCCTTAATTTCAGTTTAAGCTTGCTCCGTACATATTATATGTATGTAGATTTTTGGTCAACGAGTACAGTATTGGACTATTCCAAAAATTGCTGTTTTAATAAAACAAGATGAAGAAAATATATATTTGAAAAGCAATATTGATTGTAAAAAAAAATTATTAAAATTTTACGGTAGAAATAGAATGAGGAAACTCGTTGTCTAATCCGCTCTCGGAAAATAAAAGGAGCATTGCTTAAAATAACATCACAGTTCAGTATTTACGTCTTTATCTACGTTAGATTTAAACCTTTTTAACTTGCCCAATTGTAAAGTTAGATTTAAACCTTTTTAACTTGCCCAATTGTAAAGTTTGTAAAAATATTTTTCACTCCTGATTAGCTTCTACCTTGAAACAATATGATAATGAATTATGACATAAAAAAATTAGACAAATATTCCATATTTTTGATCATAAAAAACAGATTTATGTTTGTACCCAATAAATAGTTCTATTTATATTCTAAACTTTTTTCACCACAAATATATTCAATTCTCAATCACAATCGTCAGCTGCCAAAACAACTCTTATTAAGCAACTGCAAGAATATATTTAAACCCAATGAATGAGAATATTATATTTTCCACATTTCTAAATATCCCTGAATTCACTGAATAATAATTCATAGAATTAATAAAGTAACAAAAAGCATACAGAGAAATTTTCCCTGGTGCGTAAACATAATCACACACGCCATTTTGATCGATTCGCTGAACTCATAATAATTTCATTATCTAACTTATGGTAAATTTGTTTCAATCACTAGTTTCTGCTCATTCATTTAGAATATAATAATGTGATAAAACAGAGTAAACTGTAGAATAGCATTAGTTGTAAAAGATCCACGAACCCAAAAGTAATAGTTAATCCCTGACTAACAGGAAATTTTGTATGTCTCTGATAGAGAAATATTTCTGAAATTTTCCTAAATTTGCCCCACAAAAGTAATGAACATTTTTCTGCAAACTGTACAGTCCGTGCCCGTACAGTACTCGAATTATTACACACAAACATATGGGGCCACTTAACGCGAGATGGGCATTTTTTTTCAAATTACTTTAAGAATAATATCGCAATTGTCCCATGTGTTTCCCTTTTTAATAATACTGACACAATATCTCTGCAGAATGGGATAAATAGAATTAGGACGTATATATATTAACTGAAAGTATTATCCCTAGAATTTTTTCTGTCTCTATATTACGTTTATAGAAATAACATTTTGTAGCCTCATTACTTTATGCAATTAATCTAATAATTAATTGGATCTATTGATTTTAATAATGATTTAATCAATCTGTTTTTTTATGATGTATAAACAGAAACATTATCAAGAGGGGCGTATTGAAATGGTTTTTGGGGAAGACTGTTCCAAATGACTAAAAACGTTGAAGTGGCGAACATGTTTGAAAATAGTTAAATTATAATTTGTTTTTTTCCCACGTGTTTAAAACAAAGAGGATAAGTACTACATGCCAGATGTATTTAAGATTTACTTCCACATTTAGATCATAGTTAAAAATGGTTACATAATCAATATAAAGTATTCAGAATATAAGTAACATTTATAATTTTTTTACCGTTGCCTTTAATGGTTACAAGTTACTTGGAAAAATTATTTCAGATCTTTATACCGAATAAGATAATATGTAGGAGATACAGTGGAAAAAAACATTTTCCTTAAATTTGTCTTTACATGACAACACTTTTAATAAAACTGTACAACATTGTTCATTTCCGTTTTAAAATTATTTCACGCTTCTTTAATGGTTCTCTTTACTAATTTGCTTACTGTAGATAATAAAATAAATCGGAACATACTTTCAATTTATATCACCAATGTAACAATAAATACATTCGTTGGTATATCGATTGACAACTGTCACCAAGTGAGCTAAATTACGTGAAATTCCTCGTCATTAAGACATACAAAAATCTCATAAGAAATCAGCGTCATGAATAGTTAGTTCTTCTGCTCCTGTTAATAATTTATATTCATTAGACATTGAAACCATTAAAAAATTTTATAATCCCATAGTCATTACCTATCAAAGATAACTTAAATTCCAAGACGTTCATCCGTGGCATCCACCAAAATATTCACCGATAGAATCTATGAAATCAAATATATTTCAAATAAGACTTCAAATATTTACTCTAATTAGTTGCGTTTCCTATCCTATATTATTGATTATTAAACAAAATAATTTTTTGCAATAACACACTCAAAACTTTCAAACAACGTAACCATAGCAACATCAACAACACCACGTCATCTTTTGACAAAAAATACGTTCTTTCTGTACTTTTTCAGCATCAAAAATAAAACAATATTTTAAATTGCAGTTAACTATTCGTATGCACTATAAATTACTTAAAAGTATTGGTACATGAATTTTATATAAAACTAGTTCTTCACTATTCAACTAAACCTATCACCAATCCTACAATCAGCCGATACAAATAAAGAGCAAGATTTTCTTGGCGGCATTGACGTAATATTCAAATCTCCACATCTGACGTGCGGATCAGCGTAAAGCTCTTAATACACGTAAGATCTTCCATCCGACAGAAAGGAAATACTCGATATTCCCTTGAATAAATTTGTTTTCCGAAGAGGGTCACCGCTATAAATTATTCAAACGCCTATTGCCTCTTATTCAATCACCATTCTTGTGGAAATGAACGTTTCCGACTGGCAATAAATTGGGGATTTGCTTCTTTGCCCTTCGCCTCGCCCTCTTGACTTTTATTATAGACTTTCAAAGTTTATTTATTTTCTTTATCGAATATATTTGCCTATCTCTGACTGCATGATTGCCTAAGCCATGTTAAGAAGCTTCGGTTAACAAAAAAAAATTCAAGTGGCTTTAATTTACATTGTTTGCGTACCTTAAAAGGAAAAACAGAACCTATACAAGATCAGCCACGTGTCTGTCCGTGTGTCGTCACAGACGTTTTTCTCAGAAACTGCTTGACGTAACTTGAAGTTTGATACAGTAATAAAAATACATTGATGTGAATAAATTGCAATAGCTAAAACTTAAAAATATTTGTTTGAAAATTTGAGCAAATGCCATGTAAGCGAAAACAATAAATTTTATTGTTCTTGTTATGAGGGTCTTGAAAATACTATTTTCATAAGTTTAGATGTTGCATCTTCAGAGGTATACTGAGAAATTTGCGAAAAAACATGTTCACCCTCCCGCCTCATTTTCAAAACTACACAATCTAAAACTATGAAAAAAATTTAATTTTTGTTAAGCCCACGTAAAAGTTATCGAAACGCTTTGGTGATTATTGAGATATCATAAGTTTTTTAAAGATTCCCCCTATATTTACTTTCTCGGAAACCATGTGATGTAGACATTTGAAAGTTGGCGTAATAATACATATTATTAACACATATATTTTGACAACTTTTTAAAATATTCGTATGATAATTGCAGAAGAAATAAATAAAGGTTTCAAAATATCAAGTGGAGCATCACTTCGAAAGATTTGTTATGAAGAATTTTGACATGAACTTATATATTACAGGAACGTACACTGATCTTTGATATGAGCGAGCTTAAATTTGGCAGGAGCGGACTGAGCTTTGACATCAATGAGCTTATATTTGACAGGAACGGACTGATCTTTAACGTGAACTAACTGATTTTCAACACGAACCAATTGATCTTTTCACATCATAAATATTCCTCCCAATATATAATGATGACATTCAAAATGATATATTATCAAGTCACATGATTAAAATGATTGATTTTATTCAACTTAACTCTTAACAAATAAAAAACCTCACAGAAATTTACAAATTTATGCCGGGAAACCTACGTCTATATTAAAATTCAAAATCTTGATTTTAGGAGATATTGATTGAGAAAAGCTTTTCAACTGTTGGTCATAAATACAAACAAACGAGATAATACAAAAATGAAATACATCGACGCATAACTCTATTTTTTATATACAGAAAGGCTAAAATGTTCTTTGTAATTGGTTAAGAAAGTTTTTAAGTTTTTGGGATTATGTTATTCTAGATATAAGGCGCAATTGACATGTACGATTTTTCGACCATAAAAAAGTCGTTGTCTGTAAATAAGTATCAACAACAATTTGTCGAGAATACTGTTGTCGGTTTCTATGACAGGTTTCCATACTAATTTGCAGACGACAACTTTTCTGTCGTCGAAAAGTCACACGACTTGCGCCTTAATTCGTAGGACTATACAGTGTCGCGTAAGGAGTAGACCAATGAAATGTCGGTTTTAGAGTGGGTTAGTAGATATACGAAACTATAAATTTTATTCTTCTAGTCCTAATAGTTTTAGGGATGTGATTTTAAATTTATTTTTAAAATTTTGTTACTGCGCATGAAAAAAAAATTGTTAGGTATTATCCCTATTTCTGCTTTTTTTTATTGTCCAAGGTCTTTAAGAGAACATTCGTCTTCTTAATTAAAATATTATTCATTCCTTATTATTGGCAACATGAAAATTAAACGCCGAAACATATGCTTTTTTTTATTTAAATACATTAAAAGTAATTTTTGAACAATGTTAGTGTAACAAAATGTACGGCAACCTTACGGAACTTTATTTAAATAACATCAACAATTCACGCAAATTCCAAAAAGGCAAAATTTTCTGGTACTAAATCATTTCATAATATATTTTTTTATTCCTAAATTTATACCATTGATCATTTTTTGAGTTATAGTAAAATAAAACAGGTGTAGTATTTATGGTCATACCATATTTATTATGTTTTTTTATTACAGTAAATGCTCAAAATGCCTACCCCTAGCTCCAATGCATAACCAGCATCTTACAAAATTTCATCTTATACTTCGTAAGGCACTTTCGTTGTTTTTAACCAACCCCAAACGGTGTAATTTCCAGACACATGGTGTAATTTTTATCTTAATTGTTGTTCATTATTGTTAGTAGTCTCATAGACCGCCTCCTTGAAATACTCCCATAGAAAATAGTCCAATATATTGAGGTCTAGCAAACGTGGTGGCCATACAATTGAATCGCCACGTCCTATCCATAAGTTTGGGTAAGATGCATTTCAGTATTCAGTTCCTTGTCGCGAAAAGTGAGCCGGTGCACCATTGTGCTGTAGCCACATCCTGTCACAAAAATTTTGTGGTAATTCAATCAATAGGTTTCCAAGTTCGTCTTTTAAAAACCTTAGATAGCGAACTCCATTAAGCCTCGGTGGGAGCTCAAATGGACTTATAATTTTGCCATTCAGAATTTCAACCCACAAATTGACTCCGAATAGATGTTGAAATCTATATTACCTTAGAATGCGGGGACTTTCCGAGCATTCCCAACGCATACACATATATGTCTATACATGTTTCATACACATATATGCATAAAATGTATTTCTGCATATTCACGAACAGTGTAGATATGAGGCATTTTGCAATGAAGTAGGTCAAACAATATCCAAATCACAAGCACTAACAAGGTTCAATTCAAGCGTAGGTTAACAAATAAAAACAGTGGTAGGGAAAAAACAGTAAAAAACACGTTGTTAGCTCCGAGCAATAAGTAAGTCACTAAAAAATCGAAGTTGTTGAGTTGGTGGTCGCTTGTGTAGGTATTGTTGAATGGTATGAGTGGAAAAGAAATAACGAAACAATTCTGTAAGTGGTTGTTAGTATGGTAACGATTTCCGCGAATGCGGAATTATTTCAATAAAACAGGTATTTTTCGAATATTTACAGAATTAATTATAACAATGTAAATTTTTTAAAATTTGTTTGAAATAAAGTTCCACAAAGTTGTCATACATTTTTTACACTAGCATTGTTCAAAAATAACTTTCCGTGTTTTATAATTGAAAAAATGCACATGTTTCAGCGTTTAATTTTTGTGTTGCCAATAATAACAATTGAATAACATTTTAATTAGGAAGACGAATGTTCTTTTGAAGATCTTGAAAAAAAATAGAAATTTTAATAAAACCTATTAATTTTTTTTTCATGTGCAGTAACAAAAAGTTTAAAAATCATATCTCTGAAGACCTAGAATAATACAATTTATTGTTTCGTATTTGTAATAAATCTCTCTATCACCGACATTTCGCTGGTCCACTCCGTACGACCACATTTATATAAGATGGTAAACATCATATATATAGTGCTACTAATTAAGGCAACATTTGCTAATGAATGGTTTAATTGTTAATGTTGGATAAGCAGAAGATGATACATTTTATGGATCTCTTTAAAAAATAAGATAATGGAAAATAATCATAAAAATAAACGACTACTAAAAACTCATAAAAATGTTTTTATTGAGAAAAAACAATTATTCTGAAGATCTTATTTTTATCATTACCTGCTTAAAAATATCAAATATTATAAATTATTTCTCAATCGAATTGTGTAATCGTCGAGAAAGTGTTTAATGTAAAATCCGTTGGTACTTGTAGATAACAAGTAGATATAGCCCCAAATTTACATATATATATATATATATATATATATATATATATATATATATATATATATATATATATATATGTATATATATACTTACTATATATATATATATATATATATATATATATATATATATATATACAAATGAATCGTTGGTACTACGAAGTTGCGATGGTTCAAAGGAAGTACACACTGACTATTGGACGATATGTCATTCCGTTTACAGGCGCAAAACGTACACGGAGACATAAGCGTAAAATGCGATTCGAATTCACGTGCTTAATAATCAGTACCCAACAGGTATATTCTCTATAAATGTTTGTACTTAACGTCTACGTTTGACATAAGCTCTTTACATCAAATAACCTCTGACAGAAAAAGTGACAAATGGACGAACACAAAGCCATAACAGAAGATTTTAAAATATAAAATATTCCAATTTCAGAATATAATATTAAAAATTATAAACATTTTATGCATGTATCCCAAATTCCGAGAACATAAAAATTAAAATAATGGAAAACACAAAAAATGCAGTTTGGGAGTGCCATAGATTTTTTCTTAAAAATGTCGGGACAAAATCATAACAAGTGTTTCGTATTAATACGTTATTTAATTATCAATCTCTCTGGAAACTACGTTCGCTTACATTGGGTTTGATATCTTTACAGTACGTCTTTCAATGGGAGTCCCGCAGAACTGTAGCACAGCGAACCTCGGTTGCATGTACTCACAACTCAGTAACATCATTGTCTGTCTGCATATTCATTGTTATATGCGCATCAATGCCCGACGATAACAACACGACGATATTTGGTGATCGCAATACCAACATACTCGTCGAGCGCTTTCATGTTGCCATCAATCTCTGTATTATCACTGTCTTCTGTATTGACTTCCAACTACGCTTGCACATGAACCGTACACGTTTTGTCGCTAGCCGCTGTGTTACCTATGGGCCGGCTACATAATTGCTTTGCATTATTTTTGATCATATTATCGACGTTGTCATATCTCTCGTATTTGCTCAGCCATTTTAGGTTTTTTGGATTGGTTTTGAGCATATTTACAATTCATAGGAGACGACATTTTCATTTTTATAATTCAATTCTATGCTGATGTTTACTTCACGGCCCTCTTTATCTCCTTGTAGTGCTCTTCAATTTCTTTACAATGACATCTAAATCAATATCCTAATTGAACGTATTTTCACACTACATTAATTTATATATTTACACAACGCTAATTCGCAACAATCACGTATGCGCGTCATTACACCTACACTAGTCGGATGATGTCACAGAAAAAACAAATACTGCACAACAGATTGGATATCTATGCCTTTATCCAGTATGAGATCAACCATTGTTAACGCATTATTAGTCTCGTAGCTTTTAGTGATTGAAATCTGTACATATTTTGTAACACAAGAAAGTTCGACCTGCTACCACATACTTAATGACGAATATACGTTTTCACGTCAAAATCTGAATTTTAATTTATTAACGCTCAACAGCCTGTGGTGCTAATATAATAATAAATTACAATCTAAACTTAAGACGGTCTGCCTATGGGCAGGAGTATTCAGAATGTTTTAACTCATTTACCGAACTAAAATTTATCAGTTTCGACTTTTTTCAATTTAAGATCAATATTCCTTAAGAAATCCAGAAAATGCATAACGATATCACGGCATCCAGCGTTAAAATTTATTTTACAACGAAACGCAAAATTTAAGTTAAAATAATTAATTTAAAAAAACACTTGGGGCAGATCTGTCATTTGTCGTGAGAACAATGACATTGTGTTCACCAGTTCTCAGCTCTTTGTTTGCTTTGCAACGCGTTCATTCAGAAAATATTACTCCAATTTACCACAATTATTCCGGCAAACCTAATTATTATTTTTAAATACAATTTACTGAGCTTCAATTTATTTATTATTTTTCTTTGTTCGTATTTGTGGGTAGATCATTAATTTCGTTACAACAGGTCATTTTAAACACGAGTTGTAGATCGAATGCTTGATTTTAATTAAAATTTTAAAAAAAATATTTGGCATACTAATAATCTATGCTTTAAAATTAAGTACCTGATACATATTTTCTTACTAAATACATTTTAATTAGGCCAACCTTAAAAATCAATTTAATTTTTATCCGTTTTACGTAATATTTCCAATAGTTTCAAAAATAATAAATCACACGTATTTATTATGATTCGAAGATTATAATTAGTCATTACAGAGTTCAATTTTTGTTCATGCATTTGAAGATATGAATTTAAAACTGCTTTTCAGAAAAACACAACTTCCTTTGAATACATTTTTTAGATTTGACACTTATCATTTTATATATTAGATATTAATTATAATGATATTAATTAAAATATAGTGTTTATTTCTTACATGTAAATATAATAACATAAAAATAAACTTAATTTATAAATTTAACTATACAAATTATAGTTTATAAATAATTGAAAATAGTATTAAACATAGTTTAACGCAAATACTCTATTACTCAGTTTATTGCGTAATCAACAATCACAAATTTATCAAATACTCTTTTTTATGTATGTATTACCTGGGATTGAAACAATTAATTGTAATTATTAATCACGTATTGGCCTGTAGCAAGAGTTTTAAGAAATAAACAAAATTGTACATGTCTCTTAAACATGTCACTAGCCGATCGTTTAATACGGCAGATCATAATGCGGCATATGTGTACGGGTGTCATATCATTAAATTTCTAACTGAGGCCAGTCGTCGTCTGGATAGTCGCCCTTTGCCATGTCGTTCTCACAAAGTAACCAAATTAACAAAATTGGGACAGGTTGAAATAGATGAAACGCCTTTTCACTGAATACCGTATTATACGACCGGCCTACGACATAGCTAAAATATATCTATGATTTCGGTCTGCGACGGATAAGTCTGTCTGTTAATCTTTATAGGACACAATTATACTCAAATCTCAAAGAGCCATGTCGAATTTCTTTTTATTGATTCAATAATAAAAGGCAATTCGACATGGCTCTTTGTGATTTGAGTATAACTGTGTTCTTTGAAGATTAATAGACAGTGAGACTTATCCGTCGCCAACCGAAATATATCATTACAAGGACTTATCCGTCGTCGTCCGAAATATATAATCACAAGGTATAAAATATTCATCTCATTGATCTGATAGACAAATAGATACATTTGTACATATACCTTGAATGTAGTGTATATACCAGTACTCTGTGGTGTATGTATATTGATTTCTATTAAGTTATTTAGAAGGTAATTTTTTAATACTTTCCGCTTTCTTGTATTTTTAGCTTTCTTTATGGTTTTCAGATAAAATTTTTAATTTCATCATATACGTCCGTTCGTCCATCCGTCATATAGTTTCTAGAGTTTTAGACTCTAGTGAATGAATTTTTGCAAATAGATGATTCCTAAGGGGATATTAATTAATTTCCAACAAAATATTAGAAAAAAAAATAATTTACAGCCCTAAAGATGTCAAATTGTGATAGTTCATTTTTTATCATACGTCAAGACGAGTGGGATATTATTGTGATTTATTGACCATTTTTCGTTTTTAAATCCGTTTGAGAAATATTAAGCTACAAATTATCGTACAATAATTACTCTTTCTAATTTTTCATCCGTTGATTTAGTCAATACTTGTTGTTGCAATCTGACAAAATAACTTCACATAAATACACATCAGATTACAACAAAGGCCTTGTGTAAATATATTTATTCACAACCAAAGTATTTAAGTTTAGAGCAAAAGTACAATATTATTATTCCAACTAAACAAAGAAAAGTAATTCGTTTACGTGAATAGCAATAAATTTAAATGCTTCATGTATATGGTTCAACCTAAAGCATTCAATTTACGTGAGATTCCTAGATTTATAACAAAAAAGGATTTGATTTTCCTGTGCTTAATTTTATTTGCTAAAAAGGATCCCAACGATAAATAATTCAAAGGTTCTTGTCTTATGTTCATCATTATTATTGTGGAAATTAAAGATTTTAACGGAGATTTTATCACTTTGCTCTGAGCATATTTTTTGGTTTTTGTAACGAACTTGAAGAGTTTCTTAACTGTTTGTAATTTTACTATCTCATTAAAAGTTTTTAATGTAAAGGTATCGAAGATATGTTGATTGTATTAGTAGACATTGATTTATCAACATTATGGATATATCAAGCGTATTTTTAATTAAACTCTTAATTTTTACTACAGGAACCTCCTAGTTACAAGAAAACGATATTGAAAGCTTTTAAATACTAAAAATCAAATCGCGTGCAAAGCTTTTGTCACTACGTCTTTTTTTTTCGAAGTAAAATTCGTTAGAATGAATGCATTTTTACATACATAACGCATATTTTTCAGCGATAGTAATCATTGAACAAGGCATTTGTTTAACACTTCTTGACGCAGCTCTAACAAAGTTGCATGAAATCAGTTAAAGTCACAAAGTGTTGGTACGAATGGATAACTTTTTCATCCTATTAGGGATATCTAGAAAATCACCATTTATCTAGCGGAAGGGTTTAATTTATCATTATAACGGAGGATGGTGTTATTGCGTAGAGGGTTTTCAATTATTTTCCGGAAGACAAAAGTAAACAAATACTCTACGAGTACTTGTTCCAATCTGCAACAACTGTTCGTTTTTTTCTCCAACTAAATAGTAGAGTATTGTTAGGAAAAATGCATCCGTTTTATTCACAATTTTTTTCTTTCCTCACTTTCCTTGGCAGCTATTTTAAAAGAATGTTCGAGTTTTTGTCATATATTACAAGGGCATATTCAGTATTTAATATCCTGCCTGTAATGTGGATTATTTATACAATGTAGTTTTTTTAGCTTTGGCTATATTATAATGTATAAAACTTCGTAATATGTGAAATGACCTTCAGGAAAGTTTTTGCAATTATGATGGATAAAACTTTCCTGATTATTATTTCAATTGCTTGTAACGTGAAAGAAGAAAAATAACAAAAAGAGTTTATGTCTTTGATTGCTTCAGTCGCAGAATATCATTCTCTGATACAGCCATTTAAACGTGGTACAAGGTTCCGTTATTAAATACTACTTAAAGACTTTAATATTTTTGATTATTAAGATCATAGTATAGTCAAACATAAAGATCACAACAAAAAACATTATTTCAAAATTTTCTGCTATTAAATTAATTATTCTATGGCCTACATAATTTACAAATATCCACCAAAATATGGGAATGAATATCTTTAACAATTTTACAACGAAACAACTTCATATCTAAAACTACCATTAAAATTTTTAAAAACCTTAGGTTTTTAGAGCCTTTGATGTCATCCGGTAATATTAATAATATCTTTATTGTTTGGATAAATCCTAATACACCTACGCAACAAAACTGATTTAAGCATTATTATGCTGTTTAGAAATGCGGTACAACCATAGTCCTTAACTAGGCTATTGGTTATGAAATTAAGTTTAAAATTAGTTTAAATAAATATTATTTGACTTATAATTGATCGCAATAAACCGACTACATATCTCCACCCTTGGATGATAATAAATGCAAAATTTGTTTATGAATATCATAAAGTAAATCTAATTCCAATTATGACAATATAAGATGCAGCTTATGCATTTTTTAAGTATATCGTGTAGAATTGTTTATTGTAAATTTACATATGTTTTTTTAATAAATGTTTCCTTAGCATATCGTAAGGCAGGTATCGTAGTTCAGTTTTAATCACCATTCTCTTTTAAAAACTGTTATTCAAAAACTTTTATAAAAATGACCTAAAGTTTTTTCTATGTAATCGATGTTATTTTACCATAGATATATTATTTGAAATCACATAAACAGTCTTGTAAAATATATCCTTTATAATATTAGGTTGGCTAAAAAGTAATGAGCGTTTTTCGAAAATTATCTAGAAAATATTTGATCGTTCTGGAAGCTTCCATGATCGAATATATATGAAGGGTGCAGCACGCTCTCACTGATTCAGTAGTAACTAAGACACTGCACTTTAACATACATTAAATATGGACGATATTAGGACGACCTGTCTACTCTATGAGTACCAATTTGGTCACTCGGCTGCTGAAGCTACATCTAATATATGCCAACATATAGCTCCTGAAGCAATATCTGAAGCTACTGCAAAACGATGGTTCCAGCGGTTTCGCAGCAGCAACTATTTCTTGAGTTATCAACCATGCTCTTTGCGACCGGTGAAATTGTTTAGCAACAGGTTAAAATTGTTAAATGAAGAAGATGACCAGATAACCGAATAACGACACACTGGTTAGCAACTGAGCTCGGATGCTCTCACGGAAATATAGATAATCAGAAAAGCTTGAAATGCGGTGCGTGGATACCAAATGAACTTAGACCGGACCAGCTTTACCATGGCGCTGAAATCTGATCTCAACTTTTGACCATTCGGCGAATCTTTCACTGGTTAGATCATCTTATTACCGGAGATGAAAATGAATTCTTTATATTAATCATAACCGGAAACGCTAATGTTTAGTATTGTTGAAACTGGTAAACCAACACCGAAAAAGGTCGAAAAAAGGTATGCTAAGCTGTTGGTATGATATTCAAAGTACATACACTAAGCATTCCTTAAAACTAATACCACTCTGACCGCCGCAGTCAGCAACTTGATCGTCCAAAGCAGGAACTCCAGCGTAAACGTCCTCAAGATGACAAAACATTTTTTCTCCATGATAACGCTCCTTTTTACATAGTCAAACAGACCTGCCTTAAAGTTTTGGATTTTGGTTAGACATAGATCCCCGACCAATATTCTCCAGACCTTGCACTCACTGGTTATTGTTTGTTTAGATCACTCAGAAGGCCTTACGTGAAAAAAAAGTTTGATGGTTACGCCCGCCTACGATATACCTGGTTACGCCTTCCAAAACACCTGAATTTACAGATGCTATCCACTCACTGCCCTTGCTTTGAAGACATGTAGCACAAATTAATGGTGATGTTTATATATGATTCATTAATTTTAAATTGGATATATAATACAAAATTATAAAATAAATAACGACTCATTACCTATTAGCCAACCCAATACTTCTACGAACCTCAAACAGCTTTCAGGCGATCTCTATTGTCTAGTGTTGTTTTATGTCATAAAAATTAAAAAGTCACTTTACAGTGTCAAGTATTGTACCTTACTCTCTGTAAAACTCTGAGATCCGAATATAGTAAAAGAAATCAAATAACATTTGAGCAGATTTTACGAATAACGAACTACACTTTAATGAAATAATGAATTTTAATAATCTATTTCTTTCAAATAGATCAAAGAATGAATTATCCATCACTAACCAACTTCAATTATTTCTTAAATTAAATTATAAATAGCAAATATTTAAGTTTTATTTACGATATCAACAATCAATCAATTAAATTGCAGGTTTTTTTTCTGTTTTTGTTTCCAAATACTCGAGAAACTGCTTATTCTTAGTAATAGAAGATTACAAAACATTTACACTGTGGATATAAAAAAATAGCAAACGCGTTCGGTGCTGCATTTCTAATCGATGTTGGTGAACATATTATTCGCGCAATAATTTTTTATAAGTTACAATGCATGAGCAGTAAGAATCAGTTACTTATATTAGAGTGCACTTAGAGGGGGGGAAATCATTCAACCGAAAGTTAGTAATGGTTTTATTGATAAGCTTCCGGAGACATGAGTTTGGAAGACAGGAAACATTAAGGATGAACAATAGTGCTAAATGAAGATGACATTCTGGCGGCTGCATTTGAATGCCATCACGTGTGAATTCGTGCGAAATAACTCATTTGCGTCCATGTGAGCATACAGAATCTGTCTTCATGTTCTCTTCTGATAACTGAATCATGTCGAAAAGATAGCCCTTGTGTCGAAAGGATGCAAGAAGTTTCTGAACTGTAAGTAAAAATCCATAAGACACATACTACACGACGATACTAGGTTAAAGGTCACTTTCGCCCTCCGTTTATAAATAAATTTGGGTTAAGCCTCGGTTCTAGACTTTGCGTACTCTCCACAATTTTGATTATTATTTACCCCACGATTGCAACAAACTTAGAAGCATTTTCACCAATTAACTCAAAAGTCGACCTACTGATTTCTGGAAACACTGCATACTGTCCATGAAAAACAAGTAAGACGGTTACTTTTGTCAACTTAATTAACATTTTTTCATCCAAAAAACAAGCATTTGTTTTAATTTCTGAATTAAGTTAAAATTAGCACATCAGTTAATTTTATTTCAAATATTTACATTTAATAAGTAAAATATTTAGAATAATTTCTGTAGTTTATGTGATTAATTTCTGTTCATATATGAAATTAATTTAGAGTTCATATAAATTGTAAATTTACTAGAACGTCACGATCAAAATTTACAAATAGTACACGCAGCGCTCTATTGTAAATTTTGTTTTGTTCTTGATAAAATTTGATATTTTTCAACGTAAACAGTACAAAAAACCACATTTATTTCAAATTTGGTTGAGAACCCATATAATTTTTCAATGCATAAAAATTACTAATGTAAAAAATATATTTAATTTCAAAACAAATTTCCACAGCAGAAAGAAACAAATAAAAAAACACAATGAAATCAAATTTAAATAACCACATATATTATACGGAGAAGCACAAAACTTTTAATCTCTATAAGCTTTCACTACCTTCGACGGGAAAGAAGAACTCTCAACTTGTTTGCTGAAGAGGGTCACCCCGACATCTTACTCAAATGCCTATTAACTCCTATTCAATACCTATTCTTGTGGAAATTAACGTTTCCGACTGATAATAAATTGGAGATTTCTCGCTGCTTTGACTCCACCATCTTCACACCGGAGTTTCCTTTACTACTTTTATCGAATACATTTACATATATTAAAATATTTTAGTTATTAACGTCTGATTGAAAGTAATTATTTGACTTGAAAGCTTTGAAAATAGTTTTATTTAGAGAAAACAATATTAGTTGACTCATTAAATTATGTTTTATTCAAATAAATTAATATCATTTCGTGGTATTTTCTTCTGTGTTATTAAAATTGTAATGAAAGAATCTCTGAATGTATTATTACTGAAGCATTTAACAAATAATAAGCGTACGTTATCGTCTGAAATAAATTTAACTTTAATCATCGTCTCAATTAACTTTAATCATGACAATATCAATTTAACTTTAATCATAACAATAAATCGACCATGTTGGATTTTAACAAAGATAATAAGCAAAGTTCATGTTCAATATTATATGAAGAAAAAATTCGTAATTATTATGTTTACTAGGCATTATTGTTATTTAATATTTGTGAGTATAAATACATCTTGAAAAACATATGAAACATTTAAAAGAAGAAATCAGTAAACCACGATAAATCAAAGTAAAGTAACTGTTATACATGGACGTATGCATAATTTCCAATATGTTCTCAATTTGATGAAAATTTTGGCGCAGTAATAGTATATTACATCGTTTCAAACGTTTATGATCTAAGAATTGTTGTTGATACTATTATTATAGTAATTAATAAAATATTATTACAATATTGTTCAAACAGAGTGAGATATTATATATGTCATTTTTAAATATACACGATATTCTTTTATGAAAATAAATACAGATCAAAATGAAACCGTTTCGAAAAAACCGCATTTTGAAAATTTCTTTCTATTTTTGTTTATTTTAAAGTTAATTCATTATTTTTATGAAATTTTCAATGATCGAACTCTCATTTTAACTCTGAAGAAACTTTAACACTCTCGCAATTAACCGTTACAAAATTAAATTAATCTTCTGTATGTATGAAGCCGTGGATATGATTTTGAAAAAAAATAAAACATTTTAAAGAGTGTCTTAGAGAAATATATATTCCAGCATCAAAATCAATTTAAGAAAATATATGACGATAATATTTATTTGAGACAAGTCCCTCTTGCAACAGTTTCCTCAGCACATGTTTATAAAGATATGATTGATCATTCATAAAATCAAAAATTATCCAAGTAAATTGTTAACAAAGTTTGGTTTAAGGAAATATACAAATTAGTAATAAATACTATCACACAAGTATAATTATCGAAGCAGACATCTAGTCGAGAAAGAATCGTTATCGTACAAAACAGAAAATCAAATAATATAACCCGAACGAGAAATAACGACGTATTTCCAGAGCAAAAAGGGTGTAAGAAACCGTTGGACGTAATGAATTATTGATGACTCGCAGAGCAGAGGTCAGAAAATAGCGAAATTGGAGTTGGCGTGACATTGATTTATTACAGAACATATTTTGAAAGAGACATTTTCGAATACGTCTATTCCTAACTATATTTTTTACCGATCCTCAATATAATTCACGTTGGTATCATGACGCCAATATATATGTAACACTATTTTTAATCAAGAATTATCACAATGTTGATATATATATATATATATATATATATATATATATATATATATATACATATATATATATATATATATATGTATAGTTTAATTGTATAAATGTATCTGTTTATATTAAAAATGTTTTAATGGCGATTTAACATCTACAAAATGGCGACTTAATTAAGAAATTAAGCCTGCCCATTTCTTCATGTACAAATACCAATATTGTTTTCCTTTTTGATTGTTTTTCTTTATATTGATTGTCGTTTTTTACCTCTTTTCTTTAGTTACTTTCTAACAATGTTTAAATTAGTGCATAAAGTTTGATGGTAATATAAGTAGTTACCGAATATGGCATTGAATTTTGCCCAGATGTAAACCTAACAGTCTAAAATTTTGACACCATAAAAATTTTTTTATAAATATTCCATTAAATGCTTTTCTATAAAAGTGTGAAAGGAAACATATTCAGTAAACTCTAGTCCTTCTTAACAAGTTATCATACTATATAGATAAGTTCATGCGATGTGATCATTTTCAACTTGTGAAATTATCCATAGAAAAAAGTTCCTAACTACTGATGTATACCTAATGAAGTAAAGTTGCTGTTTCATATAGTTCCTTGTAATTTTTCCTGTTTCATGTAATTTTTTCCTTTCAGTCAATTGAAATTAAGATGTGTATTTTCATCAAGAAATAAGCGATAATTAAAAAGTTCTAATTAATAATTAAAGTATAAAATCTTCATAAATAAAATTACGTTTTAAATAGATTTTACTTTTTTAGTAAATCTAAGTAAAGACGTGTATTTTCAACACGAAATTAGCAATAATAAAAAAACTACCAATTACTAAATTAAGTATACAGTTTCTATATATAGAAAATACTAATTATTAATTTTAGTATAAAATTTTCAAACACAAAATGGCCGTTTTACACAAAAGAAATCCCATTAAATAAAAGATCATATTGTATGAATTCTGTCTTTTTATCCGAGTGACATTAAGACGCATATTTTATGTATACATTTACAATTTTAATAGTAGACCACGATTGTAAGACAGTTTGTAGAGTGGGAATCGTCCAAATATTTTAATATTTTGAAAGATTTGGGCAACCTTTTAAGACTCGTTACCTCTGCAACATTGATTTTTTTTCATTGTAGTAAATATTCGAATCTAGAAAAAAAATCAATATTAATTTTCCCGAAAGCAGGTAATTAAAGAAATATACTGACGTACACCTTGAACTTTAAGACAGTTTCTTATGCAGCGTGTAGTTGATGCAATTGGCAACTTTCGATTATTTGGAGCTTCTCCATCATCGCGAGGGGGCTTCAAAACTGAAGCAAAACAAAATATGGGCACAATGACTTCAGCGCTTTACGCATCATGCGTCTCATAAGCCTTTTAGGGATAGGCTCCGTTACATGATAAAGCAAGATAGACATACCGCTGAGGTTGACCTTCGCCTTTCTCTATTGGTCATGCATGATGGATGGCGTGTAAAGGCTTTTATTTTAAGTAAAGAACGAAATATATTCCAATTTTGAAATCGACACAAACCAAATATAACATAGAGGTTCATAAGATAATTAGTAACTCCGTGCATAAAATTTATCTATGAATATGTTAGTACTTATAAACAGGTATAATTAAATTTAAATACACTAAGTTACATTTTGATGAGTGTTCAAATTTCAAGGAGCTATTAAAAACGAGTAACTATTTAATATTAAAAAAAAAATACTACTTTAATAAAATGCGTAAATGTTACAAAAGAGTTAAAAAAATATGTTTTTTTATAAAGCCTGTGTACATTAAAAATACCGAATAACGGATTATAAAATGTAACCCTTTGGCAAAAAACAACTCATAAAAATCCTTTGGCGGTGTCGGCGACACAAGGACTTACACATAAAAATAACAAGCAAATAAAATTACTACAGTATAGTAAACTGTAAACCAAAATAATAATGAGGCTTGGCGGAATAACATAAATTAGCATTCACTGAATGAATTGGGCGGAAAACGAACAAAGGGCGGGCAGCGAGCGTAGCGCCCATTGTACCGGGATCATTTAATTAACCTGCTCCAAGAGTTAAAATGTTTCTCGAATCTGATTTTTTGATGGAACTTAAAATCTTTTTATGGTTCCCGACAGAATGCAATAATATTTTTATTGATGTGCTTTATGGCATCAATAATTTAAATATAATATTGAATTGACAAATGGAAGAAAAAATAAATTAATTTAAAATAACATTTAGTTATTGCGTTTCAGTTATGAGACCATAAAACACATGACTTCAAAAATGAAAAATTTCATTTATTCGATTTATTCTTATTTCAAATTAAATTAGTATAATAGTAGTAATTTTCGCGGCTAAATGCTATATCTTTTTATTATTATATTTTCTGGCATTAAAAGGTAAAATATTTTATTGACTTCAACAATTAAATAAAAAATAAATGAAACTATAACAACCTTTAGTTTTTGAATTTTAGATATCAGACCATAAAATAAATAACTTTACATCAAATAATTGAAAACTTCATTAATTTGATGCAAATATTCTAATATAACTGATTTAAAATTTGTTGAAAAAAAACATGGAAATTTTGGGGTAAAAATTAATTAAAAAAAATTATTTGGCTTAAAATTATTGAGTACGTAACTTTTTTCTAAATTAATTTCGACGATGTTAAATGAATACAAAGTTTATACTTTGACTTAAGCAAAGATCTTTGCTAATATCCCACCTGAAGATGTAGTAACAACGAAACCTAGGTCGTGGTAAAGAAATTAAAGAAAGTAGAAATAATACTACATCACGTAGTTTCATTTAATTGTAAAGAATTCTATGCCAAGGAAGTTTATTTAAGCACGCAAGTTATAAATATATAGGATCATACGATGCATACAATAACTTCTCTGCATAATGGACACATTCTTTGTTACAATCACGTTAGTTACATAGATTTCTGCATCAAAACCTATTTCGGTAAACCTAATAATGAAATAATATTTGTTTTAAAAATGTTTTATTGACTAGATTTTCCATTTTAATTTATTGGACATTTAAATGGTTTAAAGTAGACGTCTATGAATTGGAAGTAATAGTACCAAAGATGATCAATTACATTAATTTATTTCGTGAAAGTAAAAAGCACCTTTCCGAACTGTATTTTTCTTTCCTAGAAACTACCTATAAATTTTATACAAAAGCAATACATGAACTTGGTGCTGGTTGTAACAAGGAAAGCAGTTGCCAGCTTAGCCCATAATGTACGCCGATAGACAGAAAATTATTCTATGCTAGTGGGATACACACTATACATTTAGTACGCGTACGTTGACCAGCTTGTCTAAGTTGTCCGCTGCTATTTAAAAAGCGGAGAAGCAAAGTGTTTGAGAGGCACTCACTTTACGACCATACTAGGTTGCATGTCACTTTCGCCATCCGTTCACAATAAGAATTGGATTAGACTGCGGTTATATTTCTGACAAAATTATTGAGTACGTAATTTTTCTAAATTGATTTTCGATGTTAAATGAATACAAAATTTATACTTTGAAACATACTCTCCATTTTCCTCGAAAACCAGTCCCATGATTTCTAGAAACGCTGCAAACTATCAATGTATATGAATAAATAGAGAAAATGTCATGAATAGAGAAATAGGACAGTCGTTTTAGTAACTAAATTATTTATTGGCAGTACTTTTATCCATAAAGAAGCATTTTCTTACGTTTTGAGTGAATTGGATAAATTATTTGAATTTTATTTCTAATACCAAAAAATATATTCAATTCTTAATATTATTTCTGTAATATTTTTATCGTCATAAATGGTTTAATAATGAGATTATAAGTAATGCTAGTGATCCGCCCTGGAATTCGCATGGGTAGGGAAAGATACATGCAGAATCGATGCATGGTATCTTCCGCGTATCATTTTGCTTACTTAAAAATACGTTAAACTATTCATTAAAACATTACGGTACCCTTGCGTAATAAAAATTGCGAATTTTTGCTACGTAAATAAAAGAAGAAAATTATAAAATTTAATTTGATAAGGATTAAGACAATTTTCCACAATAAGCTTTAGGAAATTGAGTTATAGTTATGTATATATATATTTATATATATATATATATATATATATATATATGTATGTATGTATGTATATATATATATATATATATATATATACGCTACCCCACATTGAATTGAAAGACTTTTTGAGAAGAACTGTAGTGCTGCATTATTTCCACGTGTCTAATAATTTAAGCAGCCTTCGGCAAGATACTGACAAATCTTTTTTTTTATTTCGTGAGTAAGCTTACTACTTAAACTTCAGTTAATTTATTCAAGGCATCCAAAACTTACTCTTAAATCAATATATCTAAAAATGAAAAAGGAAACAGAATCCTTTTAGCAATTGGTGAATAAAATCGCGCACATACCGACGGACCGACACAACCGGAGACTTTATTTTATATGTATTGTTAAATTTTAAATTGACCGTTATCATGCAATCAAACAATTGGGACTTCGTATACTTAGAGTATTATTATTATTTTTACATTACTACCGATGGAATTTGGTTTTTTACGAACGAAATAATATAAAAAACCTCTCTTGAGTCCTCCATTTTATCAATAGTTGAGAATTTACATAATTTTAAATGCACAAAAATTATTACTACGAATATATATATATATATATATATATATATATATATATAAATGCATTAAAAACGTGCGTCCACAACAGGAGAAAACAAATAAAGAAAAAACAATTCACTACCAAATTTAAATCTTCACGTCTATTATATGGACAACCATAAACCTCTTAATCTAAGTAAGGGTTCTCGACCTCCAACAGGAAGGAAGTACTCAACTAGTTTGCCGAAGAGGGTAACCCCTACATCTTATTCAAATGCCTATTAACTCTTATTCAATTTCTGTTCTTGTGAAAATTAACATTTCCGTCTGATAATAAATTGAAGATTTGTGGCAGCCGTCACCCCGCCCTCTGGATTTTATTACGCACACGAGAGTTTTTTTCATTACTTTTATCGAATATATTTGCATATTTTAAACTATCCGAGTATTAGTAAAGTCAGGTAGGATGTAAATATTGATCTTTTTAAGTTCTAGAAATCTCTTTGATTTTTACCGAACTATTGATTGAATAATATTTTATTCAAATAAATAACTATCATTATGCGACATTTTTCTCTGTGACCGGAAATTATAATGAAAGAAACTCTGAATGAATTATTATCCAAGAATTTCGTAGATAATAATTTTGTAGCGGAGAATACTCTGTAAAATAAATATGACTTAGTGATGTCTTACGAAACATAAAATTTATTTTAACGCGAAAGAGTTTAATATCCTTTTAAATACATTTCATTTAAACCGTCGTCGTCGATAACGATGAATGATCGTTTGATTTTAACAAAAATAATGTGCAAAATTTATATTCAAAATTAACCGAACACGTAATTTATAATTATTATATTTTCTAAGCGTGATTTTTTGTATAATATTTATAAATAAAAACACATCTGGAAAAACATGGAAAACATTAGAAAAGAGGTATCTGTAGTTTATAGTGTATAACACATCAAAATAATTTTTTTACAAAAGGAACATATCTTTAAGGATGTATTTACAAAATTCTGCTGCTCAAGAATGGATATTTACTAGCCGTGAAATCACTAACACATACGCAGCGACGCCGCTTGTTGTGTGCAATAAATTTATAGTATGTTCGCATTACCTTGATCGTGGTTAAAATGAAAATATGTGTTGAATATTTATTTGATAACCAGTTTTATTTATGTTTATTATTAAAATTATGTCGATAAAACAATAACATATATCAGTATTATTACCGTATTAATTACTAATTCACCCATTGACCAAATCAGCTAACTAGAATGGCTGTGGTAAAATATGATAAAATCATTGCATTTTATTCTCTACATTGCAACTTTATCGAGGTAGCAATAACTCAAGACTACTATTTAGTATCTGCGATTATTTTGTCAACTGACACGATCTTTGGTTGGCCTACTTGGTTTCTGCCAGTAAATTAAAAACACGGCTTAAAAATATAAACACTAAATGTCATATTTTTACGTGAATAAGAATTTAAGTACAAAAAATAAATTTTTCTAATACTTTCTAAAGCTACTAACACACTTGCTTCCTCCATCCTTTCCAAAATACACGTAATCTAGAAGTAAACAACTTAAGATCTATTTAATATAAATAATGAAATAGAGCACCAATGAATAAATATGGCAATTAGGGATCCAGTTATTTTAGGGTTATCCCGTTATAAGCTAACATGTCCTAGAATACAACTATGTCATTTTAATGAATAGTGACAAACTATCTCATTAAACTGACATTATAGGGCGACAAATATGACATTTGTTGCTTTCATTTGAGGTTATTGCCTTAAAGCTACTTCTCAACTAAAGTAATATGGCATCACATATCGAATGTTAGAAAAGATCATTGTACTTTAGTAATGAGCCTTAAATAATAAAACCTACAATAGAATATAATTATGTGCCTTTGGATATCTCTTATTCCTTGTTCATACGTGCCGTTGAAAGAGTCACCAATTTTTGAACTTAATAATCTGCTAATAAAACAGAGCAGCTAACAATTTGTTTCCTAACTAGATCTAGAGCAGATCAGATTTAGAAATATTGTTAAGTTAATTGTAGAATAAATGCACGTAATGCCACATATTATAAAAATTATGAAAGCAAACGTTTTTAAATAATTACAATTTATATTTAAAAATGAAATTACCATGTGTTCTTTTTAATTAGTCGATTGTGATAAAACATAGCCTATATGTCCTTCCTGATAAAACATAGCCTATATGTCCTTCCTGATAAAACATAGCCTATATGTCCTTCCTGATAAAACATAGCCTATATGACCTTAGACCCAACAGAATTCACTAATAAAATCTTCATCAAAATTCTTTTAGCTATTCTTTACATTATGTAACAAATAAACAGGTTTATACACGCAACAATATTTTTGTGTTCTCTTACATTTGTTATGTTACCCTAAATATTTTTTTGTCAATATCTCTATGATGAGCAGATAGGCCAATTCTATAGTTTTATTATCTGAACTATATTTTTATTACCTAATGCTAAAGCTTTTTTCGCGTCGCAACGGTGGGATTAAAGTGATTTTTTATTCAAAGATGCGCGGGGGGGGGTTGCGTGGTGTTTATATAGGATAATTTTTATCACGACGAAAGTTTTGTTTGAAACTGAAAAAATACACAAATTTAATGAGGAAGGAGCATCGCAAAGGGCCAGAATCAATGTGATTTTTTTAATAGTTACACACGCAATATAAAGGAGTAGCAGAATGACTACCTACAATATTGTAAATTCAAAAGTATGTTTTTTGATATTTTTTCACGTTACAGCTCAACAAACATGAAATGTACCCTTAAGCTTAGTCCTTTTAAATGATACCCCACACTATACATGGAATTTAAAAAAAATTCCAAAATGTGGGTATCATCCCCTCCGTACTTCAAACACCCCCAACACCCGTTTATTCGATATGAATATTTTTAAATGTAAGCTATTGATGTATGTGCGAGTTAATATGTTTTACTACCATGCCGAATTTCAAGTTTTTAACTCGAGTGGTTTCTGGGAAAAACGGCTATAACAGACAGACGGATGTACAAGTGAGTGAACTTATAAGGATTCTGGTTTCCCTTTCTCATTATTTTTAATTATATAGATAATGTAATTGAGTATACAAATAAATTATATATATATATATATATATATATATATATATATATATATATATATATATATGCATATATATAAAAATATTGCAATTGGATAAAATTTTGATCATGGCTACGGTCAATACGACTATTATTACGGTTAAAATACATACAATACATGTTAAAATACATCGCGTATAATTTTTATTCAGAGCGGCCTAAAGACAACGGCTTCGGAGCGCGTCTAAGCGCGGAATAACAAGTTGGTGTCACAAAATGTATGGCTTAATTTTGTTCACTAAATATTTTTCTTTTTCTCTTTTACTATTGCATAAATCTAAATTATTTTTTCATAAAATTAAAAGAGAGAAGATGAGAATTTTGCTGTCTTTTTTCGCATTTCAAATTAAAGTGTAATTGTTTGGAATGAATCCTCCAAACTTACCCCCTTTTTAGGGATTTTGGCGGGGAATGAATTGCTAAAACCGGTTTTTATAAAATAAATGTTGATCTATTTTTCTATATCGAAATCATTATACCACATATTCCCAGAGTATAGACCATACTTGGCAAAAATAAAAGTTTTTCATCAAAAATGTAAACACGCCCTTAATATGGTAATAGGATCCCTTCTTTAACTTTCGTAATTTGTTGACATTAGCATAATAACGGTTAATTCAATATAATTATAACGTTTTTCAAACTGTTAAGACAATATATTCATAATTATTAGTATACACATATTTATATTTATATTTATATTTATGTATTTTTATTATATAAACATAATAAAATTTTTCAATGACTGAATTTACATTCCAACTCTCGAAAACTTCAAATCAGTGCTACGATAATTAGCTGTTATTAAATTAATTCAAACTTCTATACGTAGAAGTCGTGAATATCATTTTGAAAAATAAAAAAATATATAAAGGCACATTTTAGAGGAATGTATATCCTGTGGACTTAACAAAATATAGAAGAATTATATTTCTTTGAAAGAAGTTCGTCTTGTAATAGTCAGCAGCACAGGTTTATAAAGGTACGATTGATCACAGATCAAAGCCAACATTTATACAAGTAAATTCTTAACTAACTTAGTTTAAGAAAATATACGCATTAATAAAATTTTAGTTTAATAAAAGCATGAGTCTAGCAGTGAGAAAGAGTCATTATGATACAAAATGGAAAATAAAATAATATGATCTGAATGAGGTAAAAAAGTGAGTATTTTAAGAAAGCAAAAATAGTGTAAAAAACCGTTGGACGTAATGAATTATTGATGGCTCGTAGAGGTCAGAAAATAGCGAAATTGGAATTGGCGTGACATTGATTTATTGTAGCAAATATTTTAAAAGAGACATTTTCAAATACGTCTATGCGTAAATTTATCTTTTGCTGTTCTGACTCACGGCGATGTTACGACACAAATATACATGCTGTCCGGGAATAAGAGTCGGACAAAGAAAGACGCCATTCGTTGGCTATAAAGGAATAAATTGTCATTGAAATAAAACGTAAAATACGTCCTTTTTCTAATTGAGGGCAACTGTTCGTGACTTATTCCCCTGAGCGGCACTGAATAATGTAAGCAGGTGTCATATATACGAAAAAGATGACAAATAATTTTTCAGTCAACGAATAACATCGTTCTTTTTCCGACACTTATTCCCGGTCACCGTGTATATATACATATGAATATAATTATATGTTGTCACACCCTTGATATATACATATAAATATAATTATATGTAGTTAATTGTATAGATCGAATTGTTTATTTTAAATTTATTTAATGCAATTTCAGCATCTACCAAATGATGACTTAATTAATTGTGCCCTTTACTTTGTATTCATTGTCATTCTTAATATTTCTTCTTCATCTTTTTTCTAACACCCTTTAACACAAAATTTTATAGAGATTCTAGTCATATTTTTAAAAAATTAAAAAGTTGTTATTTTATTTCACATATAGATATTATAATTGTAGCGTGAGCAATGACAGAAAATTATATTATAAGAATTATAAAAATTATATCCTCTTCGTTAATCAAAATTAACACGCGCTTTTGATCGCAACATTAATAATAAAAATTTCCGGCTTCTAATTAAAGTATAAAGTTTTTTAAACGAACTACCATATAAGAATTCGATTCTTTCTGTCAATTGAAACAGAGACGCTTATTTTCTTTTAACTTTTGCAATTTTAATTGCCATAGACCACGGCTGTAAGATAGTTTGCCGAGTGCGAATCGCCTTAATCACTTAATGTTTTAAAATATATTCCACAAGCTATGGTCGAACCATAGCTTGTGGAACATCCACGTTACCTTCATTTCCTTGTTATATCTTAATCTCCGGACGTGAACAGAACTAGTTAAACTATATCATTTCTAAAACCGAAACTACCAAACCAATAACTATTATACAAATAGCACTGGATATTGGAACTAGCTCATTACGTCATCACGTTGACATAACGGATTTGGATTCAACACATAGTTAATCTTTCATGACCACGTCGCTGAAAGATCCCACTCATTCTTTCATACTGTAAAATTAGTCCTACATAATTCACAGGACCTTGTCAGTTACTCATTTTTCATCTTTTTTGTAAGACATAATTTCCCAATAAGAAGGAATCATCGTGCATTATAAAAAGTCCTCAAATATATAGATTTTATCGTACGCTTGAAAAAATTAATAAAATTAAGGTACTAATATACAAGAATTACTTCTCTTTTCTTCTCACTGTTTTTCATAACCTAAGTACAATAAACTTCAATTCTCTAATTACAATCGGTATTTAATATTAGTCCTTTTCATTGTCAAACTTTTGCATAAATAAATTTGTCCAATATTTGTATATCAGATAACTTTTTTTATCCACGAGAAAATAAATATATGAGAACTCGCAGCACAAATTGTTCACCGTATTTGCGTCCATACCGATCTATATCATAACATCCCAATGTGTCGGGGTCTGTGAATTGTCTTCTCATGAACATATCTGAATACGACATACTTGTAGTGAATGAGAACCTGTTATAGTCTTATTGTATTAAATTCTAGTCGTTTTGTTACATTTCTTGTTGTGTTTAATTGTTGTTTGCTGTCATTTTCGTTACGAATGGTGAAACTGTAAAATATCAATAAATGTATAATAAATAAATAAAAAAACACGCTATCTTATATGGTGCTTGGTCAGGACACATCGGCCACATTGTATGTTGTTTATTCCAAAATAAAACAAATTTTCATCTCGTTTATTATAGTAGTTACATCGAACAGAAACAAAATATATTATAGAAATAGAAATGGTGCTTAACGAACCATCCATTTCACAAGCCCATCGGGGAGTAGTCCATTCATTATTAGATTTTTTTACTAGTGGAGAGAAAACACTATGAAAGTTGAATTATTGAGAAGGCCTTCATATCTTGAAAAGTCGCCGAAGTTGATCCTAGACCTTTTCACAGGGTATCAAATAGGATAAATTAAATTATTTATTGTTTCCCAATTATTTTGACAACAACATATTTGTCAAATAAAAGTTCGAATTTTCCCAGAGACGCCGCGATAGGCCAAAGCTAGATAGACCTACCACTTATTCTATCCTTTTCGTTTCTCTTTTAATGCTATCTCTTTATGCTGGTCGTGTATAACGGATGGTGTGTAAATACTTTTATTTTAAAAATGGAATAAGGAAGAGTGAAACCAATTTAAAAATTGTCATGAATCGGAGAAAATAAAGAGATTAGTACGACAATTAGCATCTTCGTGCATTCAAATGAACTACGCATATGTTAATGTTAATATATACATCTAATTAAATTTAAATTTATGAAACAAGAATAAATAAAAAATGCCAGATAACAGATTATAAAATGTTGACTTTAGCAAAAAGGCAATTCATTACAATCCTTTTCCGCCGCATAAAGACTTGCAAATAAAGTTAACAAACAAATAAAGTTATTATAGCACAATAAATTGTAAACAAAAATAATAATGAGGCTTGGCGGAATAACATAAATTAGCATTCACTGAATGAATTGGGCGGGAAACGAACAAAGGGTGGGCAGCGAGCGTAGCGCCCTGTGTACCGGGATCATTTAATTAACCTGCTCCAAGGGTTGTAAAATTTCCCGAATCTGGCTACTTTTAATGGAACTTAAATTCTTTTAGGGTCCCGGCCAAACGCTATGTACTTTTCCATTGTCACGTATTATGATATCAAAAGTTAAAATATTATATTCACCTTATGAATTTACATTTATTTGTTTGTATTTTGGTTATGAGATAATGAAATATGTGACTTCGTATGACCTAATTAAAAATGTTTTTAATTCCGTGAAGGTATCAAAATTTAAGATACGATTATTTTAAAAATCACAACTTAGTTTATAAATTTGCTCGGAAAGCATTATCATCAATTACAAACTTGGTAAAAAGATCCACGGTAACAAAAAGAATTTGTATATAAAAATAATGATTTTAGCAAATGGTAAATAAATATATAAATTAGACTCGTCGAAATGGACAAATAATGTAGAAAAATATTTATTCTATGAAGGTAACACGGAGAAAATAAAGAGCTGAAAAATGGAGAGCACAATTCCTTTGTTTTTTTTGGAGTTAACTTCATAATTAACAAATTTACTCTAATTATTTTTGTCCAAAATAGCATTAATGAAAAGTAATAGTCTTTAAATTCATTAAATTATGGAGTCAAGTTTGTTACAATTAATATAACAAATAAATACGCCTTCTAGATTCAACAGTTCAGAACTTAGTGCTTAAGGTCCAGTATTGAAAATGACATCAACCCAATGTTGTACTATTTACTTTTTGAATGACGTAAAAGTTACGGAATGATTAGCCTTTAAGCAGATGTCTGCATATTGTATCATCATGTTACCGTTATTAGTTGCATATGTTAAATGCCACCGTATTCTTCTTTATATGAAAGTAACTGAAACAGTTGACGATTGAGCTAATTTTTTAGATTATTTAAATATGACTTCCGATAGTTAATAAATTTAATCTTATTATTAGAATTAATCCAGGAAGCTGAAAAGTAAGACGAGTGATTTTTTTAGTTAACTAATACAAATTATGGTATTTATTATTAAAATATATAAATATATACTTTGCTTTAAACTTCATACCATAAAAAATACCTTTCCCTTTGTGCAGAAAGGCCTGTAAAATCTATACTTTAGAAATAAATGATATCTCTGACCTATTTACGTTACCAAATAATAATTTCGTAAAATAATGTCAACTATTTAATGAAATAAACATAATTTATAATCGACTATTTGAGGCTGACGTAGAAAATAACACAACGACTAAAGCTTATTTGACAATCAAAAGAACATAACCTACAAAATTGTATCCTCCTGTCATCGTGAACAAAATAGCATAATAAGCTGTTCTCTTCGTTCCGCTCATAGCATTATATGATGCTAATCCTTTCTCTCAAGACAACGAAAAATAACGTTAGCATGTGATACGTTAATGACTAATAAAGGCAAGCATAATGTGAATGCCGATTTTTAATGCAAATATTATGACAACCATTAAAGTAACATATTTATCGAGTAAAATAAATTATACAACATGGAGTTGAATACAAATTAGGCAAGGGTTTGGTTTTTGATCGAAAGTTGTCTTAAATTTAATTAAAAGTTTGTTTGCAGTGGTAATATTTTTATTTACAAAATAAAGTATTTACTATTCTTTATTTTTAATTTTTTACAATTTTTTAGCGTTTCGTGGCAATATTGCTAAAACAGAATACTTGTAGGATTATTTCGGTGTTTGTACGTCCGTTCGTCTGTTTTAAACGATTTTCTCGGAAAATATTCAAAAGAAAAATTTAGCACAAAAAATTAGCACATAAAATTAGAATACGGTGACTCAATTATAATAGACGTAAAGTATAAAAACTTCAATTTTGGTTACAAGGCCTAGTTTCAGAGGGTAAATTAAGAAACAATTTTTTTTTAAATAGATCATTTAGGGTGTCAATTGGAAAATTATTGAAGCACAAATTCCACAATACACATGATTTATTTTTTATTTATTAAAAAAAATTAGGGAGAAATGTTTAAAAATTGCTGCCCCCCAACTTTGTAGGTCAGAAAAATCGAAAAAAAATAAACATTGGAAATTAGGCATAGATTGAACCAAAACTATGGAAATAGCAATTTAATTATTTATTTCCTTATAACTGCTGTACTATTGGTTTTGAAGAAAAAGTTTTCTGAAAAAAAATATTTCTTACGATGTAAGAAACGAACTTCTGCTATTGTACATTTATAAACATTTTTAATTTGGCTCAATCGAAACGCTCCCCACGCTGCTCCGCGTATATGTGAAGTGATACGGCATTGGTGAAGTCGACGGCAGGTATCTTCCAAAATCAAGAGCGGAACTACAAGTAACCAGAGCGCATTACTAACTATAAATATGTCATGAAACAATAATAATGCAAGTATAGCTTGCACCCAATCGACTTGTTTCACGTAATCAAATCGTACCTGGAGCATACATAAAATAGAATAACTGATATGAATACGGTGTATACTTTGTGTACTTTTTTTACAACTATTATTTCAGCCTACTTTGCGTGAGAACAACTGTGATCCATATTACTAAATATTATTGTTATAAGATTGAATAAAAACTGCCATCTAGTGGGGAATTTTAAAAGTATGTTTTAATGTATCTCGATCTTGAATTGAAAAAATGTCTCACATATTTATGACAATCGATTTAAAATAAATACCTATTATGTAATAAATATTTGTAAAATATGACCCTGTTTATTAAATGAATAATCATATGTTAATTAATTAAATACCAATAACTAAATAGGGCGTAACCTTTTTTATATTATTAGTAAGTTTAATATAAATCTGTTTGTTCAGTAAATTGAAACATTGAACGAAAAATCATTTTATTGCAACGTACATAAAATTTAAATTCACACATCTGGTCTCTGAATTGAAAAAAGTTCTTAATATATGTAGGATCTCTTAATCTCTTACAGGAAGGAAGTCCTCGACTTGTTTATTGAGAAAGGTCACCATCGTTACTTCGTGTTTCCGGCTGGCAATAAATTGAACATTTGCCTCTATTCTTTATTTCATCCTCTTGACTTTTATTATAGACATGAGAGTTCCTTTATTCCTTTATCAAGTGTATTTGCATATCATAAACTAAATGACTGCTATTAAAGTCTGAATGAAAGTTGTTTTTTAACATGAGTGCTATTTTAATTTATCGTTAATAAGCAATAAACAGCGAATATTTACAAAATTTACTTAAATAAAATTATATAATATTATTTACATTTTAATATTAACCATATGACACAATGAAATATTTTCTAAATAGTTTAGTTACTAAGTGGCAGCATTTACTTTATGATCTTTGTACTGCTTTAGATTTATCTAAAAGAATGGCGTAGTCAGATCCTAATTTTCTGAACTGAAATCTGGAAATACCAAAATGAATGGTTCAAAATACAAATGAGAAGGTTTTATCTCATTTACCACTTACAAAAAAAAGTATAGAAAAAAAATTTGTCAAGATTAATTTTGTTGTACGTTTTTTTTAATTTTGTTGTAATTTTGTTGTATTGTGTAAGTTGGATTATACAAAATAGTATGAAGAAATGTAAGAATGTACAGATTGTGCCAATCACGGAATCCCATACGTTTAAGTTGCGCTCTTAATTGAGAAACATGTTCATAAATTTCACAGCCAAAAACTTAGCAGATTCATAAGATGTGGAGTCGTTCTAATTTTTTAAGACGTTTCCCACTAAGTTCTGGGTAACATACATCTCCGTTGTCAAGCAGGGATAATAAGAGTGTTTGATACAAATGAGATTTGATTTGAATAGCTAGAAAATTCTAAAAATTATTGAGGGATTACATTTTGCTGAATGCAGGACGACTATCATAATTTATTGAGGTTGCAGCAAGATTTTGATAGGTCAGTATCTTTACCTTAGTCTTTAACTCAGTGTTTTAGACCCTAGTCTTTAACAGTTGACGTAAATTAAATTAGAACAAATGTTATTATTAATTAGATAACAATGAAACTAAATCGATAAATTAAATGTAATTATATTAGGTGAGAATCATTATAATTACTAAGACACACATGTCGGGACTAATGTCACATTTTAATGCTAAATAATTAATTACCCCAACCCGCCAGACCCACTCGACTACAAGTCATGAGGTCCTATGTCCTCAACGATCAGCAGCCGGGAATCGAATCGAACACGCCAAAGCCGACGTCGACGTCAATTTTTGACGTGTTGCGTTAATCACAGGCTTGCAGCCTTTGGCGTCACACGACGGAGTCCGGGTTCGATTCCCGGCCGCCGATCGTCAAGGACATAGGTTATTATAGGACCTCATGACTTGTAGTCGAGCGGGTCTAGCAGGTTGGGGTAATTAATTATTTAGCATTAAAATGTAAATTAAATTGTTATTAAAAATTAAACGTGGTAATTCTAATTTTAGAAAACAGTTTTTAGCTACAACAGACTTTGGTATTAATTAAATATTCATTAATTTATTGTATACCTAACACATTTATAACAAATACACATATATTACAATATGCTGCACTGTATTAATTGTTATCGTAAAATAACGCTCAATCGAAACAGAGCGCTAAAACTGATAAAATATAAAGATATTCTAGGTTTACTTTGGAGAAACATCTATTCTATGATTACAATAAAAATTTGTCTGCTTTTTCTCTAACTTCACATTATTTTCTTATTCTTTTTTTAAGAGATATAAAATACCAAAATTGAAAGAAATCACTGTTATGAAAACTAAAATTTTCCATCCACAGTATAATTACCAAGTTATATAGACTCAATTTACTATTACCAATTCCAAAATAATAACGTTAATGAAATAAAAAAATTTTAAAAAATATTCCAACTTAGAAAAATACGAGAAAAATTTTGATAGCTTTTGCGCGAAATAGCTATGTAAACATCTTAAATAACTCTTGTATTATTCTAATAGCTATGAAATTATTGCGTAAGATTTGATACACTTTTCATCATATTTTAAATTGCTTGCTATTGTACTCGATAACCAGATCAGGTCCTAGGTGACATTATGGTTTAAACTTAAATCCATACTACTGTATATTTATTGTACTACTGTATATTATACTATAAGAAGTGTGTGTTCATTTTTTCTCGCGCTAGTCTCTATAACCACATATTCAACCACATATTATTTTAGTGTTAGAAAGCCCATTTTGAAAGCCACTTTGAAGAATCTTACACCAAAATAATCAAGCCACGAGCAAAGCAATAATAAAGTATAAAAAGAAAGTCGAGGACTAATCATCCCAAGTATTCCTACGGATGTCCCAAATATCCACAAACGACCGATATTATATGGCGAACGCAGCGAAGGAGTTTAGTGACCATGTAAAGGGGAGGGGTAAAAGTATAGTTAATATAATTTTACACAAATGAAACCACGGGCTAGATAAATTATAAATGGAAAAGCTTGTTTGTTCGCTTGTTTATTTTTCTCGCTTTTACGCCCCAAATAACTAAACGATATCCGTAAAAATTTACGAACAAGCAACGTATGCTATATAGGATATTTCTTACCGAAAAAGAATTTAATTTCGTTTCGTTAATTAAAAAATAATCCTATTTAGGATAAGAGCATGAACACGAATAAGATAGTGAACATTCTAGGCATTCCGGGCATTCGTAATTCTCACATTGATCTTATTATTATGAAATCTTTTTTGGCTGAACCCACCGTGTTACTTAAACCAGTTGTTAAGTCGGAAAATTGTTAATTATATTTGTCCTCTCTCTTCTAACCACGAATTTATTTATCATAATACCTGTGATTCTGAATTGAACATTTTGGTGATAAAAAACTAATTCTGTGATATGCGACAGTCTAAGTGTTAAATGCCTTAAACTTATCCTGAATTACTGACGTAATAACAGGGGTTGTAATATTTAAGATAATCTTTGATAACTGCTAGTTTTCCTTCTGAATGGAAAAAAATCATATCACACTATTACCAAAAATATCGTTAGCCGTACATTATGAAGACTTCCGACCCGTTTCATTATTAACACTTCTACCGAAAGTCTTTGAGCGTATTGTCTTTACTAAACTTGTTCGATGCTTTAACGTTTGTAAATATCTAAATCCATTTCAATCTTAAAATAGTATAATTTTAAAGCAGGTCATGTACGTCGACAGTGTTGATAACAATCACAGATGATATACGTTTGACAACAAAAAAAAACACTTAGCACACAATACTTGTATTTCTTGATCTCAGCAGTATATTCAACTCCATTGACTATTTTTTGCTAACATGTTGGAGACGTTTGTACGTATGTCGATATTTATTAGAATGCTTTAACTTGTTTTATATAACCGATTTCTGTGAAGTCTTTAAATGCATATTCTGAGTGGACGGAATTGTCAGCTGGTGCGCCATAAGAGAGGTTCTGTCTCCATTTCTCTTTGTCATTATACATTGATGAGATTGTTGGAAAAATAAATAGTAATTTTCATCTTTACGCTGATGACTTACAAGTATATTCCTGTACTGAAGTGAATTCTATAATAATTGTCATCAACACACTCAATGAAGACCTCGCTTCATTCAGTCAGTGGGGTGATAAAATCAGTCTATTAGTTAATTCAATTAAGTTCCAAACCAAAGTAATTGCTAGCCAAATGCCGCTTTCTAAAATTAGGTTTGCAATAACTAACGTTAAATAACACACCAATTTCTTTTGTATCAACTGTTAAAGACTAGGATGTACTTGTCGAACAAAATCTTAGCTGAATACCTCAAGGAAATAATGTTACTCGTCACATCTTCAGCAAAATGCAATCCGTCAAGCATTTCCAAAGTTTCCTATCTGTTCAAATTAAAGCTCACCTCTGTCAAACACTCTCACTGCCTCTATATAATTACGGTGATGTATGTTACCCAGATCTTAATGGTGATGTATGTTACCCAGACTCACAATTATCTTAAAAAATTAGAACGTCTTCAAAACTTGTACATCCGCTACGTTTTTAGTTGAATAAATATGGACATGTTTCTCAATTCAGAGCGTAACTTAAATGAACAGGAGTCCGTGATCGGTACAAGCTACACATTCTTAGATTTCTTTATAATATTTTGTGCAATCTAACACATCCAATATATCTTATATATAGATTTAGTTATGTGTCTGCTCACGGTATAGTGCTTCGCTCAGAACACCAGCTCAGTCTCCTTCACCCCAAACATACAACCACCTATTACGAAAAGTCCTTCGCTGTAAGACTTTGTAATGAACTGGATCTGGATACCAAGAACTCGCTTTCTATAAATGTTTTCAAAAAGTTCCCTCCTCTCATAATATCTTAGTCCTTCCATTCCTTAATTCCATTTTGTTCACTTTTCTTAACCATGCCATGTCGCGATTTGTACTTAATAATGTTTTTATTTTTTAAAATTTTGTTTTTAATTTAATTTAATTTTGTTTTCAGTGTTGTTTTTAATGTTTATGTTTATTGCATATTTTTTACCGTTTATTAATATTTCGATTTGCAAATATTGTAAAGGAATAAAATTATGAATGTACCTTACAGTCTTCCACAGCACTAAATACTCATAACCAAGCATTGTGATTGACTAGAATAGATTGCTCTTGGAGTAATAATTCCACAATATATATATATATATATATATATATATATATATATATATATATATAAATATATAAAATCGCGAAATAATTAAAAATGAATAACATAAGTGAATACATTCATATTTATTTGATAATGAACTAATTCTTATACCCTTGGTATGGTAAACTTCAATATGGTAACTTAAAGTTACATATAAACAAAGTCATGGTATGGTAACTTAAAGTTACGAAGTTATTCAACATTACTCATTTTCACTTTCAAACTATTGCACAGAAAAAATTTGCATATCGGATATCCTTTTTGACCACAAATAAATGTACGAGAGCATCCGAACACAACTGCCGTTCCTTCGTGCCGAACCAATTTATATAATGGTGTCCCACTTTTGCTGTGTTAGGAATCTCCTGAGCTGTCCCCTCGCGAACATACCTGAATGTTATATGTTAGCTGAGAATGAAACTTTCTTCAAATCTTATTGTACCAAAACCTTGTCACTGGGTTGGATTCTTTTTGTGTTTAATTGTTTTTTTAATCGACACAAATTGGTAAATTGTAATATTTGCTGTAAATAAGTAATTAATAAAACACATCTTTTATGATGCTTAGTCAGTTCACGTCGTGCATAATGCACTATAGGACAAAGTGAGATAGACATACCGCTTAGATTGTTCTTCCCATTTTTTCCTATAACGTCTCCTCTCTATGCTGATTGGTTATGATGGTGCGTTAATATTTTCATTTTTAAAATAAAATAGCAAAGAAATCAATATATTCTAATTGCAAAATCAACCGAAGCCGAAGATAATAAAAAGGTTAGTATGATATTAGTAACTTCATGAGTAAAATTTATATACGTATTTATGTAATTAAATTTGAATACATAAACGGCGCTTACATCAAAAATGCCAGATAACGGATTATAAAATGTTGCCCTCAGGCAAAAAGGCAACTCATTACAACCCTTTGTCGGAGCCCCCGTAAAGACTTGCAAATAAAGTTAACAAACAAATAAATTTATTACAGTAAATTGTAAACAAAAATAATAATGAGGCTTGGCGGAATAACATAAATTAGCATTCACTGAATGAATTGGGCGGGAAACGAACAAAGGGTGGGCAGCGAGCGTAGCGCCCATTGTTCCGGGATCACTTAATTAACCTGCTCCAAGGGTTAAAATGTTTCTCGAATCTGGCTACTTTTAATGGAACTTAACTACTTCTTAGGGTTCACGGCTACATGCTGTGTTCTTTTTTCTTACTATGTGTTATGGAAACAAAAATTTAAACGTAGTATTAGCTTCGCCGGTATTAGAAAAAGGATAATAAAATTAAAATAATATTTATTTCTTGCATTTTTATTTTGAGACCATAAAACTTAACTTTATGTCATATTAAGAAATCAAAATTTTCATTATTTTTATGCAGATACTCGAATATAACCGACATTTATTTTTAATGTGAAGTTGACTACTTTACAGTCAATAAATTTACTCGAAATTCTTATTTACTAATAGCAAAAGTTCAACAATAATTTGTAAATAAAAATAATAAATTGCAATAAATTCATAACATTAGTATTAATTAAACTCATCGGAATGATACAATAATGCGGAATAATATTTGTTTAAGATAGATGATACGGAACAGTCAATAAATTTACTCCAACTAAAATTAGTTATATCTTAATATTAACTCCAACTAAAATTAGTTACTTATTAGTTATATATTAGTTAGTTATTAGTTATATATTAAAATTAGTTACTTATTAGTTATATATTACTCCAACTAAAATGAGTTATATATTACTCCAATTAAAATTAGTTATATATTAATATTAATACGGAACAGTCAATAAATTTACTCCAACTATAATTTATTAATTCCGGGAATAGTTTTAAAGAATGATATGATGGCATCTAACACAATATATTTTCTTTCATTCAGTTATCGGGTTAAATTTTTAATAACCAATTTAAAGCTTTATTTAAGACGTAAGACCATCGAAATTTTATAGCTAAGAACATAGTGCTTAAAATAAAAGCGACAAAAAGATTTAGACATTAATGATCTAGATTTGCATTACTTTCCGAGCAAAATTGGTCAAAATTTATTTACAATAGCAATATTGTTGTTTATAAAACAAAACATTTTGAATGTTCAACCATTTTTAAGAAATTTTACTACATAATGAAAACATATCTATAGGGTACATAGATTAAATATAGATGATGCGCTAGTATAAGTGATATTAATAATATATACATTTACATTTTTTTACTAGTTAAAAGCAATGATTGCTATTTTTCTACCCACCCAGCCTACATATCTAAAGGGTACATAGATTAAATATAGATGATGCGCTAGTATAAGTGATATGAATAATATATACATTTACATTTTTTTACTAGTTAAATAGCAATCATTGCTATTTTTCTATACACCCAGCCTACTTTTCGTGCAAAAAAAATTGTTATTTGCAATTCTAGATATGAAATGAAACAAAAAGCTAGTGCAAGATTATAAAAATACATTTTAATGTAATCTGATCACGACTTGTAAAAACGTTTCGCATATTTATTGTAGATACAAAGAATAAAAACACATGAGTCTGTTCATTAAATGATCATCTCTTACATAATTAGATAATAATAATTGGACTCTAATATAAATATTGCATAAGCTTTATTATAACACTGGAAATTTTCGTGTTAAATTTCATCTAAACCTTATTATTTGTTTAAAAAGAGGTAGCAACCCAGACACGTACACCCACACAGAAAATGATGCATATTTAGATATATATATATATATATATATATATATATATATATATATATATATATATATATACATATATACATATCTAGGAAATGTGTTTTAGGAAATTTAGGCATCTTGGAGATGTAGCGGAATAACATAAATTAGCATTCACTGAATGAATTCGGAAAAAAATGGGAAACGAACAAAGGGTGGGCAGCGAGCGAAGCGCCCATTGTTCCGGAATCATTTAATTAACCTGATCCATATGTCACAATATTTTTCGAATCGGGCTACTTTTAATGGAACTTAAATTCGTTTTAGGGTTCCCGACAGAATGATATTTTATTTTGATTGCTGTGCTTTATGGCATCCATAATTTGTATGTAATATTGGATTCATAAATGGAAGAAAAAGTAAATTAATTTAAAATAATATTTAGTTATTGCATTTTGCTTATGAGACAATAAAAATAATAAATTGCAACATATTGTAAACATAAAATATAAGACTCTATATCATAGAGAAAATGAAAAATTATTTTAATTCGATTTATTGAAGCAGATACCCAAATGTAATCGACGGTTTTTTGAAATATAAAATTAAATACTTTATGGTCAATAAATCTATTTTAAATCAATATATATTAATTGCAAAAGTTATAAAAAAATCTGCGGTATTTAGAATAATATGTGAATAAAAATAACAATTGTAGCAAATTTTAAACATAAATATTAATTAGTTTCGTCCTAATAATACGACCGATGTGGAATAATAGTTGTGCAATGAGGATGATGGAGAGTAGTCAATAAATTTATTCTAAGTGTAGTTTATTAGTTGCGAAAACAGAATTAGAAAAAAAAATTGATGGCCTCCAGCGCAATGTCTTTTTTTTAGTCGAATTATAGAACTAAGTTTGTAACGAGCAATATAAAATATTATTTCAGCCACAAGCTCATTGAGATTCGGCCGCTAAAAATTCAGTGCTTAAAAGAAAAGAGACGATACCGGCTAGGCACTAATAATCTAGACTTGGGTTATTTTCTGAGATAAAGTTTTCTCAGAAAGTATAAAGTTGTGATTCAAATTACACAAAATTAAACAAAATCCGCTATCTAGTGCACTCTGATCACGAATTGTAAAAACATTCACATATTTGTGACAGTTAGTTTAAGTCTAAAATCTAAAGTAATAATACAATAATCATAAAAACATATTGCCACTTAGTAATTAGTTAATGTAGAAAATACTTTGCTGCATATATTTTTAGTTACAAAATAAAAAATAATTGTAACTATTTTACTTAATGAATTAGGTGTATATTCAAATATTGTTTGTTAATATATTAACATAACATCAAACAATCATTTTCAATCAGTCTTTAATAGCAAACATACAGTTTAAGACATGCAAATATACTTGATAAAGTACTAAAGGAAATTCTGAAGTCATTCAAATACTGTTTGTTAATATATTAAAATAACATCAAACAATCATTTTCGATCAGTCTTTAATAGCAAACAGACAGTTTAAGAAATGCAAATTTACTTGATAAAGTAATAAAGGAAATTCTGAAGTCATTCAAATACTGTTTGCTAATATATTAAAATAACATCAAACCATCATTTTCGATCAGTCTTTAATAGCAAACAGACAGTTTAAGAAATGCAAATTTACTTGATAAAGTAATAAAGGAAATTCTGAAGTCATTCAAATACTGTTTGTTAATATATTAAAATAACATCAAACAATCATTTTCGATCAGTCTTTAATAGCAAACAGACAGTTTAAGAAATGCAAACTTACTTGATAAAGTAATAAAGGAAATTCTGAAGTCACTCAAATACTGTTTGTTAATATATTAAAATGACATCAAACAATCATTTTTGATCAGTCTTTAATAGCAGACAGACAGTTTAAGAAATGCAAATTTACTTGATAAAGTAATAAAGGAAATTCTGAAGTCATTCAAATACTGTTTGTTAATATATTAAAATAACATCAAACAATAATTTTCGATCAGTCTTTAATAGCAAACAGACAGTTTAAGAAATGCAAATTTACTTGATAAAGTAATAAAGGAAATTCTGAAGTCATTCAAATACTGTTTGTTAATATATTAAAATAACATCAAACAATAATTTTCGATCAGTCTTTAATAGCAAACAGACAGTTTAAGAAATGCAAATTTACTTGATAAAGTAATAAAGGAAATTCTGAAGTCACTCAAATACTGTTTGTTAATATATTAAAATGACATCAAACAATCATTTTTGATCAGTCTTTAATAGCAGACAGACAGTTTAAGAAATGCAAATTTACTTGATAAAGTAATAAAGGAAATTCTGAAGTCATTCAAATACTGTTTGTTAATATATTAAAATAACATCAAACAATAATTTTCGATCAGTCTTTAATAGCAAACAGACAGTTTAAGAAATGCAAATTTACTTGATAAAGTAATAAAGGAAATTCTGAAGTCATTCAAATACTGTTTATTAATATATTAAAATAACATCAATCAATTACTTTCGATCAGTCTTTAATAGCAAACAGACAGTTTAAGAAATGCAAATTTACTAGATAAAGTAATAAAGGAAATTCTGAAATCATTCAATTACTGTTTGTTAATATATTAAAATGACATTAAACAATAATTTTCGACCACTCTTTAATAGCAAACAGACAGTTTTAGAAGTGCAAATATACTTGTCAAACTAATAAAGGAAATTCCTAAGTCTATAATCAATGTGAAGAGGATCAAAAGGAGGGCAGCGGCATAACTCCAATTTATTATCTACTGGAAACAGTTATTTCCACAAAAACTGTTACTGAATAAGAGACAATAAACATTCATTTTAGTTAGGGTGGTGATACTTTCAGGAAATAAGTATATGTATATATATATATATATATATATATATATATATATATACACACACACACATATATATATATATATGTGTAGGAAAATAAATGTGTTGCCGAAAATTTAGGGATCTTGGATATGTAAACAGACGCAAAAATGGCTGGAAAAGACTCAATGAAAAAGGATGAAGGATAATGGAAGGCTTTAATAATAATTACATAAGTCTGAAACATACATTAAAAGTAACATTTTTTTGTTAAATCGTTTGACAATTGATAAATTGTATTAATATAAGTAAATATAACATGTGAATAATCAAACCAACTGAAGAAATTTGTTGAAATATCTTTAATTCATTCAGTTTCATTTGAAAACTAAAATTACTTAGAAAATGAGTAAAAAGAATCATACTTTTATATTAAATCAAAACAAAAAAATTTAATTCTGTGGATCAGATTAACATATACATAAGTTGTTCCCCCCTCTTACGGGAAGGAAGTACTCAACTTGTTTCCTGAAAGTATCACCACCCCTAATTAAAACGAATGTTTATTGCCTCTTATTCAATAACTGTTTTTGTGGAAATAACTGTTTCCGGTAGAAAATAAATTGGAGTTATGCCGCTGCCCTCCTTTTGATCCTCTCGACATTGATTATAGACATCAGAATTTCCTTTATTACATTATCAAATAAAATTACATTTCTTAAACTGTCGGTTTGCTATTAAAGAGTGGTCGAAAATTATTGTTTGATGTTATTTTAATATATTAACAAACAGTATTTGAATGACTTCAGAATTTCCTTTATTACTTTATCAAGTATATTTGCGTATATTAAACTGTCTGTTTGCTATTAAAGAGTGGTCGAAACTAAAACGAATGTCTTTTGCCTCTTATCCAATAACAGTTTTTGTGGAAATAACTGTTTCTGGTTGGCAATAAATTAGCGATATGCCGCTGCCCTCCTTTTGATCCTCTTGACATTGATTATAGACTTCGGAATTTCCTTTATTACTTTATCAAGTTTATTTGCATGTCTTAAACTGTCTGTTTGCTATTAAAGACTGATTGAAAATGATTGTTTGATGTTATTTTAATATATTAACAAGCAGTATTTGAATATACACCTAATTCATTTAAGTAAAATCATTCCAATTTTTTTTTAACTAAAAATATATGCAACAAAATATTTTCTAAATTAACTAATTATTAAGTGGTAATATTTTTTTATGAATATTGCATTACTTTAGATTTTAGATTTAAATCAACTATCACAAATATGTGAAAGATTTACAATTCGTGATCAGAGTATTTTTAAATGTAGTTTTACAATTGTGCACCAGATAGCGGTTTTTGTGTAAGTTGAATCACTTTTTTTCCCCCAGAGAAAATTTTATCTCAGAAAATAATCCAAGTCTTGTTAGAGCCTGGTCGGTATCGTCTATTTTATTTTAAGCACTGAATATTTAGGGGCCGAATCTCGACGAGCTTGTGGCTGAAATAATATTTTATATTGCTCGTCACAAACTTAGTTCTATAATTCGACTAAAAAAAGGTATTGCATTGGAGTCCATCAATTTTTTTTTGGAATTCTGTTTTGCGACTGATAAACTACACTTAGAATAAATTTATTGATTACTCTACGTCATCCTCATTGCATAAATATTATTCTACATCGGTCGTATTATTAGGACGAGCCTAATTAATATTTATGTATAAAATTTGCTACATATATTATTTTTATTTACATGTTATCCTGAACACCGTGGATTTTTTGATAACTTTTTCAATTAAGAAATATTTATTTAAAATAGATTTATTGACCATAAAGTATTTAATTTTATATTTAAAAAAACTGTCGATTACATTTGCGTATCTACGTAAATAAACGAATTAATGTAATTTTTAATTTTCTCTATGATTTAAAGTTTTATATTTTATATTTACAACTTGTTGCAATTTACTATTTTTATTGTCTGTAAGCAAAATGCAATAACTAAACATTATTTTAAATTAATTTACTTTTCCTTCCATTTATCAATTCAATATCACATACAAATTATAGATGCCATAAAGCACAGCAATCAAAATAATATAGCATTCTGTCGGGAACCCTAAAAAGAAATTAAGTTCTATTTAAAGTAGCCAGATTCGAAAAATATTATGACACATAGATCAAGTTAATTGTATAATCCCGGAACAATGGGCGCTTCGCTCGCGGCCCACCCTTTGTTTCCATTCATTCAGTCATTCATTTCCGAATTCATTCAGGGAATGCTAATTTATATTATTCCGCCATATCTCAATATTATTTTTATTTACCATTTACTGTGTGGTTACTGTGTGGTAGTAACTTTATTTGCTTGTTCACTTTATGTGCAAGCCTTTATGCGGGCTCATATTCATCTCATCATTATTCTATTTTAAAAATAAAAAGTTTACATATTATCCATCATGTACGACCAACAAAGACAGTGAGGACGTTATAAGAAAAAATGAGGACAGGTTGGACGGTATATCTATCTCGCTTTGTTATATAACGGCGTTATAGGCTTGCAACATGAATGAAACGTAAAGCGTTTAAATTATTCATTTATAATTCTTTTTTGTTTTTTCTTCCATGCAAACATTATAATAAAGGAGATGAAAATTCCTATTATACAGACAAAACCCTATGTGGATGGGGTAATCTGACTAAATACCGCAATGGAAAGCGTGTTGTTTTATTTATCCACTTACTATGTATTTGTCGATTCTTAACAGATTTCTAATTTGTAACGATAAAGACAATAAACAAGAATAAATATATAGGAATGAATATAATTGATTACTATAAGATTTGAACAGATTTTCATTCAACAATAATACATCATATTAAGATATTTTTGCAAGGAGACAATTTACGAGATTATTACCACCACAGAGCGGGGTACCATCATATATAGATCGGTTCATGATGGAGGTACACTGAATAATTTGTACTCGAAAGCTCTCCTAAATTTATTTGGAACGAATAAAGGTATTTGAGTAATGTTAAATCCCTTCGAAAGCACAGAATGAACGTTTAGCATACTTAGTATATAAGAACGTTTACCATACTAAGTTAGTATATTAGTATAGAAGTAGTACTATAGTATAAAGAAAGAAAACTTGATTGTCTTGTATATAAATACTTTAATAACCTTCTCTGAACTCTTTCAAGAATAAGACATCATTTTCGGGGACTCCATATATAATGCACAATGACTTTATCTTATTGTGAACTTATGTTTTATGACGTAAACGGGCCAAGAGTGACGTTATAACATTGCGTGAATTTTGCAGAACAAATTCGAAGATCGCAAGGACGAACGATCAAGGTTATTTCAGCGACGTGATCGTGAAACATTAACTGGGCATTGAAGCAGACACCCAAGTCCGTTATTTCAATCCAACGACATAACGAGTTAGTACCAATGTCCCCATGTCATTGGTTTGAGAGTTTCGGTTTTATAAATTACCTAGTTTAACTAATTTCGCTGGTGTTCGGAAGGTGACAGTTAAAGCGGCTCTTCCACCAACTACGGCCAAGCTAACTGCGGTGTTTCATAATAATAAAATATATTAAATTCAGTCAAAAAATACACAATTATAAAACTGTTATCTGCGTATTATAGTTATTGTTGAGCAACAATTGTAAATATATTCTGCAATAACAATACTGAAGTACCCAAAGCAAAACTGTCCTCGATACAAAAGATTAACCTATGAAAATTGATAGTAACCTTTTGATAGTTCTATGCTGATGTCATCTACTACAAGTTCATACGACCTGGTACAATAATGACAGCGTATGTGTAATATCAGGGATTGCAAGTAATAATGGAGAAAATCGCCATTAAACAATCGTAAGGTGCCAATTTCACGAATTACACGCTGCACAATAAATCGTATTAAGGCAAGATTTATTTCAGTACATCTCTTTTGCCTACCGGTTCCTTACCGAGAATTTTCTTTTATTTCTCAGATTCGAATATTTTCAGTTTTTGAAGTTATCAATTGTTGGAGTTCACGTCACCGACGTGCTGTAATAGCAGTATATCTTTAGCTACAAGGGTGACGTGTTGTGCAACATTAATGCTGTGTATATCAATACAAGTAAAATTAAACTGACTACGTGGAAACTTCTATATATGTATACTGTGCATTGTATAAATTGTATTTTAGTTTGATTATTTTTCTAATTGCTAAATTGTAGGATCACTGTGCAGTATAACAGTAAGTACTAAATATATTATTGTCATTTATAAAAATGAAAAACAAAAAATATTCAAATATTTCCGATATGAGTATCAATATTTGCGTTTAAAAATTTCATATTATTTATTTTTTAATATTTGACGTCTACAATGGTATTTCATAGTGGCTTAAGAGTTATCTTACTATTATTAGTTAATGTGATATATAGTTACTGTTATTAGTTAATTGTCTCTTAGAATTTTAATTTGGCATCCATTTCGTTGTGGTTTAAATGCATTTTTTATATTGTCTGAGATAATATGGTGGCCAATAGACAGCATATTTTATTTTTGCATTGCCTATAATACTTTAATATTAGGACGATAATTAATTTGTTAAAAGCGGTCCGGTAGTTTGCTTTCAATGGTGTAATATCTATATGCACATATTCACGTACAAAAATCGCTAAATTCAAACCTTTTTTCCGGCATTGACGTAGTCGGGTAACAAAGATACAGCCTATTTGCAGAATGTACACTTAACCTAGAAACTCCTGCCTTTTTAACAGCATTGGAATTGTGAATGAAGTCATGAGAATGAGTGCCGCTGTGACGTAAAATAAGAAATCAAATAATCTGCAACGAAGGGGAAATAAAGACGTGCGTATTTTCAAGAGCAAAAAGGGTGTAAGAAACCGTTGGGCGTAATGAATTATTGATGGCTCGCAGAGCAGAGGTCAGAAAATAGCGAAATTGGAATTGGCGTGACGTTGATTTATTGTAGCAAATATTTCGCAGGAGACATTTTCTGATACGTCTATATGTGGCCATTCTTATTACCATTTATGAATTTATTTAACGGTAAAAGTATTATTTCAATATATTGATAAACAACATTTTCATATGGAATTTCTCCTATATTTTATTTATAGCACTGCTAATACTCCATTGGTTTTTTTAAATTTTTGAACCGGCCAGGTGCTGTAATAGATTTTTATTTTTTTTTTCCAAAAGTTACTAGAAATTAACTAAATGCTGGATTTTTTCCTTAAAATGTTTCACATCCCTGATTGAAATAATAGAGGGAAGAGATAGTACCATTTTATACACCACTTTGTGGTTTAATTAGTCGCAAAAATGTCTTAATATAAATCTATTATAAAAATGCACGGTTGCGCGATTACATAATACTGTTAAATTATACATAAATGCTAGCTTTTCGCCAGCGGCTTCGCTCGCGTAGACAATTCGTTTTCTGAACTTCAGTCAAATGTTTAATTAACTTCAAAAAGGAGGTTATAAATTCAACCCAAACGTATTTAATATTATTAAATATGTTAATATTTTAAGGCTTTTAAACATGTGCACAAAATTTCAAAAATTTATGAATGTTTGTCTGTGTGTTTTTCCACATATTTCTAACTACTAATCAGATTACTAGGGTATTTGACTAATTTTTTTTTATTTCATTAATCATAATTTCAAGGTACAAGCTGATGAACATTTTTTTTAATAATCTTAAAAATTGACCGAGTTATAAAAGTTTAAATTTAACCTTTAGAGAAGGACGGCAATACTGTGTTGTGAGGTCATTTTTAATATTGCACATTATATTCTACGAGAGGAAAAGATACAGGGATATATCCAACTCTATCCGTATCTTCAAATTTAGAAGCCTACAACTGGCTTATTTTTCAATCAATTTTAGAATTTTTTTCGAGACTGGTTTTTAATTAACTTATATTTCACAATATTTTACGAAGAATATCAAAATTTAGAATGAGTCAACTACCGCATTGTTCTATTTTTATTGGCGTAAGTATTTTTCAACTTAAAGAATAGTGAAAATTATATAAAAATTGGTTTTGTAGTATCAAATGTAAAATAAAAAATCGGTTTAATTTTTATTAAATTACTACTTGTATGTTGTTAACACTATTGTTTATTTATATATCAACAAACTCTACAAACAGTGTCTACCTCTAGTTTACGTAAATAAAGCAGCAAAAAGGAAGTTAGAATCTAATACAACACTTCCTTGTATACCACATTGATGGTTATAATGTCTATTCGTCAATGTTTATCACATTTTATAACTGACCCTAAGTTTGATTAATCGACGTTGCGAAACAGACTCTTAACGGGAAATTATAGTCGTTAGAATTCAAAAATATAATAATAGGGTATAAGCTGTGTAAAACCGACCCCACCCCTCCCCGAGTACAGCCAGTAAAGACAGTGGCACGTAAAAATTTACAATAAAAACATTATTCCCATATAAACTTAGCTACCAATTTTCATCCGATTAGAGATTGAATCTCGTAAAATTCTTAAATACTTGTTACACTGTTTGTATTGAAAATATTAATACTAAATTTTAAATAAAAATTATCAAAACTATTTTCTTCTCATGCAAATGTAGCAACCAGTTTTTACCCCCTTAGGTTGAATATCGGAATACCCTTAATTGCTTGTTAAATTATTTGTCTTGCAAAGCATTAACACAAGTTTTGAAGTAAAAATGATCAAAACAATTTCTTGACATACAAATTGGCCACTCCTTTTTACCCTCTTACAGGTTGAATATAGAAATATGCTTAAATACTTGTTTCATCATTTGTATTAAAAAGCATTTATGCAAATTTTCAAGTAAAAATTACCCATCTTTTTTCACCCCCCTAGGGATTGAATTTCAGAAAATTCTACAGCATATGTTACATTATTTGTATTAAAGAGAATTAGTACCAAGTTTCAAGTTATAATTACCATAAAAATATTTTTTCCATACAAATTTATTCACTCCTTTTCACCCCCTTAGAGCTTGTATGTTTGAAAATCCTGAAACACCGATAACATTATTTTTGTTAAAGAACATGAACACCCAGTTTTAAATAAAAATTACTATAAAAATGTTTATTCCCATATAAAGTTAACTACCCGTTTTCAGCCCCTTAGAGATTGTATCTCGGGAAATCCTGGAACATAAGTAACATTATTTTTGTTAAATAGCATGAACACCCAGTTTTTAGTAAAAACTACCATAAAAATGTTTTCCCATACAAATTTAGCCACGTCTTACTGATTAATTTACCCCTGATTAATTTCGAAAAATCCCTTTTTAAACGATGGCATAACATACATTATAAAATCAACACTCCCTCCAAATTTCAATTTTTTGTCATTAGCGGTTTGGGCTGGGCGTTGATACGTTAATCGGGGCATTGTCTTATATATATATATATATATATATATATATATATATATATATGTATATGTATATATATATATATATATGTGTGTGTGTATATATATATATATATATATGGATTAATTTTTCATCATATTGCCTACTGTATCTTTTGTAGGCTTAAAAATATGGCGCATATTTAAAAAATCATATCTAGGTTCCTCGTAATAATTGTATGCTAAGTAGTTCCATAAATAAAGAGGGCATGTATATTTTGCGTAGTTTGCGGTATTTCTCTGAAGAAATGCTACCTAAAACTATGAAAACTAATTTTGAGATCTCTATGACTAGCTGTGTCGTATAATACCCCCAAAATATATATACAAAGAAAGAAAAATTTGAGTTACTCAGCTAATAAGAAATATCGATATAACAAAATATGTATTACTTAATTTCAGTTTTCTTTATTTTATTAACTTCGATACTTTATTTTAAAAAGTGGTAATGAAATATTAAGCTAAAATCATTCGTACCTCGTACCAAATACTCGCCCCGTCACAATTAATTTTCAGACATTATCACTTATTCAGTAACATTAAAATGGGTTTTATCATTAAAAATCATTAAAAAAATTTACACATATACTTATAATTAAGTTCACCTTGAAAAACAATCAAATCGTAAGATATATTTGGATCACTGTAAAAAAAAGATCCAAATGTTATTTTAAATTCGTTTATCGTTTGCCATTAATAGTCATCAGTTTGCAACTAAATTGTAAGATAGCCATGTTGTGAGTAGTGTAGCGTCACTTTAATGCAACAAACTATGAAAACTAATTTTGAGATCCTTATGGCTAGCCCTTTACTTAACACCATCACTATATATGGAACGACGAGTACTAAATTTAGCCCATACCCGACCCCTCCCTTAAATTTCCATTTGAGTATTTATCTTTATTTTATTGGGCTATCTATCGAGATATGGGCGGGTTAATATATTTCATTACTACGCCAAAATTTCACGTTTCTGCTTCGATCGGTTTCTTAAAAAAGAGAAATCTGACAGACAAACACAGTGAGACATGAGTGACCTTTTAATGCTTTTGAGTTATGTGATCCTAAAATTTACCAAAATGTAACTTTAACTTCATTTTGAAAGACCTGTCTGATAATATACCAGTAAGTGAAATGTACATAAAGAAAATATCAACTCTCACGTTTTTAAATTTATATGGCAAGTCAATTTCTATGGATTTCTGAGTACAAAAAAGACTTTTATAATTAATAATTTTTTTATGTCATTTCGTTTTTAAGATACACAATTTCAACAGTTTATCGTCGGTACACGCCGAGTGCCGCTCTGCGATATCAAAACGACACAGCGTAACCTTTGTTCAGTTATGAATACGAGTATTATTCGATACGAGTATTATTTCTCGGAAAGAAAACTTGATTAAAGCGATAACTTTTTTTAACGATAAAAACTAAGATTTACAATTAAATGAAACTAATCAAGCGAGACAACATAAACCTCAGCCTAAAGGTAATACACTCTTCTTTAACATATCTCCTTCACCCTATATAATTTGATACTTTATAAATAGATAAATAAATAAATTAATAAATAAAACGGGAGATATGTAGAATTAATGGTATAACCTTGTTCTAACTTTCAGATACCCTTGCTATTGTATAAATATATTACTGAGAATAACTTCGATTTAATTTTATTACATACACCGGAACATTCGCATTGTATAACCTCATAGAATAACATCAATTTCATTTATTACCCCCACTAAAATACTTGTATATCGTATAACTCTCGGAAATATAATAAAACCTACACCGCTCACCTACAATAAACTCACTAACATAAGCAGCGGGAAAACCCACACAAACCCGGCTTCTGTTATTGTTTTTAAAACATATAAATGCTCTTGGATGCTCCTAAGAGTTAATCTTTACTAATAGCCCTCCTGAAGATGTTGTAATACAAGGGAACCTAGGTCGTGGTAAAGAACTTAAAGAAAGTAGAAATAATACTACATCACATAATTTCATTTAATTGTGAAAAATGATTTTTTACAAAATTGACGCCAAGTATATTCAATAACTAATATTTATCTGAAAAACAAATAGTTATAAGAAAAATGCCTAAGACAAATGCGAACTTTTTTTCCCAATATGGTAATAACTAAAAAGCCCTTCAAACTATTATATTCAAAATATTATATCTAAACAAAATATACTCCTTGAAATTTTGTTTAACCGCACTCTCAGTGTATATGCTTCTGCTACTTGGTTAGAGGTTCCAAGTTAACAAATGTCTAGTCTAAACTTCATGTTTAAACTCCGTCCAACACAACGTAATGTTTTCATTATTATAAACCTTCATCCTAAACCGGAAATGAAATGATAATGCCAGTTATGAATCTCTTCAGTAAAAGCTCAACACTTTACGACCCTTCACAAAGGTCAGCACAAAGTCTCCCAAACAAAGGGAACAAGGGAATAAAGTTATTGCAACAAAAACAGCCCTGTAAATTGTGTACAAAAATAATGATTAAAATGGTCGAAATAATTTAAATAGAGAGAAAAAATTTGCTGAATAAATGGTTAAACAAGAAAAGAGTAATGGTAGACGAACAAGAATTTTTCTTTATTGTGAAATTAATCCATTTTCTTTCATGGCAGGTTTACTGATAATGAACAGGTTTAAAAAAAAACTTAAGTACTTAAGGGCATGTTTTTTAGCAATAATTTTTCTATTACTGCGACATCATAGCATATTTTATGCAACGTTTAAATAAACAAAATTTCGCTAATGAAATTGTTACCGATTCACTACAACTTTCAAATATTGGAATACTCGTATAGTTTATTGCAATATTGATAATTAAATTCAATGTAATATGTTTTCAACTTTAATTTGAATCCATGGTATTAAACTACTTCCTCCACTCTCCCCCTTTTCCTTTCTCTAACTTTGCATATTTCCTATCAGTAAAAAAAATGTTTAAACCTATGATCTTACTGAAGCTTACATTAAAATCTCTGTACATGAATACTAGAATTTAATTAAGCATATAAAGTTAGTGATTTAATTAGAAAGCATTAAAATATCGATATTATAGATATGACTTATTACAGCGATGGTACAAATTGATATCCTCAAGCCAAAAGCAGACAATATTTTTCGATTAATTATTTACTGAAATATTTTATAGAATAATTACATTGTAAGACAAAATTTAATACTTAAATTAAGTAATCGCTTAACAAGTAATATGTTTCATGCAACGAACAGTTTCGTCTAATATTGCAATAACATTAAAAAACTAAATGGTTTAGAACAATGTGTTTCGAAATTTGTCTTTATATAGGAGTTTGATTACATATCCATTAAATACCAATATTGTCACATTAATTAGTTTTCATAAATCAATGACGTATCTCACTGATTAGTTTTCAATTAACTCAACAAATAAAAATATTACGATTCGATGAAAAAAGCTGATAATACGCATTTAAGAGCCATATTTCCAATGTTTTTGCTGAAGTACCGGCAAATATTTTGATTATATTCGACCCTAAAACGACTCATAAATTGAAAATTATATCTGTGACTATCACTTTACATTGACAATCACTTTTAATTTCAAAAAATCCATTCAATAACTTAGAAACAAACAGAACAAACAAATCAAATAATTAAAATTAATTAAATTACTTAAAAATAATATTATTCTTATTGGAATAGTTTAAAAATTTTTTTGAAGAATTTAGTTTTACTGTTACATTTAATTTTTTTTATTTTGTTGTTGAATTAAAAAAAACTTGCAACTATATTATATGTACCTCTTTAAGCCAGTAATAAAAGCACACAAACGGTAAGTGATCATTTAACAAAAAGAGGTTAGTTTTGATTCCACCTAAAATATAATCATATTTTCTAATTTGAATAAAATATGTCGTACGCAATTTAAAATTAGTACATTCAATAAATTATGACACCTTTCAGAAACGATGTAAAATCAATCTTTCCGTTTCCTCGCCTTCTCACTATTGTATACGTTAAAGTTTCCGTTACTAAAAAGAAGATATAAAAGTAAGTTTTTAATTATCAAATCTGTCAAGTAGGAGTCACATATATTAATAGACAATTAAGGCTTATGTGTACGACATGGCCACGATACAGTGGTATGCAGTGTTTTTGGGAATGGTAAGCTGCGAAGAGACGGACATGTAAAAAATTATATGGATATACACACACATGCATAAGCGTCCGTAGCCGCGATACGCGCCGCGTCCTTGATAACAGCACTGAAAGTGTAATAGATTGAAAAAGTGTATCAATAATTGAATCCGACTTTAATTGTGATCATGGAAAGCTGGCCTAAAAATCATAGGCATTAAAAAAATAAGCTCTCAATAAAATTTAAAAAATTAAAAAGCTTGCCTAAAAATACAATAGTATCTATTAACCATTTCAATTTCTTTGTATTTCTATCTACCCTTTCATCGTGTTCCCAATTCGCAAAAGCTAATTGCCCCTCGATACAAATTTATATCCGCGAAGAGCCAAAATTTTGTTTTTTTACTATGCACGAAAAATGTTTTCCAAAATTAACATATATTTTACCAGAATTTGTCAAATTAACTAGATTATCAAAACCACCTTTATTCCAGAAAAACATTTTATTTGAAATGCAACTCCCATTAGTCACCAATACTAATCGTAAAAATTACTGTGAAAATTCTGTACACTAGATTTGTTAGGAAAATCAGCATTGGAAAATTGCCTTCGATCTACCATTTTTAATTTTACTGTTTTTTTTCACTAAAAGATAAATTGAAAGATCCTAATCCATAATCAAATAATAAACAGAGCTACATTCGATAGTCGGCATTGTTTGTTTACTTTCACAACGAAAATGAACGCTCAAAAAATAAACTAATAAAATATTAATTTTAAGGTACAAAGAGAATGGGTAACTCAGTAAGAACTTCACTGATAATATATAATACATGTATTTAGTAACCGGAAAACTACAAAAAAAATTTCTTGGAAAATTTTGAATTTCACATGACATGTCTTTCAAAAACACAATTTTTTTTTTAAATTTTGTTCTTTGATCTTTTTTTATATCACAGATTAATAGTCGACCAAAGTTGATAATAATTATAAAATAAAGTACACCAGAAAAGCAAATAAAATTTAGGCGAAAGTGGAATATATATTATTTGAATCATGATGTAATGTAAATCGAAAATATTGCTTGAATTATGATGTTCTCTTTTTATTTTATTAATGCAATCCATTTATTTATATAAAGACTTTAATGTATGTAGTTAACATATCTGGTGAAGTTATTACTACGAGAGCAATCAATTACAGCCAACCAGAATATTAGTATAACAACAAATGATTTTGTGTTAGACTGCAATATACTGTGCAATTAAATAAAAGTAAATTAAAATATAAAAAACACACACGTACATACATATTTATATACACATATACACATAGATAGTATCCATTTACAATTATTTACATAAATACGTAAACACACACATGCACATATAAATGCATAAAAACATGTACACACTCATATACATAAATCTATAAATAACATGGAATGAAGGAAAGAAACAAAATAAATATTCGAATCGCTGGACAGAATTGAAAGAATAAGAAAATCACGTCGTTCCCGAATCATCAGCCATTTAAGATAGACCGAAACTTGGAAATGTGTTCATATTTTCTGAGATCGAAGATATGTTAGAGGCAAAAATTATGAAGGCCATCTACCTTACTTCAGCAAGCTTTAGACAGATCGAGATAGACACATCTCCATAGTCAAGTCGAGGAAGTAGAAACTTTTGTCAAATAGGTATTTCAGTTTTAAACGGTAGAAAATTTGGAAGTCGCTTTGGGGAATGTATACGGATGAAGATTCGATGTCTAACGTTATTGATCTACAATTTTGTAGTGCTACAAAATTTTAGAGAATTGTTTTAGAGAATGGCTTAATATTTTCTAGATTTAATATAGTTTTCATTATTTTGAATGCACAATTCATGTGTAAAATATTCAGAGAAAATAACGTACAAGATTTTTAAACGATATGACTGCTTAAGAAGTTAATATACGATATGCAAAATTATGGACACAAATTTTTTTGAATGCATGTGCTAAAGCGTGTTATGATGTGCTAAAGCATATAATGCAAAATTAAAAATTCTCTCAGCACTAACGAAAGTAAACGCTACATTTTTCCGTAAATACATTTGTTTAATGAAAATAGTCGCCATCATGCGTTATCGAAATGAATATAATTAACCTCAATAATTGACTTTTTGTATTATCGAAAATAATATGATCATTCAATATTAATTGACCATCTCACTATTCCTATGTTTATATATTATTATTAACTTGTAATTTTTCTATTCTTTTCATCTTGATTACTAAATTTATTTTATTATTATTAAATAGAATTAATACGATGTAGAGTATTACATACATTTCGTCGAAATGTAATTAATACGTCTCTGTTTTGATACTCTCATCTTTAATTGACAGAATTTGTAATTCATTATGTGAAAATAACCAAAAATAAGCCATTCTTACGATTTAATATTTTTTTTTAGAATCATTGCGATAAAACTGACTAAAATTAACCCAAATATATATACCTAAATTTTAAAGGCATTGAACTTACTATTCCGTTCCCTGTAGAAAGAAAAATCATGATATTACAACAGGAAAGAGATTCTTACACAATATATATAAAATAATGAAGAGTGCTTTTCATATTTATTTACAATTTTCCCTTATTTTTTATGAGTCTAAATTTATTCAAAACTCTGAACTCAGTGCACTCCTAAAAATAAAGGAAAACGTAAACTGTTTCTAAATTAAATGGTTTGTGACGATTCCAAATACACTCCCTCATGAACAAAACGAATATTTTTACCTGCCAAACTCTGCCTTTTCCCGTTTTTGAGAACTAAAGGGATAATGGACACTAAATAAATAGTATACTTTAAGAAAAGTAATTTATTTGTGCCTTTTTAACTAGAACCAAATTTGATATAATGTGGTACGAGATTTAAGTTAATAAAAATGACTTCACAACGGGATTTCTTGCTGGTAAAGGCATATGGAATATACAATTTCAAAAGTTAGTTTAATCTTTATTCATTTTAATTTTTACACTTTGCTATGTTTTTAGTTTAATATTTACATATTTGTTTGTGTTTAGCGGCAAAATAATTACTGAATTAAATTAAAAAAGTATTGTGAATGATTTGCAACAAAAGTATAATTTATATGAGAAACGTTTTAGAGAAAGTATCTAAGAAAAATAAAAATGAATTTTAGTTCAATAATTTAATGTAAAAAAATAACTTTTCCGGAATGTGTGTTCTTTAAACGTACATACCTGAATAACTCTCAGACATCAAACAAAAAATCCAAAGTCTTCTCAACTGTTTTGGCTTCAAGAAGTACGTTTTTTTTCAAACTAACTACATATTTATTTGTCTGTATTCAATATCCGTAACAACAATCGTATTTCATCTTATATATGAATCAAATTCAATAAATTGTCAGTATGTGGCCTTAAATAACGTTCATTAAAATTAAAGATCATAAGAAGTGTATTTATTATCCTAAACTTCAACATAAACCACAGACCATATTATACTTCAACAGATTCATAGATCTATATTCTATGATAAATATTACTGCTCATAAAACAATAATTCGTATGCAAATATCAAGTATGCATAATATATGTTTGTGTATGTTTCTTAATGTGCGTTTGTTTATGTTCAATATAATTAAAGACAATAAAGAGTGTATTTATTATTCTACATTTTAACATAGACCAAACACCATAATAATACTTCAACATAGATCGTAATTCTATGATAAATTTATTTACGGGTCATAAAACAAGAATTCATATGCATATATCAAGTTTGCACAATATGCGTTTGTTTATGTTCAATAGAATTAAAGGCCATAAGAAGTATATTTATTATCCTAAACTTCAACATAGACCCATAATAAACTTTGACATAGATCCATAATTCTATGATAAATTTATTTACTGTTCATAAAACAAGAATTCGTATGCATATAACAAATACGCATAATGTGCATTTGCTCACGTTCCTTGATGTGCGTTTGTTTGTTTTCAATAGAATTAAAAGCAATAAGAAATGGGCTTATCACCCTGAACTTCAAAATAAACCAAACACCATAATATAGTCCAACATAGATCAGAATTGTATGATAAATTTATTTACTGCTCATAAAACAAGAATTCGTATGCGTATATAGTAAGTATACATAATGTGCGTTTAGATATATTTTACCTTTTGACTATGGAGTCCTAACAAGCTTTAAAGGGCTATTCTATCAGCTGCCACAATTACTAACAGTGATGAAACAGTTATTATACGCAGCATTGAAGAAAGTGCTTCAAAAACATTGAGGATGATAGTTTCATACCCGGATAAGTAAATTTTGGATTAAATAAAACTACTACATTTCTGAGCACAGTAGCCACATATTTCTTATCTGGTACGAGATAAGAAATATTTTGCTATATCTTCCAGTCTTCAACATTAATCGAACATATTTTTGGAGATAGTTTATTTTAGATAAATTATAAATGCGACACATGTTCCCAACTGGTCATTAAATTTAAAATAGGTGTAACATCAAGACTGAGATGCCCTATATATACCGGTTAGAATGACACTTGCCTAAATATAAAAACTTAACGGGATTAAACACCTTCATATTTTTATTTCTGGAAAATACAAAATACTCGTGACAAGTTCGCAATTACGATTTTTAAATCTATTTAAATCATTTTAATTTTCATAGATTATCGCTACGCATATCATTATTTTCTTCTGAATTTACAATTTTTTCCATAATCTCTGCTGAAACTAAAAAAAGCAAGATTTAATTTTTTATTTCAGCAAGTAAAAATAATACAATCATTAGGTTTGTAGTAATCGTAATAGTTTTACTGTACATTTTAAAATAATATTCTACTAAGGAAATTTTGGCTTCTCAATCTTGTTATCTTTCTTGGAGTAACAAGAAATGCAAAACGGTTTGCAAATTTCAATTTTGTACATGACTTATATTGTCTTCAAATTCATTCACCAGTGAATACCAATATCCTCGTATTTTTCTATAATAGGTAAATGAAAGGTCAATAAAAATATTTTACTAAAGTTAATTTTTTCCATAATAGGACTATAAAATAGGGAATTTAATAGTAAAGAATAAAGTGCGAGCTAAAACTATTATTAGTTTAATTGAAACATAAACAAATTGAGCTGGGCAGCCATAAACAACAAACTAAATTTACAACAAAATAAATCAGAATAAAAATAACAATTTCTTTACTGCAGTTTCAAAATATTCGAATCCCATATTTGGGGTAAACATGAAAATGTAGCTCTCAAGCAAAGTAAGATCTCTTCCATCTCCAATAGGAAGAAAATACTCGATTTTTCCTTGAATAAATTTGTTTTCCGAGGCGGGTCACCGTTATAAATTATTCAAATGCCTTTAGTCTCATATTCAATCACCATTCTTGCGGAAATGAAAGATTCCGACAGGCAATAAATTGGGGATTTGCCGCTTTACACTTCAGCTCGCCTTCTTGACATTATCCACTTTGGGACTTTTTTACTTTCTTCATCAAGTATATTTGCATATCTACGACTATATCATTGTCCATATTTTCGTTATAGATCCTAAAACAAAATTTAATGTAGGCATTTTTTTAATGTTTAATACAAAAATATCTTTGCGGAAGTCACTATACTTTAATATACAAAAATATTTCTAGTAGACTTTTCTTCTACCAAGACATTATAAGTGCGTTTTTAAACAGTCACCGAGTTCATAGCACTTCATCTTCTATTTTTTGAGTTGGTCCTTTACTGTTGAGGATCGTGACTCTCTTTTGATAACACTCTGGTCTGGGTATGGGGGATATTTATAAAATGTATAGGTTTCATCAGGCTTCCCACGACGGCTCGATTTTGTTCATATTAATTTTAGCTAAAGCCATCTCGTGCCACGTAACTTTATTCTTCTATTTGTAGATTTTCTTTGTAATTAAACTTTCCCACAGAGTTGCATTTACATATATTATAATAAATTAAAATATGCTTTTTGTTATTGACTATGTGGTAGTACAATTTAAAAATAAACAATACTACTGATGAGCATTATATTTGTAATTATAAGGCAGAGTGGTGTTAATAAGGATCCCTCAAGATACTGTCAATGCCATCTGGTTATAAATTAATAAAAGTTTAAATATAAGTTTTATTTAAATTAAATAAAGAAAGGCAGTACTGTTCTTATTTAATGTGTAATGACGTCATAACTATAGCTGAAGTTAACTTAGCAACAAATACGCATCATAATTGGCGACGATTCTTGTTTGTACAACTAATTAAACCGTAATTATAATCTGTATTCTGAATCAAATTCTGTCACATTTATATAATGGCATTAAACATTTTTCCCCTTCATAATTTTTTTATATTCTGCCAAAATTTATTAGTCGGCAGCGCCTTTTTATAATCCTCTCCACTTCGCTAGAACTACAACACCCTGACATTGACACGTACAAGTGCATAAACAAAAGTTCTCGAGATATGACTCTGTGAATATTTTTAGTGACATCTATATTCCTTTCACATTTCACATCAATACCAACAAAACATATTCAATACAAACAAAACAAATGACATCCCTTACACTGTTAATTCAATAGTCTTTCACATTCCATATCTATAATTCTTTCTCATTCTACATCAATACCAACAAAATAGATTCAATACAAACAAAACAAATGACATCCCTTACACTGTTAATTCTATAGTCTTTCACATTCCACATCTATATTTCTTTCTCATTCCACATCAATATCAACAAAACAATTCAATACAAATAAAATGGATGACATTCCTTACTCTGTTAATATTAGATACAAATCCGAAAGTCGCTTTTTTCCTTACTTAATAACTCTCCAACCAGAGCCAAATATTAACAAATTTTGCAAATAGATATAGTTTTTGCAGTGGAATTATATATATTGAAATACTTCGCCATTGGACGGTATTTTTACAAAGAACGGTATCTGCAAGATACCGGCCACGTCACATTGCCGGCGAATGCCTCTTACACCCGATGGCGCCGAACCGGGTTCCTGTAGTGGTATCGTCTTATTTTTAAAAAACTAAAGAACTCAAAGCAGGAACTGACAATTTGTACAGCAGTCGTGTTCAATCTATCAGAATCCCTTGATAAAATATATGTTTTGTGTTAGATATATTTTAAGTGTAAATAAAAAGACGCGTTCGAGAGCGGATATGGGGCTCACCAAATTTTGAAAAAATATATATTTAAGTCATTTTATACAATTTGGAAAGTTAACAAATTATTTGTAAACGTTTTTTTAATTAGAATATGTTCACGTGAACTTTATTCTCGTTAGTACACTATATTATTACCATACTATTAAGCTATTAAGAAATTTGAAGCTAAATATTTAAGCACTTACTTCCACTAAATGAGTTAATGTAAAAATTCCCCATTTAAATATCATTTTTAGGGTTCAGTACATCAGAAAAGGAAAAAGCAGAGCCTGATAAGATCAGTCATATGTCTGTCTGTCTATCACAGCCGTTTATTTTGGAAACCGAATAAATTATATTTCCCGCACATATTTCAATAACTAACGCTCAAAAATGTTTTCGTGAAAATTTTGGAGTAATTTTGGAATTTTTTTTTAAATTTCTTTATACATTAATTGGAAAGACGAATTATGATTGTTTCAAAGATTATATTTCTCATAATTTTAAGTATTAAATATTCAGAAATAATCTGTAAAACAATAAATTAATATATATTGAACGTATAATTAAGAAAAAAGTAGGGATTTTAGAAACCTGTGAAAAAAATTTAAGAAAACTTGGACGATGATTTTAGATGACGTAGATAGTGAATTTGATATATATAGTGGATTTGATATATATATACGTCTCCTCTATTTAATTATATTAAGTGTAAGTCTGTCTTAGTGATGTCTTACTCATGATAATTACTCAGTAATTTTACTTCGAACGGGGTACAGGATAGTCGATGCGCGAACCATTTTTTACAAGGTCAACAAAAATAACGTGACAGATACTGCGATCATTGCGTTTCTCGCGCGCTCATTTTTTTCTAAATACATATACTATTACAGTTTATTATGCAATACGTGTACATTATTGATATGACAAAACTAGTGCGAAACTTGTTATCCCGGCACCGGCACGACGCCGGAAAAATCGTTGATAACAGCACCGTCTAGTGTCAAAACGCGTTCAAATGTGTTCATACATTTTTACTTCCACTACTATTGTGCCGATGCTGTGACGGTAACAGCCAGTGTAAAAACTACTGTATTGAATTGTACAGTTTAACTACAAAATTTAATTGTTTTCACGCTATTTCATAGTAGAATAATATATTAAAAAGTTCAATTTCTTGGACAGAATAACTTAGTACAATATATCCATCCTCCCTTTGTTCTTAATAAAAGTCTCTGAAAAACAGCAAATAGCAAAATTTACAACAAACGGACGCTGACATCAGCAGACATATTTTTATCCTCAAGTAAGATATTGACATCAAAGTAGCAACATTTTAAATTTATCGGCCCGATAAAAACAAATTTACAGACGAAATTGAACGAAATATTCCAGGAATGTTTCCAATAACGTTTGACGAAAGTCTACAAAGCATCTTGAAAGCGTCAAAGTTTAATAAGAGTTCCGAATTAAAAATGGTTGGCCGTTTATATTTCATCACGTTATTTAGTTATTCGATAATACATTTTGTGTCATCTGAATAACCTACGTATACGATAATATATATATTAACTCTTGAAATTTTTCTCTCTGTACAAAAAGTAAATGATTTTGCTTCATTACAAAATTTTAAAATGTTTTATATACCACTATTAAAACTATTAATAAATTGAGACTTTCCGCGTGTTTTTTATTGCAATTAAAAAATTCACTGAAAAGCTTGAGGAAAACTCGCGACTAATAAATTATTAGTTTAAAAAACTATGTTTTCCATTGAATATAATATTTTCACAGTAAAAGCGTACGGCGCTTTGTTTTGATATCTAACAAAAATTATAATTTCCATCCAATTAATATTGATTTGGGAAGCAAAATCATTTATTTTTGACGAAAAACACACTATGCTTTTATATCATATTCAATAACAAACATGGCTTACACTAAGGTTACTGTGTAGACAGAGAAAACAGGTTCGATAATAATGTTTGCCTTTTTGTGCAGTATTTTGTAAAGCGTATTTTTTTTTGGTTTTTAATCTATTGACTTATTTTTACTTTTTTAGTATTTTTTTTTGAGGCTGTAGTCTTTTAATTTCATAAAATTATTTTATCGTCATTGGTTCTTGAAGCGCGTGTAAAATTTTAAACAACTTGGAAATCTAGTAGTGGATGAAAATTTAATTCAGAAATTCATTACATTTTAGTTTATTTTTGAAACAAAACTTCTTTACGCACGCTTGACTTGGGGAGTAAGCTGATGAATGCGTGATGAGAGCGTTACGAAAAGTGTGATCGGGCGAGGCGAACGGAAGTTGTGAGGGAGACATAAGTTAGTGAAGACAGAAAGAGAGAGAGTTACGTTTCGTATATTACTATAGGGACAAGTGAGAGAGATGCGAGCACACATTTTCTTTCTCTCTTTCTCTCATAGCCAGTTATGTTTCGTATATCTAACAGTGCAAGCCTATTGTCTGTATCACACTGTAGGAGCAAGAGAGAGCAGTGCGCGCGCACATTTTCTTTCTCTCCTCCTCTCATAGCTAGTGCATGAAATATATATATATATATATATATATATATATATATATATATATATATATGCGAGTTTGCTAGCGTTACGCGAACGGTGATTTTTTGATTATTTTGTAATTTCATTTCGTTCTTGAACAATTTTATAAATTATTATTTTGTTCAATACATTAAATATTCTACGTTTAAAGTGAATAAAATTGTAAATTCATTTTAAAATTCATATTTTGTGAATTTGAAATTGTACTTCAGTCGTGTGGTCTAAAGCACACTCGTTTTTTTTTTGTTTTAGGGCTATTTTTTTTTTTATTTTTTAAATTATTATATTGTCATCAGAACTACATACTACTGTTAAGTTTCATGATGATACAATAATTAAAAGTGCACGAAATTTAGTTTCGCAGATGCCATTGCATAGTTAGTTATATACAAGGCGACCTAATAAAAACGTGTTAAAAATTGAATACCATAAGTTTCGTATTTGATATATGCATACGATTCTGTGTAAATATTACTACGGAGGAACTGTTTTACCAAAAGTCTTTTAACTAAGTTATATTGTATGTAAAGAGAGAAATACGCGACTATAATTTTTTAAAACAGAAAATTTGTTCACGGGAGATACGAATATCTTTATATATGTTTTTCACACATTTTGCTCAGATGTTCGTATTGTTTAAGCATTTTAAGTAATATTTGAAATACATATAATTTGAATAAATAATATTTGAAGATGACCGTATAATATAATATCACAAAAACGTCTTTAGAGTAACAAAAAGTTAGCCATAAAAGTTAATCCTAATGACCCCATGTTACAAATGAGCCATCACGATAGTCCCAATATAAAATCAGGAAAAGAGAAATAAAGGTTGTAACGTTATAGTTTTTGGTACAAAATCTATTAAACTTTTTTAAAAATTATTTCCAACAACACTTGATAAGGTATATACTTATATGGAGATGAAATAACTGCAATCGGTTCAATACCAGAGAGTTAAACAAAGTCGCAATACATTTAATATCCTATAAGCATTTTAACAAATTTTAATGTAAGCATGAAATGTGAAACTGCCTTCCATAAACACCTCGAAATTCCGCACGGTACCCTTTCGAGCGCATTTCCACTTAGCTCATAACTCGCCAAGGGAACATGTAAGTGGGAATACGTCATCATTGGATATTTTTTCACATTAAAATGTTGCTTAATGCTTGGACTTCATTACAATACTGAGTTAATCAGAATCTGAGTTAATCTTCATTGAAATCAGATTAATTTTCCAACCCCAAGAAAAATTTGAAATCATCTGCAAAGGCTAGGCAAAAAGCAGTTCTAACAATTGAAGACAAATACCATAATGTGAAACAAAATAAAACTTAAATGAATAGCTTGGTTGACTTCAAATTGAATAATATAAGCCCGCGATTTTTTCAAACTGGACACATAATTTTCGGTACTAGTACAGAAGGCACACCAGTCCCTAATAATTTCATCAGACACAATTAAATGAAACTACTTGATGTAGTATTATTTCTACTTTCTTTACCACGATCTAGGTTTCGTTGTATTACATCTTCAGGTGGGCTATTAGCAAAGATCTTTGCTAGAACTTAAAGAAAGTAGAAATAATACTACATCAGGTAGTTTTACTTAATTGTGAATAATGAATTTCTACAAAATTAACGCCAATTATATTCAACATTTCATCAGAAGAAGTGTACTCGTCAAAAGTAAATTTCATCATTTAAAGAAACATTTATTATAAATTAAAATATTCAGCAAAGGCTTCCTTCATCATAGTCGCATTCATCATAGTCGCAAAGTATCTATACTTCCTTGCACTTACATCTCACGCACATCCAGAACTCAGACGTGATGCTGACTTTTACATCTCGACCGTGCAAGCTACGTTAGATTCTCGTATCATTATTAATCTGTGTTCGACAAAAGTGAAACATTTCACGATCACAGTTTCAACCAAGAGTTTTATAAGGTTTAATGCTAAAATGATTTTGGTATAAATATCGCAGATAACCCCAGCACAAAACCAAGTCAGACAATGACACTGTTGTTTTATACTAAGCCGTATTTAGTCAGGAACACAAACGAACAAAATATTGGTAATCGAATCATACACGGTATCGACACTTTTATTAAGATCGTTTATCTTATAAAGATTATTCCGTCCAATCTTATAAATTATTTTAAAAAATCTGCTCAGAAAAATCCCACACAATACTGGCAGTTACCGATACTTCAGCCGCTCTTCGTGAGATGACAAACTTCTATCCACTTCGAGAGAATAGCCACGTGGATTCAAATGAACCACCAACTTCGGTGCCTATTATTACATCACTTTGCAACAAATTAAATATCCTTCCGTTAAAATTAACCACGCGGTTGCAATTAAAAATAGGACATAACAGATCTAGAATAATTCACGGCCGATTGAGACGCAGTTAACAAAAATAAAGTCCCCAAGTGCCACAATACCTTTACATTTAAACAAATGACAAAACCTTTGCATTCAAATTAAAAATGGGCATATAACGGTGATCACAAGTACTGGATTAGATGTGCACAACAAAGATTAAAGCACAAAATAAACGACACAATCACAAAGGTACATTTATTGACGTGAATCGCGCCGTGCACAATAGCGTCAGTTAATATGAGAAGGTATTTTAAGATCAAAGAGTGCAGTTAAAAAATTATATCCCAATATCCTCACGGCTTAATATTATATTACCTTCGCAGACCTCACGTAATATTCGTATTTCGACATATTAATTTTCGAACAGAATAATGCTTCCACTTAAAAACCCCTCGTCACCAACAGGAAGGAAAAACTCGATTTTCTCATGAATAAATTTGTCGCTGAAGAGGATAAACTTCATAAATTATTCAAACTTCCATAGCTTTATAATCAATCACCATTCTTATGGAAATAAAAGATTCCGACCGGTGTTAAATTGGCGACCCCTCCCTACCGATCTCGTCGTCCGGTTGACTTGTTTTTTTTTCCGTTTTGGTAGTCAATACAGGTATTTGTCATCGGTATTTAATAGTTTAAGTTTGTTTGTAATATTTACCTTAGACTCTATTAATAAGCAAATTGAAGAAAATAGTCCAATATATTAAAGGACAATAACCTAATTCTTTAATCTCCATGGATATGAAGCTCATAATTCGACAATATTCCAAATTTCGAACAATAATTAGGTGAAAATATCGGCATGACATTAACCTAACATTTTCTAGAAAGTAAAAAAAATCAGATTCGCCCTCGAATTATTCTATATAATTTTCTTACCACTATAATAACAACATTTTTTTATATATTCATCAAGGATATTCCCTTACATAATGCAGGAACTTTTTGCTCATTTACCCTTGTTCATTATTTCGTACAAAAATTGCTTAATAACCATAATAATAAAATGATCTGATAGCTTTCATTAGATTACCAGGAATAATTCGTTACAAAATGAAGGAAGTTTTGGCTCATATTTTCCTGTACATTATTTTGTTAAATGAAGTCTTCTTAAGTTTTGTAAGGAAATTGCTCAATAACCATAATAATAAAATTATCTGATAGAATTTTTTGGGTCGCCGGGTAGAAAAAGATGAAACTTTTTCCTCATATTTCCCTGTTGACTATTTTTTAAATGAAGTATTGTGGAATGCTCGATATCTTACGAGAAATGCTTAATAACCATAATAATGAAGTTTTCTGATAGCATTTATTAGATCGCAGGAATTGTTCGCTACAAAATGAAGGAACTTTTGCTTACTTTGTCATTACTTTTTTTTTATTTTTTGGAGTGCTCAATTTTGTACGAAAATTGCTTAATAACCATAATAATATATTGATGAGTATTTAACTATAATTCTGGCAAATATCATAATAATAAAATAAAATAATTTTATTGTCATAATATTTCAAACAGTTTAAATCCTACCATCCTATAGAAAGGCATAGAAAAATCAAGTGGCAATAATCTCTTGCTCTTGGTAACGCAAGTGGAACTTCTATTTCTACTGTCAGCATAAATGTTTAAAGACTTTGCTATTTTTAGGGACCGTAACCAAATGGGAAAAATGAAACTCGTGTAATTTGGTCATGTCCTCCCGTCCTTCTATCCATACATGTCTATCACGCCTTTGTAGTCTTTACAGTTTTAGTTTAATGTAAAGGAAATTTTGCAAGTATATGCTTTATATAGATATATCAATTAATACGTCACAAAATATTAAAAAATAATTTAAAAGTTCTTTTCATCCATACAAAGTGAAAGCGAGAAATTTTTGCATATATGACATATATCAGTATGGTTGAGCACAGTACAGAAAGACACTATGGTCAACTAAATGATACGAGTACTCCTATATGACAACTCGTATATGACATACGCTTAAAAGTGACTTGAAATATTATACTTCAAAGTGACTTGAAATATTATACTTCAAAGCGACTTGAAGTATTATGAGTACACTTCAAATTAACTTCACTAATTTTCCAACTACGTGTTTGAAATTTTTTTTAAATTGCGTTTAATTAGAGTTTAAAAGTGAAATTATTTCAGTTAATTTGCGCCAAAAATTAGATATGAACCACAATGGAATACTACGTTGCACGTGTACCGACACTCGACAAGTTTGTTATTGATTCCTTGAATATTTGCTTTTATATTGTGATTTTTTTATTTGCTCTTCCAGAAATATTTTTCCCAACAAAATTTACTTTTGCCACGTTATGCTTGGCACTCCACCACACAATAACAAAATAACTATGAATATATGCATTTATATGTGTGTATATATATATATATATATATATATGTATTATGGGTATATAATGCATAAGCATTAAACACATAAACATTTGTGTTTAATGCTTATGCATTATATATAATTAATTCTATCGAACATAATCATTTATGCGTCTAAATGAATATATTTCTCTTTCTTAAGGCATTATTTCGCAATTTTATGTTATTTTTAAAAGGTATATAGAATAAAATAAAACAAAATATACATAAAATTTTATTTACTGATTCATTTCATGTAAAAAAATTTAGTATTGTTTTTTTTTATTTAATGATATTAAGGATTATTGCTGTAATGCTGTAAAAATTGCCCCATTATCTGCATCTTATCTTCTTTCAAAATAAGTAAACCTGAAAATTTCGCGAAGATTTTGGTAATGTAATCTTTTCGTAAAAGTTTTTGAATTAAATTTATTAATAAAAAAATTAAACTTTTTATAACGTGTCAAAATTAAACGTTTGTTTTTAAAAGATGACTGTACTCTTTGGTTGTTTGTAAAAATTGTATAAAAAATACTTAAAAAATATGCCTGTTATAGTATAACCTTAATGTTCTGCTATAGAAATCATTTTATTCTTATTTATTCATTCATATTTATTCATCTTAAAAGAAATTATAATGCGGACAGACAGGCAGCATTTTTTTTCACTTTGTGAATAACTTCTAACAACATTGATTAACTAAAACAAGTAACATAAAAATTCATGGTTTACATTAATAAATGAGGTATAATATATATTTTGTTTCAATAGTCCATTAACACATTATATATTTTAAAACAAAATTTTTAAGGATATAGGGTATATATAATTCCTTATTTAATAATCTGTTTAAATATACATTCTTCCTCACAGCTTCTGTACATGCGCATATCTGTTAACTAATCATATATCAGCCAGGAAATAATTACATGTGTTTTAAAATAGATATTTTCATTTCAAAGATGGTTACTGTAATAACTTAATTACCTACCATACTTCTTCCCCGTATCATCTAATTATTCATTCCACTTTTCTTAATTTGTCATTCAGAATTTTGAAAAAAAACCTAAATATTCCGATCGCTGCAGAGATCCACAAGCCTCGCTTCACTTACCAATATGCTAGGTAGCCCGGAAAAGCGACAGGATCCTCCTCGTCTACTTCGATTTGTATATTTTAATGAGTTTTCCACATCAAAAGATGGGGTTCAGTCACTACGTGCCTTTACGAGCCACCGAGAAGATGACTAGCGGAATATCCAAATCATTCGCCGGATACATCGAAGAGACGTTATTTATCTTGCCATGATGATTTTTTGGTGAGACTTATATGCATTAACGTTATTCGTTACATTGAGATGGACTATTTATTTTTCACATGAATGCATATTATTATACATGATTGCTTGGAGTTCGATTTATTTTTTTATCTAGATTTTGTATTAATAATCTATCGATGTGTCAAGTCGAAATCAAATAAAACGAAATAGTATTTCATCGATATTCTAAAAGGCGGAATGATACCAAAATACAAATAAATTAATAATTTTTTTAATAAGACGGCCATTACTATTTGTAGGTTAGGTGATGCTATTACATAATGGAACACTATTTGCTGTTGCGAATTGGGTCCAATATTTTTAAATACCTTAGTTTACTTACGCTTGAATATTATTTATTTTATTTTTAAATTCCAATTTTTGGAATATTGCTTTAAAATTATTGTATTATTCCTAAACTTATGTTTAAAAATATTATTACAAAATACAATTAAAATTATGTGTTTGGTATGCGTGGGGCTAAATACACAATGATATTTACTAAATATCTTGTTTTTTACCATATTTTGCATACAAATAGTACTACCGTAATTAAATTTAAATATAATCAAACTGTTTTAACATAGCATTTTATTACAATAACATTATTTGCTGATATTGCTGCTACAACAAATTTAGATAATATTAAACTGAAATTATAAATCAACCGTAATTAAATGGACGAAAATAAAACTAAGTCAAACGAAACTAATTTGAATTAATTAAATAAAATTATAATAACATAGATACTTAAAAATATAATTAAATCAAACGAAACTAAATTAAGAAAGCAAAATGGCTTTAAGTTAAAAGTACTTGTTTACAAGCAATATCAAATTTATTAAATCAAAGATTGCATCCAAAGTAGTGAGTAATAATCACCTTAAATCAAATTATATTAAATAATCTAATAACTTGAATAAACCAAGCAGTAAAAATACAAAACGAAATATTCATAATTGAATTGATTTTAGTCCAAAAAATATAATTTAGTTGGTGAGATATCTTTTATTAAATAAACCATTTTTATTCGAGAGTTATGAAGAATAAAAATATCAACTAAACTAATAACCAGCTAAGTAGTTAATGAAGTATTAATTTCTTAATTATATTCTTATCCGTTATATATTTCAAATAAATGGGGTTTTTGCTCGTTATATTGAAAAATAAAACATGAAATGGAAATCATCAAATTTACCTAAATATAGTAACTTTTCCAAAAAATGTTGTCTCCTCTTTTGCTAAGACAAAGATATAATATACTCAAAAGCATAATCCCTCAAATTTGTGTAATTTCATTCCATTTTAATGTAAAAAAAACAATATTCCTTTGAATAAATTTGTATATAGAAATATATAGAAATATATTCTATATAGAAATAGTGTGAAAAAGCAACTGTACATTAAACCAAAGTAAATAACGTAAAATGATACCTCAGTGGCCTCCGCGTTATATATATATATAGCAACTAAACTGTGGTGAAACCTTAATGATCTGAATACACGCGAAATCCTCTCACCGTCGGCAGGAAGAAAATACTCAGTTTTCATGTTGATAAATTTATTTCCTAAAGGGCTACAGTTACACATCACGTAACTAGTTTTTCCTCCGAAATGAAATAATGGTGTTTGTGGAAAAGTAGCATTGTGAGCTCTAATGAAATTGAGAATAACCAATTCGTTCTCTTCTTTGTAAGGTTTGACATTGCCTGCATATGTTACTTTTAATTGTTATATCAAAGTTTTCCAGGTCGTGTTGATTTTCTCTTTTTCCGACAATTCTTTTACGTTCACGCAGCCTTAACTTAGTGGCAATACTTCTCTCTGTTATAGAATTTTATTAAAATTCTCAAATTTCCACAATATTCAATTGACTACCTATATTTAGTTACGTAATATTGGAATTTGTTTACGATTAATGATAAACGAAACCTGTTAAGCACAAGTAAAGCTCGCGCTAGGAATTTTCGTACACATTTAAGCCCTTGTAAACATATAATGGTAAATCATTACGATATTTCTATTAGGACACAAATACGTGGATGTCGAAAAACCCTATGTTTTAAATTTTAGGTTGAGTTATAGTGGAAAGAAGGGAAAGAGGGGTATATTTCTTTCGCCTGTTATTCATTGTTTCTCAGATGATATAAAAAAAAAGAAAAAAAAATTTTTGACGTCTACTATTTGCCCTTTCATACAGTACTATTTGTCTGTTTTATTACTTTTAACCCTTTCATACGATACCTCATACTTTATAAGGAATTAAAAAATAGAGTATTTAATTTGCCCCCCTAAAATTTTCGTTGTCTCTCACAATTGTTTGACTTACTGTGGAATTTAAAACATAATGGACTAAATTTCGCATTTATCATCAAAGTCAAACTTTAATTTATGTTTCCGAATGAAAATTATTTTACTGTTTAAGCAGCACTCTTAATTTTGTTTATGACAAATGTCTGTTTATAAAAAATCTTTGTTATAAACAAAATATATTTCTCTAAATACATTTTAAACCACTCGTAAGTAATAATAACTTCCATCATAGGTGGAGTATATTCTTTGAAAACATAATGTTTTCAAAAGCAATAATTGGAAGAGAAAAATTAAATATTTAATAAATACCTATATCATAAAAGAAATAAGCACTCTTTCTTTACTTAGTTGTTTCAATAACATGAAAGTGTTTCTAGGACTAGTTGTTCAACCTGGGTTTTGATATATTCATCGCTCAGTAAAGTCTTATTTAAACCAGAAAAAAATTAACATTAAAACGGAATAACAAATGATAATCACAGGTTGCAGTGTCGGGAGAACAAGGTGGATGTATTAGTACAACCCAATTCGAATTCTATTACAGAGCTCAGTTCATTTTTGACGAATATATTTTAAAGTATATTGTTTAGTGTTACCGTAGAAAAAATTCACTCCGTCTTTTCGACTACTTAATTTGTTAGCTAGTCGATCTAACCACTAACAGTTAATCTGTGAATTCAATACAAATTCCTCTAATTACAATTTCCAATTAACAACGTCTTTGATATTCCACAAGTTGCTCGGCGTTTTTTTTTCAAGTATTGCATTAAAGGGTTTATCCTTCACTAAGTTATCAGATTCTGGCATGAATCAGTTACTAATTGCTTTAATCATTCAGAATAGGTACGTTTTAACGTTAATAGGTTTAGGCAAACATTAACTCATCAGAAAAGATCGTACTTGATATCGAAGTATATCCATTTTCTTTGACGTAATGAACTTGAAAACTTACAGTTACCATCAACTGTAATTAACCGACCTCATTTATATCTATTTATACCTTATAATATATAATCATTCAGAAAAGGTTCGTTTTAACGTTAATAAGTTTACGCAAACATTAACTCATCAGAAAAGATCGTATTTGATATCGAATTATATCCATTTTCTTTGACGTAACGAACTTGAAAACTTACATTTACCATCAACTGTAATTAACCGAGCGCATTTCAATCTATTTATACCTTATAATATTCTGTAACTTTGGAGAAAGTTTCTAAAAAAATTCTGGACGCCTTGGTAAAAGCTTATTAGCCAAATCAATATAGGTTTTTGTGGATTGTGAAGAACATACATGTTGGCAGCATATTTTTGTATGACAGCATGCCGTTAAGTGAAAAAATATGTGCAATAATACATTCTATTACGTTACTTGCCAATAATTACTTTTACTTCTTAAGAGATGTATAAAATACAATTAAGTTATATTTGAGTATATATATATATATATATATATATATATACATATATATATATACATATATATATATATATATATATATATATATATATATATACATATATATATATATATATATAAAACATTTCTTAATATCAATGAATTCGACTAGAATCGATTGCTTTTACAACAAATTCTTATTTCTAAAACTCAGTTATATATTTTGTTGAAGAAAATACAATAAAATTATTTTTAACTTTTGAAAAAATACACAAAATGCAACAAAAATAAAAACTACATAATTAACATCAGTCTTAGGTTTAGATCTGTCTTAATATCGTAGTAAAAGTATAACTTTAGTTTAGCACCATTGATATTTTGACATTTATTAATAGGACATGGAAGGATATGTATTATATGTTGAATGCAATATATATTTTGAAATACGTCGTGTATTTCAGAATATATGTTGTAGCTCACGATTATTTATTACAAAAAAGTCAATTTGAAAATTTTCATCCATTTGTTTGCGCGGGAACATGTTTTATCTTTTTTCTTTCACGTCACGTATATCTTTTTTAAAATTTTTTGCTTACTCTCTTTGGAATATTTTGAGGTTTGTTTTTTTTAATATTGAATCGTGTTTGTATTCATAATTTTTTGACACGTGATACTTCTTGCTTATTAAATCTTTCGACGTTTTGAGTTAGTTTTTATATATTAATTCATAATTTTTTTTCACAATCGGTTTTATTTTTTCAGTTTTAAATGTTTTACAGTCATTTTTTTAATTAATAATTTGTGTTTTCATTTATAAACTTTTTTACATGATCCTTTTTGTCTATTCAATTTTTGGATACCTCGGTTGATTTTCTTGTAAATCAATTCGTGTCTGTATTTATATATATTTTTTACATAATCCTTTCTGTTTACTAAATTTTGGACGTTTTAGTTTTTTTTTTTAATTGGCAATCCTATGTCAGTACCGTGTTTGTATTTATAACCTTTCTTGATGCGATGCTTTTTGCTTATTCAATTTTTGGATACCTTGGTTGTTTTTTTCTATATACTAATAACGTGTTTGTATTTATATTTTTATGTGATACTTTTGGCTCACTAAATTTTAGATGTTTTGGGTTTGTTTTTTTAAATTATCAATTCATGTTTGTATTTATATTTTGTTTGTTATGTTTTGTGATTGATAAAATTTCTGATATTTCGAGTTTGTTTATTTTAATTATCCATTTATGTTTTTATTTATAAACTTTCTTTACGCAACCCGCTTTGCTTCTTTAATTTTTAGATATTTTGGTTTGTTTTTTTTTATATCAATTTGTGTTTGCATTTATATTTTTTTACGTAATCCATTTAGCTTACTAAATTTTTTAGGTTTTGGGTTTGTCTTTTTTAAATTAACCATTTGGATTTGTATCTACAAACTTTTTACGCGACCCTTCCTGCTTATTATTTTTTTTACGTTTAGTTTATTTTTTTTATATCAATTCGTGTTTGTGTTTACATACTTTACACAGTGGTAGTTGGCGCACCGGGAAAAGACTTAGGCTACATTTCATCCTGATAAATATAAATCTAAGTAATATTATAACAATAACTAATATCATGAACGCAAAAGTGTTTATTTATACTTCTTTCAAGTCATAATGGAACATAAGATCAACATAACTTTCTGCACAGAAATAGTTGGCGAGCCAGGAAATAACGTAGGCTACTTATAAATGCGGGAAATCTCATCCTACCTAATAAGACAATTACAACTAATGTTAAAAATCTAAATATGTATTTGTTGGTCCTTTCTTTACATCGTAAAGAAGCTACAGACCGACGAGATTTTTAGCACAAAGATAATTGGCGGGCTAGGAAATAATACCGGCTACTTTCCAACGTGGACAATATTATCTCAACTAATATAGTAAACCCAAAATTTACAAATCTGGGAGTATGTTTGGATGTCCTTCTTTCATGTCGCAATGGAGCAACAGATTGACGTGATTTCCTACACAGTAATAGTTAGCGAACCGGAGAGGACGCAGGCTACTTACCAACCTGGGAAATTTTATCCCAACTAATATTAAAAATGCGAAAGTATGTATATTTGTCCTTCTTTCACGTCGCAATGGAGTAACGGATCGACCTGACGTTCTGCACAGAATTAGATGGCGGACTAGAAAATTAAATAGGCTAATTGCTGGCCCAAAAAAACTCATCCTACCTAATATAATATATACAAATAATATTAAAGTATTTAGTATCTTCCAAACGCGAGCATTTAAATAAAACCCACAAGTAGGAAGGGACTAAAAATGTGATAAAAATTTTTTTCTTGAGCATTTAATCCCCAAATTAATATTTTTATTTTTATATGCGTATTTGGAGTGTAAGCAGTGTGAGCATAAAGAGATATGTAGCTTAATATGTTTTATTACAATCCCAAATTTTATTATTCAACATTAATCTGAAAAAAACTATTATGATAGTAAATGATCTTACAAAGGTTTCTTTTTAATTTAAGGAACCCCATTAATCTGATTATTCGTACCATGATTATTCATTACGCCATGAAAATAAATTGGGCTATAGGCATATGGCAAAGTTTAACGATTATTAAAAGCAAAAAAGGAAAGAAAAATTTAACTACAAATAAACTGAACACAGAAAAAACACGAGCTAAAATATATTATAATTAAAGAAACATACATAGAAAATTTGCAAATTAAAAACGTGTTTGAACAGCGTTAACAAGGCAAAGCAATTAGAGATTAGGAGTATTAAGTTTTTAGACGAGGCGACGTTTCGCAACTTTGTTCAGAATGAGTTCTTGATTTTAGAACCCAGTTAATTACCAAGTCTATCAGTTTAGACAGCAAATTACTCTTCGTTAAAAACAAAGAACAAGCAAAATACACGTTGACAAATGGTTTAATATGTTAATGAGGTTATATGCCTTCTGTGCTTTTTATGACGAAGAAAATCGTGAGCACAAACATAGCAACAGTTAAGAATTTCCCACTATTTGGAACGCGATGTCCTTTCAAATATATGATCATTATTTCTGGGGCCAAAGATTAGACGGATGATTTATGACTCGCGGGTGACAAACGAGGAGATAGCAGCATTAAACTTAGAATGTCGCTGATTTATAGTATCAGACTTCGCCATTAAATTTCTGAACTTATGAACCAAGCCTAAATTCATGTTAGGCTTGTTATAAAATTGGAAAATTATTTCATCACAAATGAGGCTTATATTTAATATAATGAAAATAAAGCTCAAAATCACAATATCACAAAATTATAGAAAAAAATCGAAGTCAAAATGAAATACCGCGTAAATAATATTTCTTACTTTTATAACCCTGATGTTTCTATTTCTGATTGGGACGTGTTATTTAACTGCTGGCTAAACATAGTTTTTTATTAAACATAGTTTTTTTATTAAAAAACCTTATAAAGTCCGTAAACATTCTTATAAAGTCCATAAACATTCTTAGTTTTTGATTAAACATAGTTTTTTATTAAAAAACCTTATAAAGTCCGTAAACATAGTTTTTTATTAAAAAACCTTAAAAAGTCCGTAAACATTCTTATCAAAATATTGCAGCAACAATTCCGTAAAGGGATTACGATGATACATGGAGGGATCGCGAAATATTACACAGCAGCCTGCAAATGCGTCACCAAAGCAACATATTTCTGCAGAAGAATTTCCTTCCGATTTCGTTTTCTTTTCTCTTGGAATAAGATCCGTAACTAGAATTTTGGAAAAGTTCTACATAAATTTAAATAATAATATAACTCAATCAAAATATAAATCATTCCAGTAACTGCCGCTTCTGTAGAAGATTTGCCTTCAGTAACACTTTGGCGTTTCAATAAACTATCGACTTGTGGATATTTCTATCTTCTTCTATTATCTACGAAATTAATTTTCCCCGTTACCTTCTGATAGGGACAAAGTAGGGAGATGTCGGTTCCTCATGTTCGTATAAAGTTTATACATCTCTGGACACCATCCTTACTTATAGAATACGCTGTTTTTGGATTTTACCAGATCTACGTTTATCCACAGTTACAAATTACATTATTTTTATGCAAATTACTAGTATTCCAGTAAACGTTAAAAAAGTACACGCGTTAAGTGCAAATTTGAAACAGAAATCATTTAAACGCAGAAATAGTATTTTATCTTTTCGTAAGACTGTCATTCCAAGTTGAAAAAATGAAAAAATTAAAACACTATGTAGGTTTCCTATTTTTACTCAACTTGACTGTGTTCTAAAACATTTTATTTCTTTTCACTTTTGTAACCAAATAAAATAAAAACATCATAATTTAAACAAAAGTTGTTATGAAAAAAAATTGTTTCAATATAAAATCCGAAGATATTTTCAAATGACATAATGTGACGCGTGTCTGCGGTACAAATCTAACTTATCGAAAACCGTAGAATACGGATGGCAGCAAATACTTATGAGACGCACACAAACCGTCGATAACTGAAGCCGGCCTGTTGTTTGGCACTTCTGACGATTAACATGTTGTTGAAATCGGCAGTAAATATTTTGCACGTCCACAATTAAATGAAACTACGTGATGTAGTATTATGTCTACTTTCTTGAAGTTCTTTGCCACGACGTAGATTTCGTTGTATTACAAAATTTTCAGGTGGGCTATTAGCACAGATTCACCCACCTGAAAATGTAATACAACGAAACCTAGGTCATGGTAAAGAACTTAAAGAAAGTAGAAATAATGCTACATCAGGTAGTTTCATTTAATTGTGAATAATGAATTTCTACAAAATTAACGCCAAATATATTCAATATTTTGCTCATAATGTACTATTATGAAACTGTAACAGAATGTATTTGATTAGTTGTAAAATTCAGAAATAAATTTCAACATCTTAAGTTAGTTTATTTTTTACCTGTAAGGATAATACAACGGATGACATAGCAGGAATAGCAATAGGAGACATTTACTTTATCACACTTTAGAGGTAAATTTAAAAAAAAATAGATATTTTCGGGACTATGTTCATTGATCTTTCACGATAACGAATTAACTTGCATTAATCTAAATTATTGTTTTTCACAGGCAAGAACAGTTCAACAAGGACAGTAAAAAGCAGCGATATGTTGGATCCTATTTTTGAATGTTTACCAATATGAGTGTTAATAATCATCTTCTATTTACATAATGAATATTGTCATTATAAGTATATCCTATATGTGACAATATTCATTGTGTATTATATATACCCTATTTGTAAAATTAATGTCGTTATAAGTATATCCTATTTGTAAAATTAATATTGTCATTTTTATAAATATCTTTAGCATAGCGATTATTTTTTTTCCTAATTAATTATTTAGACTTCTGTCTATTTGTCTACTTGTCTGACCGTTTGTTTGAGTATACGTCTATTTGTCTGTCCGTTTATTTAAGTATCACATAAAAATTATTATACTTATTTGGAGGGAACTTTGATTGGAATTGTCTTTGTAGTTTAAATTAGAATTTTAGTTTTCTTGTAGTTTCCTTGTCGTTTAAATTACTACCTGTTCTTTATATATTATGTGAAAAACGTTTTGTCTCTTCATAATTTTTGTTATTTGCTTTTTTGTTTTGATATGACGTAACAACTCACATCGAACCAGTCGATGTGAATTAAACTTTTATTGAAGTAATTCTTAAGATACACATTGAATTTAAAAATCTGTTTCTTTATCGAATCTTTCCAAGGAAATTTGAAATTCAATTATTAACAATCGGATGGTAAGACTAGCAGAGCGGCACAAAACGTGTCAAGATTAATACAGCGGTTTGGCTAAAAGTTCAAGCTAAGGTATAAAAAAATACTTCTGTGAAAAAAAGTTAGTACTGAAGGAAAGATCAGCCGAAAAAATTCCGGATACTGAAGCTATATAGACATATACATAAAACCATACATCAATATAAGAATTTTTTTAAATTTAGTAACCAAAGCAGGACTTGCATAACTTCATTATATCCGTTCATCCGTCACAACCTCAGTTTTTACTCTGTTAATCTCACATATATGCATTTTTGGATGTGCTTCAGATGGAGATCTCAGTTATAACGTATGAAGCTAGTTATAAAAATTTTATGTAACTGAAAATTTGTCATATGTTTTCCATGTGTATGTTTACTAGTATTTGAAGAATTTTTGACGAGATTTTGTTCTCTAAAATTAGTTTATACGTAATCAGATGTATAAAAAAACAGTCTTAATTTTATAATTAATATTAAAACTTGATACAGGGAGAAATAAGTAAAACCATAACAAATAAATAAAATTAAAATTAATATGTAGAATACAACCATAAATAAAAGCATCGAAAGACGTGGAAGCGCCTGAAAGAATATTTTTTTGAGTAACTTATCAAATGATATCTCGTAAAGACAATTATATTCCAAGAGACCAAAATACTTATTAATATATGCGGATAAAATAAAATTGTAACTAATAAAATAAATGGGAGGAGACAGAAGGAAAAACAGTCAATATATAAGCCAACATGATCATAAATACAATAGATTTTTTAAAAATGTTATCTATATATTTACATCTCAGCCTAAAACCAAACAAATGATCAAGGATATAAATTGCTACCTGATAAAGTCATATTATATTCCAAGAGACCAAAATACTTATTAATATATGCGGAGAAAATAAAACTGTAACTAATAAAATAAATGGAAGGAGACAGAAGGAAAAACAGTCAATATATAAGCTAACATGATCATAAATACAATAGATTTTTTAAAAATGTTATCTATATATTTACATCTCAGCCTAAAACCAAACAAATGATCAAGGATATAAATTGCTACCTGATAAAGTCATATTATATTCCAAGAGACCAAAATACTTATTAATATATGCGGAGAAAATAAAATTGTAACTAATAAAATAAATGGGAGGAGACAGAAGGAAAAACAGTCAATATATAAGCTAACATGATCATAAATACAATAGATTTTTTATAAATTGTATCTATATATTTACATCTCAGCCTAAAACCAAACAAATGATCAAGGATATAAATTGCTACCTGATAAAGTCATAAGCACAATGAAGACATCAGGCCCTACTGAGCCTTTGTCAACCGTTATGTCCTCAATATACCCCTAGCAATACAATCTGCTGAGAAATTTGGCCATATAGTAAGTAACTTAACGATCGCCTTTAAAATATATAACAATACTAATTTTTCTAATTTAATATTTGTAAGATTATTTCGGGCTTAAACAATTTTTACAAACTGTATTAAAAGAAATAAATAAGTAAAGCTGGTAAAATAAAATAAAAATATAGTTCAGACTTGGTAATTTTATTTAAATATTGTGAAATAATGTATAAAAAAAGAAAGTCATAAATATTTTATTCAGAATTTAGAATCGCTAAATACGCTACTTTAATTCCTGTTTAATCGTTTTTACTTTTTTTCTTTTCCTCATGTAATTCATTTAAAAATTCTTTTATCTTTTCCGATGTTCAATTTAACAATGATTACGATCAAAAATGGATAATGCTGATCATTTTATAAATACTTTCATATTTGGAGTTTCACCACCAAAACGAAATGAATAAAATTTAATTATATCATGTATTGGTTTAACCGAAAACTAAAAACGTATTTAATGTAGTAAATAATTTACTTTCAAACAGTCTTAACACACTTAAAATGGTGATTAAAAGTTTTTTTACGTGAGATTTGAAAAGTTTTTGAATTCCTTTTTTAATAATGTCGAATTCCCAAAACTTTACGAAATTATATTATTTTGTTATCATTTCTATTTTGATAAATGAGAAATATAGGCACATTGAGCTTCAGATCTGGAAATCATTAATAGGAAATATCCTGTACATGAAGAAAAAACAAATTCTAAAGTTAAGTTAGACTAAGTATAACATAGTTTGCAATATATGAGTTAACCAAACATATTTTTTGGGAAAGAAACTGGACAGAAAAATTTTATCAGGAATTATTATCAAAATTAAATCAAGAATCGGACAAAAGAAATTTACATTTTTTACAGAAACACGCTTTAAATATATTGAGTTTGACGCACGGAATCCATATCCTGCATGAATAATAGACTTAATAGAATGTTCTTTGTTAAAACCTGCATATTTATGTTATCAAAGTTTATGTGACTTCAACTAATATAAGTATGGAAATGTCATAGCCTAATTACATCCAAACTTAACCTTTTTAAGTATCTGTTTATTTGATTGTAATACAGTTCACAAAATGTGCTATATTTTTTTCTATTATAATATTAATTTAATGCAAAAAACCTATTAAATGGAGAACATTTGTTCCTAAATAAATATTCTAGAAACTCTAACGAAAAACCTCGTAACCCGATCCCAACTCATGCTCGGTTGGCTACATCAGTTTTATTTTATGCAAACACAATTATTTTATTGAGTTATCTATTAGTTTCCGTTTATATGTTTTTTAATTGAAAATTTTCTCAATGTATTTCGTATATTACCAAAGGAAACTTCACATGACCAGCAATATTTAAAAAAAGTTTTATTTGGAAAACATTAAATTAATTTTCCCAATTTAATTGCAATTAGACTAGTAGTTAAGGAGATTACCCTTTCACTAATATTATGAAAAAACCACCAATATTCCAGTGACAGAAAGTATTATACTCTCAACTTACTTGTAAATTAGGGCATCATTGGTGCTTCGGAAAATTCACGGTATCATTTCCGCCCACTTCAATTTGTGTACTTTAATGAGTTTTCCAGATCAAAAGATCAGGTGAGATTTAGTCACTGCATGTCTTCACTAGCTTCTCACAAGATAACGTGCGGTATACCGAAATCTTTGGTTAGTAACTCCAAATGAGACGTTATTTGTCGCGCGGTTTTGAGATTAGCGAGAAATTTTACTGTGGGGCTTCATTTTATTAATGTTGCTTTATTACATCGCGTAAGGGATATTAATTTTTGGCGTTTTAGGTAAGTCTTTGTTTCAGATTACAAAATCATATTATTTATAGTATATCAAGAATACGAAGAACTGAATTAAATTAGTAGTTATAATGAAGTAATGCTATATTTTCTATTCTATAATTTCTGTTAGTTTAACAGACTTAATCTTGCTATTGCTGTGACACTAATGATAGAGCAAAATTTAATGAAAGTTTTAGTTGTGTTAGTGAAAGTTTATTTCCAATTTGTCTTGTTTTTAATACAAGTTACGATTTAAATATTTCAATCCTAGTTATTACTTCATTCTATATTCGCATTATTGCATCCAATACAGTTAATAGTTAACAAAATTTAACATTAACATCGGTTTACTTTAATAATTTTTTCAAATACTAACACAAATTTTCATGCTCATAAAAGTAAAGATACTAATTTATTGCCATGAGAGAATGTTTTTCTCCCCCCTTCATCAGGGATTTGACTTTTTCTATCTTAGCACTGAAAGTTCTTAGAACTGGTCCTTTTGTAATGATGATAAGTAAAATATATTCAAACTTCGAAAATCAAAGTTTTCTATAATATAGCGAGGCACTTCCATTGATTTGCAATTTGTTCTTATAAATTGTGACAAATAGAAAATCTTATGAGATTATTTCTTTAGAGCCCACGTTATGATCCCACGTTTTGGTTTAATAGGTTTAAGCGTAACAATAGTATCAGCTGAATACAACATCAATACTATGCGGTCCATTACAAGTAATACAAGATTTTAACCTATCAGCATTCAGACAAGTTTAGGCATTGGTATGAGTCAAATGTAGAAAATTCCATATGAATATTTAGGCGTCAGGAAGTTCCATGTTAGGTTTGATTTTATCAAGCGCTAAAACACCGTCTCGTCGACTAATGTCGCGCATTATTAGAAAAATTCAACGGAAGTCACTGAAATACTATATTAAATTTCATGATAGATGACGAGAAATGGATGTATAGCTACGAAACCGAAACCAAGAGGCTGTCCACAAAGTGGGTGTTTCTTCCATAAGAGTTGCATGAAAAAGTAAGAAAAAAACAGGACAAAGTGCTGGAACAAATGTGGTTGTCTCGTTTTCCGAACGGACAGGTCATCATGCAATAATTATTCATAATAATAAAAGAAGAATTACCGAACGCAATCAGTATATCAGCAACTTGTTTACAAAAAAGTTTGAGAGCAAAATCTTTGCAATGGAATACTGCTTCATCAAGATAATACCTGACGTACGGTGTACAGGTAGAAATCATAGATCACCCGCCATACGACCCCGATCTCACACCATGTGATTTTCATTTATTCCCAAGAATTAAAGGTAATCTGCAAGGAATACAATTCCTAAACCTGAAAATGCAGTGATTGCCTTTGGAAAGACCGTAGAAGTGACGTCCATCGATTGAAACCATGCGTCGAGTGCTACAAAGAATATTTTGAAAAACAATAAAGAATTTACAAACAGACTAGTTGGTCTATTTTTTATATCCCAACAGTTCTCATTATTGTCGACTTTAATTATCAAAACATTTTTTTTTATAATTTCACTCTATTTCTTCAGTATCTGACTGTTTATAACAATGAAGGCTTTAGTTAGCACATTTGAAGATAATAGTATAAAATATTTGGTTTGATTCACTTCAGTCGTATTTCTTGATTTATTCAAAAAATTCGTATCCAACTTAGAGGTTCACTCAAAGCGATGGATATGGGAGAGCAATAAAAATATAATTAGCTTCAAAAGATAATAAAAGCAATAATGAACAAAACATAATTGTGTGTTTATACATCAATTAAAACGTATACATATAATAAAACTGTAAAGTTTACGTATCCATATATTATTTATTTATTTGTTTATGCACTTTAATGTATACAGTTGATACATATCGCGGATATATCGCTACGAAAGCAATTTCTTACAGCCAATCAGATTATTTGTATTAAAAATATGTGTATAGCAATATAACGGAGGAGGAAGAAGGACAAATTACTAAATACTTTAAAATCATTTTCGAAATGTTTGTTTATCTGTGTGTTTGTTTGTATACGCATCACGTATTTTATTACATTAGTAACCCATTCGGATAGACTTTTTGTGAGAACATAGTTTAGAAGATATGTGAATCCAAGATTTTCAAAAATTCATTTACATTACATTAATATAATAATAACAAAGAACTATTTATATACTCCTACGCGCAGTAATTACACAGGGTATAGGGTACTTATTTACATCAATAGATGGCGCTAGGTGTAATTTAAAAGACGCAATGAAATTTTCCATCTGCATAAACATTGGCGAAATGGACATAGCCAATAAAGAAGTATAGAATGATGCGAAAGGGGTAGGTACTTGAATGAGCAACACGAATGTAGGCAGTTACATGAGAGTATCATTGTTGTTATTCATCTTCTGCACGTAAAAAAATTAATGTTGCCTATATTCTATTTTGAATCGTCTTTCTTTCAACCATTCTTTTTCATGGTTCTGATACTGTAGCTCTTTCTACAGTTGATTCCTTTCTGCCATTTTCGAAATTTTGTCAGATTAACTAACGGCCAACATCCTTGCAGTCTTCCCTCTGAAAACTTTCTACTCTACTGCCATAATTTCTGTGTTCCATGCAAGTATTTCAACGCCATTTCTTCAATCGTTCAATACGAGATCACCCAATTCCACCTGCTTTACAATAATAAACTACTTTTTACCATTTTTTTTCGACAGTCTTTTCTTTTTTTTAATTATTACGCTACAATCTAATACAAATAAACCGAGCCAATTTATCCTTATTTCGACTCCATCTTTCGTTCATGAAACATAATTGTCTTATATACATGTGCCACTTATTAGCTTTCAAATAAAATGCTAAAACAAACCCTTAATCAAAGCATGAATTTAATTTAAATCAGCCATCCGTATTCTGATGCATCCAAGCGATAAATAAACATACAGTCCCGATATATTAAAGTAACATTGACGTTCCGAAGCCTCACCAGCCAACTTGTCAATAATTTGAGCACCGGAATGTAAACAACGTCTCCTTCACATGTCTGACGAATGACTTCGATATCACTCAAATAATCTTGTCGGCTTTTGTAAAGATTTGTAGTATCTGAATTCCACCTAACCCCTTGATGTGGAAATCTCATTAAAATATACAAATTGAGACAGGTGGAGTGAACGTGGTTGCTTATGCCAGCTGCTAAGCGTAGTCATTAATTATATATGTGTAAGCATAGTCATAAATTGTATATAATTATTCATGGTGAACGATATATCTACTTGTACATATAATTGAAGCATTTTTTAGTCTAGTGAATTATTTATAAATAACGAAGGAATAAATGAAAAGAAGTTCCGAGAACTGAGTATTTTGCAAATAATTCTGTAAAACACAAGAACTCACAGTACGAGGATCCTGTACTCACTTAGGTAATATAAATATTTGTTACTGATAAATTATTTTAAACAGAGAACATAATGTTTTTAATAAATTATTTGCAATGTAAAATTTATATTGTAGTGTACACCAAAGTTCACCAGTTACTGTAATCAAATATGTTAAATGAAAAAAACACGCATATAGGTAGTAGCCATAACTAATAAGTACTACTTAGGGAACCAAATATTAAATAACATCTCATATAATTAAGATATATTTTATCGCGAATATCTCAAAACTATGATATCTAGAATCTAAGTCATAGTTTTTCTGCAAACTTTCCGACAGTTTCTGAAAACCTTATTTTTTCAAAGCGTTAGGTTCGGTAGTTTAGGAAACAGGAAAAGCCACGACGGCAATGTAATTTTTTCTACATATTTTTCAGTATATCTCTGAAGATATTCTACCTGAAATTATGAAAAAAATATTTATGAGGCTCATATAACCCTTTCAAACAATACTCCACACTATTTATGGAATTATAATTTATTCCCGATTACTTAATTGAATATTTCTGAATGTTAGCTATATCTCAATGATAAGTCACGGTTAATATGCTTAATTTCTCTACCAAATTTTAATACTTGAAATTTGGTGAAAAACGGCTTTGACCGATCGTAACAAGTGAATGATCTTATGGATTCCATTCTAGAGGAAACCTGGACTGTTTCCTCTTAAACGGAACCCTAAAAATGATACTCTCAGTTACAAAAATCTGCCAGAATTGCTGTAGGTACTTAATAAATTTTCGAGGTAAATACTGAGTGAAATGTAGACTTAATTTTTTACGTGGACAAATAAAAGCACAAATGAAATAAGAAAAAGGTTTTTATCGTTTTACAAAAAATTGTTCTTAGTTAATGAGGGATTATTGGGTTTGCAATTTTATTAAATATTTTGAGACATTCAGAGATTTGTATCGTACATGCTATAATGGTTTCTTTTCTAGGAAGTATTATTCTGAAAGGCTAACTTATATAAATAAGAGAGATGTAAGATAAAATATATTTATTTTTATGTGTATATGTGTGTGCGTGTATGTATATATGTATATATATATATACATATATATATATATATATATATATATATATATATATATATATATATATATATATATATATATATATATAATGCGCTAGCTGCGCCCGCGACTTCGTTCGCGTGGAATTCGGAGTAAAAAAGTAATTAGGATTTTTCTTTAATTTTTTTCTTTTCTCTCTCAGAACTCTATGAGGCAGCTAAATCACTTTCGTCGATTCTGATATTACCAAGCATAACGAACATATATTAAAGATCAACTTTTTTGTATTTATGATACCAAGCCTCAATTTTAGCCCGAGCTAATCTAAATACATCATTGAAAACCGCATCTACTTCAAAAGTTGCCAATATCAGCAATTTCTGAAGTGGATGCGGTTTTCAATTATGTATTTCCCGACAAACAAACACAAATATTCTGAAAACTGTTCTATTAGGCTTAGTAGCGTGTCTTTAATAGGGAGAACTTTTAATTTTACTTAAAAATATTCAATGTACAGAGACTCAGATTTTTACACCTGTTTCGCACAAGGCGTATACTCTCATATATATTTTTGCTTTTTGTTTATTTTTTTAACAACTTTACCTTAAATATAAAAGATAATTATGTAGTGTCTCGTACTTTTTGTAGAACTACTACATATACTAATACATTATGTTCACTTGTATCAAACCGATAAAGAAGCTGCTCAGCTCATTTTCCATCAAATTTCTTTACGAATTTAGTTATTTCGTAATAAAAACAAAATACTAAATACAATAAAACATCACAACAGCTTATATTATACAAACAGCTTATATTATTCGGGAATAGTGTAGCTTTATATAGGTGAAATCATTTTCAAAATCGGTTTAGTGGCCAAAGATTACCCCATACAAACCTACTTACATATTTACAAACAACCAATATATATTATTATTTTGCTTGTGGGCGTCAGCATTTTTATTAAGCATTTATTTTTTGTGGTCATTTCATGTCCTGTTTACGTTTAAATTCACACAATTTTTAAGAAATATGGGATGGTAGCAATAGCTGAACTCTGCTATTGCCTTAAATATGTAATTCTTGTCGAACGGTTCATGAGGACCTCGTTAACATGGGAAATGCCATTACGTTCACATAGTTGTGTATTCCTCCATTTTAGTAACTTTAGTTGGGAGCTTCTTCGAGGAAAACTGTTCAGGGTTCTATACTCGTAGATTTCCAAATGAACCCTATTGCTCCCATCCGATTTTCCCTTTTTCTTTCCCCCGCCAAATTCTAACTTCTAAACCGGATTGAAATCTAACAAACATTCTTTTTTTTCGCCTAAAAGTTAGAGGAAAATCATTTACAGAACAAGAAAACTATCGAGTGATTGTTTCCAAAATGAATATGTGATAGGAAAGAAAGAGTAAGTCCACCAAATTAACGCTGTCTTTATTGAATAGCATTTCCCTTAAGTCAACTATATGAAACATTTCTAGCTTCCTAAAGGATAAAGTTTCATCATTATCCTCCAGTGATTAAACCTTCAATAAAATAAAAAATAATTCATTGTGCGCAACCTATTTTTAACTAATATCAAACAGAAACCAGTACTTATTTATAACTAAATATCTGCTGAAATTTGATATAATACAAGTTTCAAAACACTGCCCTTGTAGCCAGTTTATTAATTGACGCGAGAACAAAGGCGCTGGTTTCGCTCCTTCTCGAGCCCTTTGTTGGCTCCGTACAGTATCCATTCAGCAAATGTTATTCCACATTATTCAAATTATTTCAACAAGCCTAATTATTATTTTTGTTTAAAATTCACTGAGCTGTAGTAACTTTGTTTGCGCTTTGCTTTTGTTCACGTACCTTTGTGCGGTTTCTATAGGGAACTTGTAAAATTTTAGAGTTTTTCAGATGGGTTCTGTAACTTTAATTAATGCTAAGTTTTAGGAAATAATGTACGGCATGGCATACAGATAAAATATTTTAAGTGATATTTCCAATATGTATTGATAGAGGAAATCCTAGGACGGTGTCTCGCTGAAATGGTGTTTCGTCGACAAATAACGCTATGCTAACACCATCTATCGGACAATGTATATAAGTATTGACGATAATATTTTCGTAAAAGACAATTATTGTGCATTGTAAAATTTAGACATTATCTTTTTTTGGTGAACATTTTAAAGGCAACGACAATTTGAGGATTTTAAGGTCATATGGGAATGAAATATGTACAATTTATAAACAGCGACATTTAAATAAATATCCTTGATTGATAATCTTACAACCAAACAATGATTATTTAAAACGCCGTCATTGAGGTCGGCTCCTAATAAACTGAAGAACTTTGAGTATTGTTTTTATAATTAGTTATGTATCTAGATTAGCAAGTTATAAATCTAGCTAAACTTCTCTATAGAATTTTGAACGGCAAGTTGTTAATGTTGGTAAAATTCTCTCTTAGTTGTCAATTCTTCTAAATTTAGTTGTAGAAAAACAGCAATATCATCTTTCCATCTCATTCCCTCCTGGAGAAGGCAAAAATGACTACCAAAAATTACATCACGATTCAGTATCACAGTTTTTGTTTCAACTTACACTTGGTATCTTTATAACAAAGTCAATTTTAAGATAGATTAAAAGTCTTGCACTTATTAATTGAGATAAGAAAAGACAAATGCCCTATTACGATGAGTTAATAAATATATACATATATACGATACGCTAATGATGGTAAAATAAAAAGTTAAACATTACTACTGCATGTGTAATTATACTATTGATTTCATATAATTTTTTTAATAATACTATTAGTTCAACAAAGCGGCCTCAAAGTCTACTAGTAATATGATACTGTAATGACGGTAAAAAAAAAAGTTAAACATTACTACTGCATGTGTAATTAAACTATTGATTTCATATATATTTTTTTTTAATAATACTTGTAGTTCAACAAAGCGGCCTCAAAGTCTATTAGCAACCGTACTATGAAACCAAAACAAAATTTCTATGGCTACTAGAAAGGTTTTTTATATTTTTCCCATAACATAACTGTTCATGCAATCTTAAGATTTAAAGTTTACGCTTTGATGAAGAATCTAGCGTAATCCGCATATCACGCCTATTAGCAAACTGCTCAGGAACTGATCCTTAATAACACTGTAAAAAAATTAACCGTGCAAAAAACCCTCACGTGTTCTGTGTAAATATATTGATTTCTCGTCTACACATATATCAAGAATATCATCCAATATCTGGAATTAGTTTTAAGAACATGAGATTAGTAAATTTGATATAACCGTTTAAAAATTAGCTTGAAAAGTATTGTTAATCTTTCAGAAATCAAGTAAGAAACTTGTGTAAGATGTATTTGAAATACAGTAATTTTATTACACTTATTAATTTGTATGCCTGTACTTGTAAGCCACAGTTACATCACATCACATTTTATTTAGTGAGTAAATTATTTTTTATTCCTTTTGAATTTTTTACTTAGATAAAATTTGTCACGTAGCTTTTTAAGCTCATTTAAACTTTCATTATTAACTACATAAGTAGTACCTGCTAAGGAAAATCCGCGGCAGCCAACATTTTAAATTAAGTACCACAAGCCCTTTATACACGCGAAATGAAAGGTATATGTGATACACGTGGTTCTGTGTCGGCACTTGCTTCTAATTAACTAAACCGAAGTGTGTAACTTAAGAACCTTCCATTTACGCCATCTTGAATATTCGCTTACCTATTCCCTTTTAGTGGGAAGCACTTTCCTCAGATAATTTTGGACAAAGATAAGTTAATACTTCCATTAAATACATATCATCAATTCTACACATTCAAAATTTAATGAAACTAGGTGATGTAATATTGTTTATTTCTACTTTCTTTAATTTCTTTCCACAACCTAGGTTTCTTTATATTACATCATCTTCAGGTGAGTTATTGGCAAAGATTTTTGCTTGAAGATGTTGTAATACAACGAAACCTAGGTCGTGGTAAAGAACTTAAAGGAAATAGAAATAATACTATATCATGCAGTTTCATTTAATTGTGAACAATGAATTTTTATAAAATTAACGCCAAATATATTCAACAATTCTACACATGTAGTCTGCAGAAGTCATTTTCTATTGTAGAGTTGATCTGAGAACAATTCTTCAGATTAAACTTCCAAAATAAATTTGTGTTGTAATGTAGTTCATATAAAGAAGTTAACGGACGTTTTATACAGCTGTTATTCAAACAGTTAGTAAACTAAATTACCCACGGCGCTGATAGTAGATCATGTGGCCTCGTTAGTAACTAGGCGAGGGGGATTATCTTTTATCTTCAAAAAAAAAACAGGATATATATCCTGTTAACAAACAAAAGTTTTAAAAAAATCTCGCAACCATAAAATCACAAAGATGGTGTGCAAAAATAAAAAAAAATTAATGAACTATAGTTTAAAATTATATAACACTATAGCCATAAGTGAATGACTTCCCCTAATCCTCATCACCTATTTGACTTAACTAGTAGGTAGCACTGAAAGTTATTATTACTGGTCATTTGAAGTAATGCTAAAAAATAAATGTATTAAAATTTCGATAATCGAACTCTTCGATAATGCATTGAGGTATTTCCCTTTTTTAATTTATTTTTTATGATCTCGTACTTTAAAAAGAAAAAAAGGAATATAGAATACTTCGTTGTCAGTCTGTCGGTCGCTGAAGATCCTTTTTCTCAGGAAAGCGTGGAAATTAACATAAAATATTAAGATTTCCGGTGTCTTAAAGATGTAAAAAACAAAACCTCTAAGTCAACGCAATCACCCCAAAAGTACGGCCATTTATATCGTAATTTTGATACATGCAAATGAAACAAAACCTATAGGGTACTTCCCGTTGACCTAGAACCATGAAACTTAGCAAGAAGCAAGGTCTTACAGTAAAGGAAAAAATCCGAAAATTGTTAATTTTATTGCATTTTTCTTCAAATATGTGTCTGTGAAATATGTAGTAAGCCATGTACTTTCGTTCTAAAAATTGTTGTAAATGATTTTATAGAAATATGAAGTACCATTAGTTAAAGTTGTAAACGCCTAAAGGTATACGGAAACCTGTAGCAGAAGTTCCAATCGTGCTTCATAGATTTTTTTTAATTGCGGCAATTACAAAATTGCATATATCGCGTAACATTTTTTTTTTAAACAGGAAAATTTTCTTTATGACTCACTTGATGGCCCTAATCAGAAATAAAGTTGCATTCGAATTCGATTTGCATTTTATTATGAAGTCCTATCCCGTGTTACTATTTACTACGTTTTTGATCGGTGTAATCGGGGTAACAACAGTAACAGCTGAACACAACATAAATGCCAAGGGGTTCATAACAAAAACTGACAGAGGATTAACCTATCAGCAGACTCGAGACAGTTTACGCATCGGTATGAGCCAAGTACAGAAAATTATATTTAAGCGTCATGAAGTTTTGTGTTTTACGGGTATCCTTTCATCTAACTGAAACTAAAAAATACCATAGCGTCGATCGGTATCGCGAAATGTTAGACAAATTCAACGGATGTCATGCATATGGTGTGTACAACATCATTATAGATAACGAAAAATGTATATAACCTTACGAAACATCAAGAGTAAGAGGCAGTTCACACAGTGGGTGTTTCCTTCTTAAGAGTTTCCTACAAATGTGAAGAAAGGACAAGGCGCTGGGAAAAAGATGGTTGTCTTGTTCTTCGCGCGAATGAGTTATCACGCAACGATTATTCTGGAAAATAAAACAACGCACGCAATTGGTATGACAGCAAGTGTTTACCTATTGTTTTAGGAAGAATGTTGAGAGTAAAGTCTTGCCATAGAGTACTTTTTCGTCAAGAATACGCCTAACGTACTATATAGAAATCAAGGAGCATCCGTCATACAGTCCCGACCTAACCGCACTAAGTCATTTCTATTTATTCCCAAAAATTAAAGGTGAACTTTGAGGAATACGATTCCTGGACACAAAATGTTGCGACTGCTTTTACAATTTACAAACTTGGTTGTTGCTTCCATTTCTCATACTCAAAAACTTTCAGTGTTACTTCTCGCACTGTCAACTTTAGATATTAAATATTATTTGCTTTATACTATTACTATACATTTTCATTTTCTAAATATTTATAATTATTAGGACTTTAGTCACAACGTTCAAAGTTCAAAATATTAGATATATGTTTTGATTAACTTTATTCGTATTTATTAATTCATAAAAAATTCCGTGTCCAACTTAAAGGTTCACTCGAAACGATGGACAAATGCAAGTACCAAAAGTACAATTATTTTCTAAATATAATGAAGAGAATAATTAATAAAACATAAAAGCATACATTATTTAATATTATATAATACAAGAAATATAAAGGGGGACGAAGGAGAAGCGATTGAATGTCTTAAGATATTTTCGTCTGTTTGTGTGTTTGGTTATGCCTACATCACTTAATAATTATTAACCCACTTCGGGCAGACTTTTTTTGTGAAAACATAGATTAGAAGATATGCATAGTCAATATTTTCAAAAATTACTTAACATTGCATTAATACAATAATAACAAAAAAGTGTTCAGATACTCGACGCACAGTAATTACAAAAGTATAAAGGGTACCTATATATATCAGTAGATGGCGCTACGTGTATTTTAAATGTCGCAATGAAGTTTTCCATCTGGATATACATTGACGAGATGGAAGTAGTAAATGTAGAAATGTAAAATGGTACGGGAGGGTTAGGTGTTTGAGTACACAATCCGAATGTGGGTAAACGCATGAGGTCATATGTTGCTGTCGTTCATCTTCCGCACATAACAGTTTGTGACGCTGTATGTATTCGATATAAACTTACTTAATTTTCTCGGTCTATTTAAAATTTAAAACTGATGTCACTACTCGTAATTTAAATTCTCCAGGAAGTTTAATATCAGACTGTATAAATTGATGGATAAAAAATCAATCAACACATGACCAGCCCAATGTCATCTACCGTACAATACACGATTCACTGTTCTGTATCGACAATATTTTGCCTTTTAGATTATTACTGCTATCTAATACAAAAAAATCCCAACAAATTTATTCTAGTTTTGACTCAATATTTCGTTTATAAGATATAATTTTCACAGATATGTCACTTATTTGACTTTCAAATAAAACAAAAAACGAACCCTAAATCAAAGCATGAATTTAATTCAAATCAGCCATCCGTATTGCGACGCATCCATGCGATAAATTAACATCTAGTTCCGATGTATCAAAGTAACATTAACGCTCCGAAGCCTCACCAGAAAACTCGTCGATAATCTGAGCATCGTAAGGTAAACAACGTCTCCTTAATATATCTGACGAATAACTTCGATATCACTCAAATCATACAGTTGGCTTTTGTAAAGATTTGTAGTGACTGAATTCCACCTGACTCCTTGATGTGGAAATCTCATTAAAATATACAACTTGAGACAAGTGGAACGAACGCGGTTGCTTTTGCCACATTCAGTCATAAATTTTATGTATATGTGTAAGCATAGTCATAAATTGTACGTAACTGTATATCGTGAACGATATTTCTACTCTTATATCTAATTCAAACATTTTTTAGTCTGGGGAATGATTTATTATTAACGAAAGATTAAATGAAAAGAAGTTTCGAGAAATACGTGTTTAGTAAATAAGTCTGTAAAGTACGAGAAAAACTTCTCAATGCTTATTTGTACTTCATTGTTTATTTGTACTTAGGATTCCGTACTCATTTAAGTACAAATAAACATTTGAGAGAAAATAATGTTTTGAATAATTTATTTGCAAGTATCAATTTTATTTTTCACAACGTAGCCGTAAAATTGTCGTGAACTGTTTTGTTACTTATATTTTTATTCTTTACATGTTAAGAAGTTCATTTGGAATAATAATTTTGAGTCATTATAAATTGCTAGTTTCGGACCAAGAAACTACACATTATATGTTAATTGCAAATCCCTGGCTTATTTTGTTCAGAGGTTAGAAGCCTCTGACTATTCCGAAAATTATATCTCGTCGTGACATTTCTATTTTAATATGTACAAAAGTTTTCCAGTTGCTATAATCAAATATGTTAAAAAAACAGCCATGTCTGGTTCGCACAACCAGGTAGTAGTCATCACTAATAAGGACTTCCCATGGCGATAAATATTAAATAACGTCTAATATCATTAAGACACGTATATTGTCATGCATATCTCAAAAACTTTGATGTTTAGAAGCATTGTTATAGTTTTTTTTGTATTACCTTTTCATAAGCTTCTAAAATCTCTTTTATTCACAATTTTTGGTTTAGTAGTTTTGGAAGTAGGAACAACTACGTTAGTAATATAAATTTGTTGTAAATTATTTAATATATCTCTGAAAATGTTCTACCTGAAATTATGAAAAAAAATCTTTTAAATTCATATAGCCCTTTCAAACAATAACCCACAATATTTATTGAATAGTAATTTTTTTCGATTACTTAATTAAATACTTTTGGATATTAGCTAATAAGCCCGGTTTATTCCATAAAAATATCAAGGAGCTTCTGAAAAAAAAACAACTTTGACAGATCGTAACACTTTAATGACCTTATAAGAGCCCTTTTTTTCATTTGAGAACTCTCAAAACTGCCAAATTGACTGTACCCGACAAAAATCTTCCAGATTAACTGTAAGTAACTAGTATATTTTTCCCAGTAAGTATTGAGTGAAATGTACATTTAATTTTTTATGTAGACAAATAAAGAAAGTAGTGAAATAAGGAAAGTGTTTATGTCGTTTTACAAAAAAATATTCATAATTAGTTGACTTTGGGTTTGCAGTTTTATTAAATATTTAAAACATTCTGAGATTTCTGTTGCACTTTCTATAATGGCTTCTTTTTTAGGAAGTATTTTTCTGAACGGCTGATTGATATAAATGAGACAGATTACATTGCTCAACTACTTTAACGTCTCCTATTTTCTTTATTATTTAGGTGAAATAGATGTATATGTAGTTTTATATTGTTTTTGAACACAAATATATAAAGCAAGCCAATTGCAAAACATACATATTGTTTAGCTTGTAGGTAGTCTTTATTTTTAAACAGCATTCATTTTTTGCATGCCTATGCATATTTTACACAGTTTTCTAGAATTGTGGGATGGAAGCGATAGCAGAACTCCACTTTTGCCTTACATAAATATATAATTGTCGTCGATGGGCTCATGAAAACCTCGTTTACATCGGAAATAGCGTAGAGTACTAGCCTTAACGCTGTCGTTGGCACACATTATATTAATATAATTCTATGTCCTTCTATGTTAATAACTTTTGTTGGGAGCTTCACCGAGGAGAGCTTTTTAGAGTTCCATACTCGATTTGTTCCAGTGGTATCCCATTCTTCTCGCCCGGTTGTCCACTTTATCACTTCTACCAACAGAACATATAATCTAAACCAAATTCAAATTTTGTGTGACATACGTCATTGCATTTGAAACCGTCTTTTGTAATTCTATTGGAATGAAATATCTAGTGAATACCATATTACCAATGAAAGATCAACAAGATAACTTATTTATATAGTAAAATAATAAAATTTAATAATAGAAATACTACGAAATCTCAAAATGTAAACTTATATATTGTACTTTTATACAAGTGTTTCTTATCGTCGATAAATACTTTGAGGCATTTTGAAACATCGTCGTACATAAATCACGATAGATTTTTAGATAACTGAATAAATACGGATTCCCCGTCATTTTAATCCGGCCTCCGAGTGGGTAATACCTACTGACTATCGGGTACTTATTAGACATTAAATACAATAAACCTAAAATGATGCTTACTTCATTAAAGTAAGATTTTTAAAATTGTTTAAACATGTCGTTTATCCGTAATAATATATATAATACTCCACTCGTCTCTATATCGTATTCCAATTTCTTATTTGTTGAAAGTTCTTCTTTTCTATTCCTGCAGTATCATTGTTTCGATCTAGAAACTTGTTTAAATTTCATATCTATCATTTTTATATTTCTGTAAGTCGTGAAACTATTATTAAAAGTAAATTTATAGGAACTCTACATTGATCGTCAAGACGTCTATGAATTGAAATGAAAAATTTACATTGAGACGTAATCAGTTAAATAATTTCGTTACAACTTTCCAGTGACCCTCTTTCTCTGGAATTTTATTTTTCTCTTCCGTTGTTTTTCTCATATCTTTACTCTTCTATTGCTGATGCCATATTTACGAAAAGAGGTATGGCTCTAATATTTCTATGGCCATAAATAAGTAAAATTCAATTGTCATTTATGACTGATCTAGGTAAATGAGAAAGGAAATACAAGTATAAACCACTTACACGCGTCAGTTTACATATTTTAATGAGTTTTCCACTTCAAGATGTTAGGTAGGACTCAGTTAGTATGTACCTTCTATTAATATGTATATCGTAACCCGAATACTAGATAACTGAAATATCGACATTTGAACAAATCAAGGAAAGTTTATTTACCTTACGGTGTTGGTAAGATTATCTATTAAGTTTTCAATGTACTAATGTCATTCTTTTATATAAGGGAGAGAATATTTGAAATCAACTTATCGGCATGGAATATTAGCTAAGGGTTTTGTACTATATTTATTCTTTGATTTTTAGTATGTTTTTCATTACACTGATATTTAAAAAAAGTTATAAGCACAACAAAATAATGTTTTTCTGCAAAATTATATTAGGATAAGATGAAATTATATCGTTCCGACTATCAGATGCTAAAGAAAGGTACCGAATTAGTTTCATAATGAAGTCTAAAAAATAAACTTAATTTTAATTTTAAAAGTGCACAATCATAACCTATTCGTATTTCCGCGTCTTGATTACACATGCGTGTGAATTGGCAAGTTCTTTGCTAACATGTGTTTCCAATGTTCGGGAACTCATTGCAATTAAAAGCCGCCTCTTATTTCACGATCATAATATTGATACTTGTAAGACTGCATTTAATATCCTCGTGTCTATTATGCAGTATTCCCGGGAATGCCATGACACAAACTGTAGTGATACTCTCGTCCATTATAAATTGGAAACGAATTCAGTTAATTGGTCTCCGTAGAGGTAACATATGTCCTGTTGTTGAAGAAAATGGAAAAAAGATTTTTCAAATTTCTTTATTTTAAAATTATGGCTACCATCCCCTTATGTACTTTTCGCTTTTCATTTTGGGTATGGGTGGATAAAATTGTGTTCAAGTAAGACGAGGATTCAAGCTAGCCATGCATTTTTTTAAAAATATTAACAGATTATATCGAGAACCCATTAGTGTTGGGATTATTATCGCTTATTGTACCCAATTGTTATGCGCGAGTACGAAGACATCCATTATACCATATTTCGCCAATATTCGTTTGCGTTCGTCGATTTTATGCGCGATCAATTTATTCAAACCCGCATCGTAGGTATTGCCACATGTCGATTTGTTCTCGTATTCAATTCGCGATTTTAGAGCCAAGAGCGTGGAATATTTGACTTTTTGTTTTTATTATATATAACTTATGTTTGCATTCATTTTATTTTAATAATAGTTTTATGCAACTGTTGGGTACGTAATTTTATTTTACTTCCCAATAACTTGTTCAACGTATTAGCGATAAGATATAAATTATGCAATCAGTTTACAAAGTAAATACATAAATGATGTACCAAACAATTGATTAGAAATTGAGTTTCAGTTAGTGGATGAGATATGACACAGCAAAACCATATAATGACATATAAAGTAAAAGAGTTTGGTGTGCTAGGATTACATGACAAAATGCTGTATCATTTTGCAGCATCCTGCATCAGATTAGTAGAAAATAAATATGCTGCAATTTCATTTTATATTTGATCAGTAAGATTTTATGTCACTATACATTCCTAATTGTTTTTCTGTTCGCTTTTCAAGAATTTGTAATTCTAAATTGATTGAGAGAATTTAATCTCAAAAGAAATTAAAATATTTTCGCCTTAATAGACGCTTAATCTTCGGATTTCCATATTTCATATAATCCATCAACTTAATCGATACAATCATACTCTGCAAGAAGTATGTATTGGATTTTCGCTTGTAATATTATTAAATTTATTAGAAATAATCCATCAATAGAAATAATTCATCATATTCAGAAGCATAATTAAAATATTTTCATAATTAAAACATCTTCAGATTTATTATTCTCAATATTTAGGGCGAATGGAGCCCTATCACTATCCCACAACCTATACAGTTTTGTGGTACACTTTATGACAAAACTATCACACCTCTAGATTTGAAATTTAACATAATAATTTAAAGTCATGTCTAGATTTGTTATATATAGTTATTTTTCTATTTAAACATTTTACTAAATTATGAAAAAATACGAAAAAACGAAGCGTAATACTAGCATATGGTTACTAGCGCCATCTGTTATAACATTATGAAAGTGAAACAACGATGAGTAATACTAGCATATGGTTACTAGCGCCATCTGTTATAATATAACGGAATTAATAGAGCATGCATGCAAATGTTTCATATTTCTAGAATGTTTAATATTAGCATGGAGATGTGTAATATTTCGAGAAAGAATGTTTACTAACAAAATCGAAATGCGATACGTGGTTGTTTTTATATTGTAAATTAATGGATAGTAAATTGTGGAGGTTAAATAACCTACATAAATCGAATAAAACAAGATATAGAAAGGTGCTGAATTACGAAATTTTGGATGTAAGTACCTATTTAAGATAGATAATATATATTAATATCGGAAGCTACGTTAATATTTTTCACTTAATTTTTAATGAGATGAGTTTTAAAGTTAAAAAATACTTTAAGCTTTAATAAGCTTTATCCTTTAATCGAAAATCAATCTCAATTTCGTATTAACAAGTACAATTTGTATTGGCCTTATTTTTTTACCTGTTTCTACTGTTCAGATTTATTAATTATATATCTACAATAATATGACCATTACGTGAAATTGAATCGAATTACATTTAAAAAAATCAAAGTCAAAATAAAAAAAAATAAAAATCAATTTTTTTGGATCATACAGAATAAATTATGAGTAAAGTTAACCACGTTCGGCTGTTGAGATTTTTTTAAACATCTGTAATGAAACAGTTTAAACATTTTATATTTGTTGTTGTCACAGCGAATTACCACGAAGGCTTACTTAATTCTGATCGTAAAGAACGAGATAATAACCGTTCTTTGATGTCTGATTCAAAAGAACATCAGAAATAAATTCGAGATGCAGAATTATATTCTTATCGACAAAATGCTCATTTTTTTAATATGCTGGTAACTTACAACCAGAAAAAAATGGAATTGACACATTGCAACTTAAATCATCGTCGTTTGTTTGGTATTGAACTAAAATGGACTTTGTACTCTTTATCACAAATTTCAAGCAAAAATGAAATCAATGAATTTTCCATAGACAATAATATGAATCTTGGACCACAACATGGTGTTTTAAAAAACATACTAATTACAATTCATAAGTCGCGAGGTTGAACATTAAAGTAGTTGTAGATATTGGAGAAAAATAAATTTTTGTTGATTTAACATATATCGCGTTTTCAAGAATAAAAACATCAGAAGGATTAGCATTAAATAGATTTTCCTATTATGGATTATGTAATATTACAAACTCACATATGTTAAAATGTAGGAGGCGAGAATAAATCGTATGCGGAATTCAAGGTGTTACTTAAATGAAAATTGTTAAAGGAGTAACTATTGTTTCTTTAACAGTAACTAATGTATCATAATTTTGCCTAACTGTATTGTAAAAAGAATATTTAAACATTTCCAAATTTATATTTTGTTTTTTTTTTATAATTGTTACATGACAGATTATCCGAATTTTTAATATTTGAAATTAGTATATTTTAATATAGTGATTTCTAAAGTTGTATCTACGTACTTATAATTTTATGGATATTAAACAAACTGGTTGTATGAACATGCATTTAAATGAATAATAAACCAGAGATCCTGCTTTGGATGGTGTTGGATCCGTCGCACATCCTAGGGTGTGTAATAGAGATATCGTCCACATGAGCATCTGCAAATATATCCAAAGCCCTACAGAAGCGTGGCTGTCCCAACTGCATCCTGAAAGCATTATTGTAATGGACGCGTATTAATTAACTCGCGAGCCCTCACAAAGCCATGCTTTTGCTAGTATAATTAAATTTCTTTTTTAATTGTTTCATATTCAAAATATTTCTTGAAAAGTTTTATTAAATTTTCATTATTAATGAAATTACGATCTACCTCTCTTCATTTTTGAAATTTAAAATTTAATGAAATTACGATCTACCTCTCTTCAATTAATGAAATTACGATCTACCTCTAAATTTAATGAAATTACGATCTACCTCTAAATTTAATGAAATTACGATCTACCTCTCTTCAATTAATGAAATTACGATCTACCTCTAAATTTAATGAATTACGATCTACCTCTAAATTTAATGAATTTAATGAATTATCTAAATTTAATGAAATTACGATCTACCTCTCTTCAATTATTGAAATTACAATTTAATGAAATTACGATCTACCTTTCTTCATTTTTGAAATTTGAAACTCAAATTTTAGATGGTGTAAATTGATTCAATTCAGTAATTTTAGTAAATAGACAAAAAATTACACCATTTATACTTTTGTCTTATTGTTTTATTTTTATTTAATATTAATTTCTAACATTATATAAGATTTTTGGAGTAATTTAATGGACTATTATATACTATCATTTTTACTATTACTTTTACATTATTATTATTATATATTATTTCGTAAAAAACTTTAGTAAATCAAACTTTTATGGTATATATAAATAATTTATGGTGAATAATTTCATTGATAATTATTTGCGAAAATTTATTTTTTTTAATTTATTAAATGTGTAATATTTTATTTATGCAATTCATTTTATAAATAAATAATCATACTTAAATTATTCGCCAATGATTATTTTTAAATCTTTCATCTTTAGGTGGATTATCTTCTTTTTTAGAATTTTTACCTAAATGATTACTAATTAATTATCATATTAATTTAAATATAATCTTTTTAACTTTTATTCTAATTATAACAACTTTAATTTGATTGAAATTTAAAATGTCCAATCGCCTTAATCGATTTAATCACACTCTATAAAAAGATTGTTGCTTGACTAAACATGTCGGCAACTGAATTTATTCTAAAAACGGCATTAACCCCATAATCAGCCGTTATTTCAATGGAAATAAATAAATTCAAGGGTAAGAAATTAATTTTATGTTTAGTTGATGAAAAAAATAAAGAAATTGGGTTTCTTTGTTTTTGATCATCAAATAACTTGCCGTCGCAAAATGATAGACTTTAGAAAGCTTGATGGTAAAAGATCAAAAACTGACATGTCATTCATCGATGCCTATTTAATGAAATATCTTTCATTTCATTCATTCAACTTGTTTTTTAAGACATTTTCTAGTCATATTTTTATTTCTTTATTTTGTTTATCAAATAACTTGTAATGATTTCACAAAATGAATAGTCTGATCCTCCAAAATAAGTATTCATACCTATATTTATTCAGCTGTATCTGCTAAAACTATGGTTGATATAAAATTTAGATTTTTGTACATAGATAATAATTAATAACGAAATCGTTTATATCTCCTTTATTTTTTTGACTTTTATATTTTATGACATTCAGTGCTCCGTTACACCCACATATATTCTTTCATAATATTTTAGTATATTTTAAATAATTTTAAGTTTTTTTCTTTGATGTAGAAAGTATAAGATAAAATAGACGCTTTTTATATTTAATATATAATTTTTTATATTTAGTGGGTATTTCATTGAGGCTAGCAAATTTATTTTTAAGAACTTGGAATTTTTAAATACTTACTAAGTATAAAAACGTGCAAAGTTCAAAGCCCAGAATTAAATCGAAAGCATTTTTTTAATTTGTCCTTATAACTCTTTTAATGCCCGTGCAAAATCCCGTGCATCGAAATTAGTCATGCAGCGTGAATCTCGGTTAAACTCTAAACGTATCCGAAATGTTATCTCACGATAGCTGCAGAGTTGTACAGAACGTGAAGTTGGGCTAACTCGCGATCGAGAGCATGATAAAAATAAAAGGTCGTAAAACTTTAGGGCCACAACACGGAACAATATAAATACAAATATATAATGGTTACTTATTTATATCCAAATCATAATTCTTTAAATAATCTGTTCACTTAATATTTTTTTTACCTTTGTAAAGTACAGTTAATTTATTTGTTTTAAGTATATAAATAAAAATATAATATCGTTTCTGGCCAAGTCAGATGAAAAGCAACAACATAATATTTTTTTGGTTTAATTTTATATTTTAATGTATTATTCACGGAATACTTTAAATAATAATATAAAGCTTTATGTTTTATATAAATCTAATAAACTGAGGGATAAGTTTATTTTCTGCATAAGTGATGAATGCTGTAAATGCAGTTTGGGCTTTGACATAAATCTAATGTAAAATTGTATTAACGTGGCGAACAATAATATGTTGACGTGGAGGAAAATTACGTTTCATCGAAATTATTACAGGAAAATTATTGCTAAAATACAATATAAGGTGATTGGTACTTGTTTGCCAGTGAAAATGTTAAGGAAATTATTTATTGCCATATCTTTTTCCCTCCAGCTTGTGATGGTTTTAAAATAGGACCGTCTATAAGTTAGATTAAACTGACTTACGAAACAAAAAACGATTTAGTGATTGTTTCCAACGTTAGATATTTGACAAAGTAGAGACCATAAGTTTAACAACTTAAAGCTGTATTTAATGAAAAGCATTTATTTTAAATGAGGAATATGAAATAAGCTTTCAAGATAACGTTTCGTCTTTATCTTCCAGCAATTAAATCTTTAAGGAGATAAAAATTCATTTACTACATTCAACCCTGTTTTAGCTAATATCAAACAGAAACTAGTACTGTTTCATAACTATATCTCTGCTGAAATTTGATATAATACAAGTTTCAAAAACACTGCCCTTGTAGCCAGTTTATTAATTGACGCGAGAACAAAGGAGCTGTTTTCGCTCCTTCTCGAGCCCTTTGTTCGCTCCGCTACAGTATTCATTCAGCAAATGTTATTCCACATTATTCAAATTATTTCAACAAGCCTAATTATTATTTTTGTTTAAAATCTACTGAGCTGTAGTAACTTTGTTTGCGCTTTCCCTTTATTCACGAGCCTTTGTGTGGTTCCTGTAGGGGACTTGTAAAATATTAAAGTTTTGCAGACGGATTCTGCAACTGTAATTAATGTTGTTTTAGGAAATAACGTATAGATACAGCATGGTATATAGATAAAGTGTTTTAAGTGATACTTCCTGTATGTATTGATAGAATAAATACTGGGGCGGTGTCACGTCGATATGGCGTCGACAAATAACGCTATCCTAACACCATCTATCGGATAATATATACAGGTGTCCCGAAAGCCATGGGCCAACCGAAAATAAGTGTTAAGCAAACTATGACTGGGTTACTAGCAAAATTTGACTTTAATAAAAATCTCTTAGTTTTCCAAATATACACTTTTTTTTAATTTTGAAAATCACTATTCTGGGTCTTCCCGTGACCACAGGCTGTGCAACCAGTCAGAAACGTCGGGACATAGTGAGTACTTAGTATATATAATATCTAGGTTCACTCATTAAATATATAATTACCGCGAAAAAACCCGAGTCAAATCAAATAAAATATGTGTTCGAATCGCGAAAGTTTGAAAAAGTCTATCACTATTCTGGGTCGATCTTTTAGGTCTGATTAATTATTACTTTTTTGTAATTAAATATAGTCGAGCAATACACCTTTTGAATTAATTGGAATATTCTACAACAAATATATTTCTTCTAAAAAAAATTCAAAAATATGGTTTTTAAGATGGCGTAATTTTCGCCACCCAATTTTGACTATTTATTCTGATAAAAAGTACTACTCAGAACTGAAAACCATTTAAAAATTTGGCACATGTCAAACCATTATAAACTAAAAAAAAAGAATTTTATATGATCTTGTTGTTTTTTATCAACAGTACAAAATTTATAATATTTTTAAACTATTCGTAGACAAATAACACGTATGTATCGTTCTTCTTACTCGTTACATTTGTCACTAATATAGCGCCATTTGAAAAATGGTAAAAAATGGTAGCAACTTTTGCTAAGTATTTAAATATTTTTAACCACAATTAAAATTGTTTCTAGCTTTAAATTACTTTTATTGCTTTAATGTCGTACGTATATTAACGCCAATTGCAGGAAAAAAAAAGAAAAATACATTTACATAAAAATCCAAACATAGGGTTATTACCTCATTTTATGCGAATGCTGTGGTAAGGGGTGAATTTTTTTTTATAGTTTTTTATAGTTATAAACTATATATATTTTTAATATTTTTCTGTATAATATTTTTAATATTTTTGCATTATATGTCCCAATTTTTTAAATTGTTTGCAGGTTCGTAGAGACTTTTTTCAGCACAATCAGTCAAAACTGAATGACAACAATTACGAAATCTTAAAAAGACTTATTGGATTTTTAATTTTATAAGGTTTCTTTTTCAATTTAATAGGGTTTTTACAATAAAACCCTATTAGTTTTCGATTTTACAAGTAGTCATGACACTCAAAGGTCGCCCTGGAATAGCGATTTTTACAAATTTTAATATATAAACATAATAAGTGTATATATCTCGAAAACTAAAAGATTTGTTTACATGTAAATATTTGTCAGTAATCCAGCTATAGCTTGGTTTATTGCCCCTTTTTCATTGGTTCATGATTTACGGGACTTTTCTTGGTAAAACTTAGAAGTTATATTTTTGTTCTGTAAACATTTTAAATGCGACGATAGTAATTATTGGATTTTTTTTAATCAGTAGAAAATAAAATATTTATAATAAACATTAACAATGATATTTAAATAACTTTCGTTGATAGATAAAATTATAATCTATATAAAATTATATAATTATTTAATCTGCCATCATTATGATTGAATCCTAATGAATCATCGTACTTTGGGTTTAGATTGTTTTTTTATAATTAGTTTTAAAACTTTGCTGAAATTCTCAGTAGTAGAAGTTGGAATCCTCCTCTCCAAACCGCATAATGATCTGCGCGTCTTAAGCAAGTAATTTAACATCTAAAAGTATCATTTCGATTTGACGAGTTTAATTAGCTATATATACAAGATACATTTTTAAGTTAGCGACTAATTTTTTACCATTCAATTAAATATTAAACTGGCAAGTTCAATTTTTTTAGTTATTTTTATAACCATGGTGTGTTGGGATGATCACAAGGCATACGGCCTTTGACGATGCAATGCACCGTGGAGACCCGGGGCCGATTCCCGGCCGTTCGTCGAACGGGGCTGGACTGGTGTTACGGTTGGCTGCAAGATATTGCTCTTATAGAAATAAGTCTACTATAAGTATCAATTAGATACATTAGAGTAGTTAAATAAATAAATAGACTGATATTTTAGTGTAAAAATTATTTTCCTGTCTTGTGACATTTAATATATGTATATATATATATATATATATATATATATATATATATATATATATAATGATGGAGGTTGCGAGGATGAGTTTCGAAGACGTTGTGCCGTGACGAGATCATCAGTGGAGAAACTCACAAAGATTTGGAAAGACCGCAGAATAACCAGAAACACAAAGGTTCGACTTATGAAATGCCTGGTCTTCCCGATTTTTCTATATGGAGCTGAGACGTGGACGCTGAGGATGCAAGACCGCCACAAAATTGACGCGCTGGAAATGTGGTGCTGGAGGCGTTTGCTTAGGATCCCATGGACCGCGCACCGATCCAACGTTTCGATCCTCAAGGAACTTAACATCAAAGAGAGATTATCGTCGACTGTGCAATTGCGAATCCTCAAATTCTTTAGACATGTCACCCGTAACGAGGACTCCATGGAACGAGTGGTGGTGCAAGGCAAAGTCGAAGACAAACGATCCCGCGGACGCCCTCCGACACGGTGGACAGACCTAATAAAATCTGCGACGCACTCCAGTGTAAATGACTACTCTCACTCCGCAAAACACCGAATTACATAGCGTCACATCGCGAGGGCGGCAGTGGCGAAGGAACCTGCCGAATCATGATCACGACCACTCTGTCAAGAGTGCACGACTAAGAAGAAAGAATATATATATATATATATATATATATATATATATATATATATATTTAAATATCTATATATATGCTACTTCGAAAAATTAACAAACGCATTCAAATATTGTTTATGTATTTCACATTGATCTACCCCCGGTAACAAGTTTTCATGACATGGGTAGTTGACTATTGCTAATTTAGTTTTTATTAAAAAGGACTACCGAAGTTATAAGAAAATAAGCGCGTTATGTGTTCCTAAATTCAATGACACTGTCTCCCCGTCTCATTCGCTCTCATAGAACGCAATAAGCATTATTAAAAATTACATCACAATTCATCATAACTATCTTTGTCTAAACGTAAACTTGAAATATTTATAACTCGGTCAATTTTTAAGATTAGTTTTAAAATGTTGCACGTCTCATTTAATACGAAATGATCAAATACCCAATTACGTGTTAAGGTAATAATGTCAATACCACTATAAATATGATACGATAATAACATTAACATAAACAATAAACACTGATACTGCACGTATAATTATAATATTGATTGTATATAATTTGTTCAATAATACTTAAACCAAACAGCATGAAACTCTCCTTCAAAAAACTTCTTTCTTTCTCTCCTGCAAAATTCCTTCGGCTGCCAAAAAGACTTTTTCTAATTTTTATCCTAACATAGCGGTTTGCAAAATATTAAGTTTTAAAGTTTTCGCAAATACCGGCAATCGAAAATAACCTTCAGACAGCACCAATTAAGCAAACTACTCAGAACCTGACCCTCAATAATATCTACCTGACCCTCCTGACCTTCAAAAATTTACATAACCTCACCTTCCAAGAAACTTTCATGTGTACCTCCACAAAAATGTTGGTTTCTCGTCTATACTATATCATTCATAATATTCTCCAATATCTCAGACTGGTAATAGGACCATGAAATTACGGTGTTTAACATAACATTTTAAAAATTACTTTTGATAACATTGTTTTTCTTTTAGAAATGAAATAAAAACTTATGTTACAAAACACATTTGAAATACAGTGTTAAAAGTATAATAATTTTATTTGGCTTTTCAGTTTATTAACATATATTTCTAAGCCACATTCACGTCGCATCACATTTTATTTATTAAGTAAATTATTTTTCTTTCCGTCAAACTTCTTTAATTAAACAAAATTTTTCACGTAGCTTTTTAAGCTCATTTAAACTTTCATTATTAACTACATAAGTAGTACCTGTTAAGGAAAATCTACGGCAGCCAACATTTTAAATTGAGTACTACAAGCCCTTTATACACGGGAAATGAAAGTTATATGTGATACACGTGGTTCTGTGTCGGCGCTTGCTTCTAATTAACTAAACCGAGGTGTGTAACTAAAGAACCTTACATTTACGCCACGTTGAGTACTCGCTTACCTGTTTCCTATTAGTAAGAAGCACTTACCTCAGTTAATTTTAGGCAAAGGTAATTTGATATTCTCATTAAATACGTATAATAATATTTGCAGAAGTTATTTTCTATTGAAAAGTCAGTCAATTCTTCCAACATTTGTGTTTTGATGTAGTTCATATAGGAAAGTTAACCAACGTTTTATACAGAGGTTATTCAAACAGTTATTAAATTAAATTACCTACGGTGCTAATAGTAATTACACGGCCTCTTTAGCAGCTAAGCGGAAGGAACCATATTATTTTTGTATACAATAAACATACAATGTGGAAAAAAACATTTACAAAAACAATAATAAAATCACGACGTTGGAGTGCAAAGATGAAACACTTAGGTTATATAAGCTTATAGTCACGAGCTGTTGACTTCCTCCAATCCTCATTACCTATTTGACTTGAGTGGTAGCACTCAAACTTCTTCGAACTGCCCATTTATGATAATGCTAAAAAATACATATATTCAAATTTCCAAAATCGAACTCTTCGATAATACATTTAGGTATTTCCTTTGAATTTATAATTTGTTTTTTTTAGGGTTCCGTACCTCAAAAGGAAAAAAATAACCCTTATTATGAAAAACTAAGGTTTCTGGTTCCTTAGAGCTGTGAAATAAGCTTCAAGCTTCTAAGTTAACACAATCAAGAAGAACCCTAAAAATACAACTATTTATGTCGCATTTTGACACTCGCGTGTAAATCAAAACGTATAGGGTACTTCCCGTTGGCCTAGAATCATGAAATTTAGTAAGAATCCAGATCTCATAGCACAAATGAAGGAAAAAATTCGAAAATCGTTAATTTGTAGATATGTCACACAATTTTGTTTCCAGTATGCACCTGGAAAATATAAAGCAAGCAATGTATTTTCGTTCATAAATATTGTAAATATTTTATATGAATATTACGTACCGTTAAATGTTTATAAATGTTTTTTGTTTACGAAACGGTCGCAGTTCGAGTTTCACTCGTGCTTGTCAGGTTTTTTTAATTGCTGCAATTAAAATATCACGTATATTGGGAAAATTTTCTTCAGTTTTTTTTAACAAAATTACGATCGAATTTTGTTATGAAGTATCATTTCGTATTACCGTTTGCAATTGGTTTAATAAGTTTAAGCTTAGCAACAGTAACCGTTAAACACAACATCAATACTAAGCGGTTCATGACAAAGAAAGAGAAGAAATTAACCTACAAGCAGATTCGGGCAACTTTAGGTATTGATTAGAGTCAGTGTACAGAAAATTTTACATTTATATCTAAGCATCAGAAAGTTTTGTACTAAATGGATAACCCTTCACTTGATTGAAGTTCAAAAATACCATAGCGTCGATCGTTGTCGCAAAATGTTAGAAAAATTCAACGGATATTCAACAAATTCTGTATTCGATAACAAATTCTGTATTCGATATCTTAGATAACCAAAAATGAATCTACTGTTACATAAACTAAATTAAAAGGCAGTCTACACAGCAGGTGTTTCCTCCTTAAGAGTTTCCTACAAACGTGAAAAAAGGACAGAGCGCTAGGAAAAAGATGATTGTCCCGTTCTTCGCAAAAAAAATGTTATGATGCAACGATTATTTTGGAAAATACAAGAAGAATCACTGCACGCAATTAATATGTCAGCAAGTGTTAACTTGTTGTTTCAAAAAGAAGTTTGACAGCAAAGACCTTGCAATAGAATACTCCTTCATAACGACAACGCCTAACATACTATATAGAAATTATGGGTCATCTGCTATACAACCCCAACGTCACACCGTGTGATTTTTTTATTCCCAAAAAATAAAAGTAAACTGCGAGGAAAACAATTTCTGGACAAAGAAAATGCAGTGAGAGTTTACAAAAAGGGAGTAGAAGTGACGTCCATCGAATGAAACCATGCATGGAGCGCCACAGAGGTTATATTAAAAAATAATAAACAATTTACAAACTACCTTGTCGGTTCCATTTTTTATTTCTTATAACTTTCAGTGTTACTTCTCATGTTGTTGACTTTAGTTATTAAATATTATTTGCTTTACACATTCACTGTATTTCTTCATTTCCTGACAATTTATAATTATTAAGATTTTAGTTCAAGATCAAAATGTCAGATGTTTGATTTAATTGACTTTGTTTGCACTTCTTGATTTATTAAAAAAATCCAAGTCCAACTTACAGCCTCGCTCATAGCGATAGACATGTGCCAGTAGCAAAAAAATAATTCCAAATATAATAAAAACGATAATGAATAAAACATAAAAATACACTTTAATTAAAACCCGCACTTATAACGAAAAAGGTAAAGTTTACGTGTGCGTTTTTTATAGAAGATATGCGATTAAAATATGTTTGAAAATTTATTTACGTAAAATTAACACAATCATAATAAAAAAGCGCTTAGGTACTCGACGCACAATAATTACATAATTATGTGGGATGCCTGTGACCATCAATAGGTTGCCTCAGGCCTAAAAACTGATATTGCAATGAGCTAATAACGACTGTATGCACCACACACGGTCAGGACTGTCAGTTGGACTTACTGATAGGTAAAAATGTATTTCTGTTTCTCATTAACTGTCAGTCGGTTGGACCAAGAGTCTGCTTTACCAATCGTGTACCATTGCACGGTCTAATCACTAAAATATCCCTAAAAATACGGTTTTAACCGTCGATAAGTCCCTTTGATAGTCTTGACCGTGTGTGGTGCATACTACACCCGTATGCAGACGAGGCAGATCCAGATACGATTACGACTCGTCACTATACCCGACGCCATCTCTCATCCAATAATAGAAGAAATAATGAATATTTTGGTACGAATATTTATTATGATACAATTTATGAGTTATTGTTTTAATTTAAGGTACATTTAAAATCATAGAATTGTAAATACAATCGAAATACGTGACAGGTGCCAGGTAATATTTAAAGTTGAAGCTTGACATTTTGCACAGTTTTCCTGTGTTTTAATCTGAAACAGGGTTGGCAGCGGGGGGGCGGTTACAACATAATTAAAATAATTATACGGGAGCGAAACCGCGATGAGAATCGAGTATATAATTAAAATAATGATCACACTCCATAGAGCCTAGTTAAAGAAGGTTTTAATGTTCTTTAAACTATTATGAACCTTAGATCTACTTTAAATGGCGGAATGAAATTTTCGATCCGGATATACGTTGGCCAAATGGGAGTGGCCAATGCTGAAGTGTAGGTGGTGGGAGAGGGGTAGGTGCTTGAAGAACAATCCCAATGTGGGCAGACGCATGAGGTATACGTTGTACTTGTAATTCGATTACTTTGGCATTACATTAGCCTGTACAAATATTGTTATGTACTTTATTCTCTGTACATATAGTAATAGCGAGAGGTATTTATAAAGAAATTATTTAGAAGCACGTAACAAAAGTAATAAAACACAAAAATATTTTATTTGGAATTTTTGTTCGTTTGTCTGAGTCTGTATATTTGTAAGTTATACGCGTATATACAGCGAAAAATATTCCGCTGAAATTGTATTAGTAGATATATTTAAAAGTTGACGAAAAACGGAAAAATTACCGCTTAACTATTAACCATTACCCACGTATAACCACTGTAACTATCATCACATGTTTAAACATTGACACGTCGCTAAGAGCTGAATAAATAAGAAAACATCACTTAAGTCAACCTGAAAAAATGTGTGAAAAAATCTCGAAAAAATCCGTGAAAAAATCTAGTTTTTACCATTCCGTCTTCTTCTTTTCAAACATTCTCCACCACATTCCTGGCAATGTTGCACTTTCTACAGTTCGTTTCTTCCGCCATTTTCGAAATGTTGTCAGATTAACTTGCGATCTGGTTTAAAAGTCTTTCTAATATACCTTCCATCAATTCTGCGGTCCATGCCATTTCCTCTGTCAATCAACACATGACTAGCCCAATTCCATCTTCCATACAATAATAAACTACCTTTCAATATTCTGTGTCGACAGTTTTTTGTCTTTTGAATTGTTAAGCTACTATTTAACACACACAAAGTCATTCAACAAATTTATTCATATTTTGAATCTGTTTTTCATTTATTAAATATGACTTTCACATATAAGTCACTTATTCGACTTTCAAATAAAACGCAAAAACGAAACCAAGGCATAAATTCGTTTCAAATCAGCCATCCGTATTTCAATGCATCGAAGCGAAAAATAAACAGCCAGTCCCGATGTTTCAAAGTAACATTAACACTCAGAAGCCTCATCAGAAAACTCGTCAATAATCTGAGCACCGTAAGGTAAACAACATCTCTTTCGTGTATCTGATGAATGACTTCGATATCACTCAAATCATCTCGTTGGCTTTTATAAAGATTTGTAGTGACTGAATTCCACCTAACTCCTTGATGTGGAAATCTCATTAAAATTTACAAATTGAGACAGGTGGAATGAATGCGGTTACTTTTACCAGCTTCTAAGCATAGTCATAAATGTTATATATATATATATATATATATATATATATATATATATATATATAAATATATGTGTGTGTGTGTGTAAGCGTAGTCATAAATTGTACATCATCATACATCATGAACCTTATTTCTTCTCGTGTAAATTATATAAGTATTTTCTTTAGTTTGATGAACAATAGATAAATAACGAAAGAGGAAATAAAAATAATTTTCGAGATTTAAGTGTTTTGTGTATAAATATGTAAAGTACGAGAAGGGTTCGCAGTACCAGGATTCTTTATTCACTTAGGTCCATATAAATATTTAAGAGAACATATTATCTATAAGAAATTAAATTCAAATATATATTTTATTTTTCACAACATAATTACATTAAGCAGCATGTCTTTCGTAATCGTAAAATTATCTTGAATTTCTCAAAAATATTTCAGTTCTGTTCCTTATATTTTTTTATTCTTTTATATTTAGCTTTCTTTATATATCTCGTACTTGACAGCTTCTATTTAAATACTGGGCATCAGAAAAATAAGAACTAAACTGCAGCATTCCTGTATAATAACGTTTTTGAGACATTATTTTTACAAAATTATATTGGAATAAGATGAGACCAAATCGTTGCGATTGTGAGATGCTTAAAAGGGACGCTGACTTATTATCATAATGAAGACTGAAAAACAAACTTAATTTTGATATTAAAATGTACGCGATAATGACCTATTCTCATGCAAGAGTCTTAATAGCATAAGTGCTTTAATTAGCAAGTTTTTTCTTTAAGACCTTTTTCCAATGTTCGGAATCTCGGTGCAGTTGAAAACCGCCTCTTGTTTTACGATCATAGTGTTGATACTTATAAGACAACATTTAATATCCTCGGGTGTGTCGTACGGCATTCCCTGGAATTCCATTACACCAAATATACTGAATCTTAATGCGATACTCTAGCTCATGGAAAATTGGAAACGAATTCATTTACTCGTTCTCCATATGAGGTAACTTATGTTGGAAGAAATACAGAAAAGTTTAATCAGACTATTTTATTTTAAAAATTATGGCTAATATCCTCACATGTACTATTTGCTTTTCATTTCGAGTGAAGGTAGATATATCTCTCGTCAAATAAAAAGAGAATTGCAGACAGCCCAGCATTTATTAAAAATGTTAACAGGTTACGTTAACAATATATTAATGTTGGAGTTATTATCGTTTATTGTACCGATATGCTACGCGATCTGCACGAGTGCAAAGGTATCCATTATTGCATATTCCTCCAATAATCGTTTGCGATATTTGATGTTCTACACATTTAGTTTACTTAAAACTGTATTGGAGACATTGCCACATCTTGACTTGCCCTCCGGTTCGATTCACGATTTGAAACTCAAAAGCATGAAATATTTGGCTCTTTACTTTTACCGTGTTCAATTTATGTTTTCATTAATTGCATTTTAATCATCGTTTTGTGTAAATATTAGATATGTTTTTCATTTTCTTTCTCAATAACTTTTTTCATTTTCTTTCTAATATACGAGCAATTATGTGGAAATAACGGAAAGATTTTACTAAATAATGAAATAAACAATGTACCAACAAATTGATAAGAAGTTGGATGAGCTATGACACATCACAAGCTGATAACCACCTGCAAAATAATTTAGTTTGGTATGCTAGGATCACATAACACAATGATGTATCTTCCTATCGCTTCCCGCATCAATTTAGTAGAAGTCAGTGAGATTTTACGTTACGATACGACCCTAACAGTTCTTCGATTCTTTTTTCATAAATTTGAATTTCTAAATTGATAAGGGGATTAAACTTTACAGGAAATTAAAAACAACTTCACCTTAATGGACTTCGCATAATCTTCAGATTTCTCTATATTATACGCCCAATAGCCTTAATCAACACAATTATTTTTATACTCTACGAGAAATATATATTAGATTGTTGTTTGAATAAACTTGTCGACAATTGCATATATTTTTAAAACGGCAATAACCTGTTAATCAGCCGCCATCCTTGTGGAAATTCAATAATTCACGGGATAAGAAATTGGATTTTATTATCGACTTTTACTTCAAATTTGTATTTCTTTATTTTTTTAATCAAATAACTTGCAAACGAAAGATGATAAAGACTTTAGAAAGCTTGACTGTATGAGGTCAATATTACTATGCTTATTTATTAAGTTGTTTTCTAGTTATATCATTATTGAATATATTTGGCATTCATTTTGTAGAAATTCATTATTCACAATTAAATTAAACTACGTGATGTAGTATTATTTCTACTTTTTTTAAGTTCTTTACCACGACCTAGGTTTCGTCGTATTACAACATCTTTGCTAATAGCCCACCTGAAAATGTTGTAATATAACGAAACCTAGGTAGTGGTTTATTTATACATTTAATTTTAGTTATATCATATTTATTTATTATGCATATAAACTAACTTTTTATAAATAGAAGGTATAACTGTGAATCCATCCAATGATTAATCTGATGTGTCATGCCTATATATCGAAATATCTTATGTATTATGTATTATTATTAATTTATTAAGTTATTTCCCAGTTATATTTATATTCCTTTATTTTTTTAATAAATAAATTATAACAAATAGATGGAATTACTATAAAATCTCAGATAATGTTAAGAATAACTTTTCTAACATGCAATAATAAACATTCATCATCATCAGTAGCTGACAGCCCAAGGCGCGCTAAGGCTTTCCTTTGAAGCGACTTCAATGCAGCCCTCTGTGTGATAACCGTTCTCCAGTTACGGACCTTTAGTAACCCAAAATTCCTTTCCACCACATCTTAAGTCTTCCTCTTCTTCTCTATCCATGCGGTTTAGCCTAAAATATCCTTTCGAGAAGGTTTCAGTCCTCCATTCGAACAACATGAACAGCCCAATTTAGTCTATTAATTTTAATAAGTTTTATGATGTCTGGCTCTTTTTAAAATGTATATATTTTTGAATTGTATCTCCTTCTCTATACATCATTTTCCTTTATGCCTCCAAGAATTGATCTTAAAACTTTTCATTCAAAAATACCCAAATGGACCTCATCTATTTTTGTTAATGTTCGTGTTTCTGAGCCATAGACCATAACTAGTCTAATGTAATGAGGGCTTTGCATACATTGATTTTGTTTTCCTAGAAATTAATTGTGACCTGAGAAGGTTTTTCAATCCATAGGAAGTTCCATTACCATCAACAATTCTGTTTTTAATTTCTGACAATATTTTATTTTGACAATTAATGCCAGATCCCAAGAATTAAAAGCCTAAGTAATAAATATTGATACATTTATTCATTCAGCTGTCATTCATTGGGGCTATCTTTGACATAAAGTTATAATTTATTTTTGTTCTTTTACATAGTCATTACTAAATATCGAAATAATTTCTTTCATCTTTACTTTTTTGACTTATAGATTTTATGACATTGCTCTGTTATACCCACATATACTCTGTCATGATATTTTAATATATTTGGGATAATTATAAGTTTTTCTTTCTTTACGTATATCATGTATAAAAAAAATTTCAAAAAATGTCATAAAAAAAATTTGGAAAATTTGTCAACTGTGTGACAGATTTCAAGTCTTTTTGCTTTTACCTAAATGATCTGTGTCACGTCAATAAGAAAATATAAAATGCAATATAGAAGCAAATACATATACTTATCTGATACTTAGTTTGTACCCAAATCATGATTCTTTATATAATCTGTTGATTCAATATTTTTCTTATAAAGTACAGTAAACTGAAAAAATATACGATAAAAATAATAATATGGCTTCTAACCAAGCTATATAGTAGGGAAGCGACGACATAATTTTCCTGCTTTAATTTTATATTTTAATTAGTTTGCAAGCTATTTAATTGTTGTTATAATTCACCGAATATGTCAAATAATTATTATTAATTTACGCTTTATCTAATATACTGGCAGAACCATTTATTTTTTGCATAAGAGAATAAATCCATTTTGGTTTTTCATATAAATTTAATTCGAGATTTCACTAAAGTGACCGACAATAATATTAAGTACAGTAAAATAACATTTCATAGAAATAAGTAGAGGAAAATAAGAGGCTAAAAGTCATATAAGCTGATGGGCATTTGTTCGCCAATAGACAGATTAAGAAAGGAAATGATTTACTGCTATAACGTTTTCCTTCCAGTTTGTGATGATTTTAGAAATGAAACGTCTACAAGTTAGAAAAAATGACTTACGGAACAAAAAGCTATTGAATATATTTGGCGTTAAATTTGTAGAAATTCACTATTCACAATTAAATGAAACTACGTGATGTAGTATTATTTCTACTTTATTTAAATTCTTTACCACGACCTAGGTTTCATTGTATAAAAACATGTTCTGGAGGACAATTTTGCTAATTGCCCACTTGAAGATGTTATAGAATGAAACATAGGTCGTGGTAAAAAAGTTAAAGAAAGTAAAAATAATACTGTAAAGTAGTATTAGTGATATAGTATTATAGTTCCATTTAATTTTAAACAATTGGTTTGTACAAAATTAACGTCAAATATATTCAATATTTATGCTTTATTATAAATCTAACATATTGGCAAAAGCATTTATTTTTTGCATAAGGGACGAATGCAGTAAATTCGTTTTGGGTTTTGATATAAATATAATTTAAGATTTCACTAAAGTGGCCAACAATAGTATTAAGTAGAGTAAAATAATATCTCATCAAAATTAGTAGAGAAAATAAGAGGCTAAAAGTCATATAAGCTTAAGAAAGGAAATTATTTACTGCTGTAACGTTTTGCCTTCCATTTTTGATGGTTTTAGAAATGAAACAAGTTAGACGAAAATGACTTACAGTACAAAAAACTATCGAGTCATTGTTTCTAAAGGAAGACAGGGAAGAGACATGAATTTCAACGTATTAAAGCTTTCTTTAATGAAAAGCTTTTCTTTTAAATCAAGTATGTGAAATATTTCTAAGCTTTCTAAACAATAAACTTTGATATTTAGCCTCCATAATTTAGAGGCTAAATATCAAACTAATACATAATTTAGAGGCTAAATATCAAACTAATACATAATTTAGAGGCTAATTTAGAGGCTAAATATGTCCAGGGAAGAGACATGAATTTCAACGTATTAAAGCTTTCTTTAATTAAAAGCTTTTCTTTTAAATCAAGTATGTGAAATATTTCTAAGCTTTCTAAACAATAAAGTTTGATATTTAGCCTCCATAATTGAACCTTATAGAAGATAAAAAGTTAATTTATTTTATACAACCTATTTTTTAGCTAATATCAAACAGAAACCAGTACTGATCCACAACTAAATCGCTGCTGAAAATTGATATAATACAACAAGTTTCAAAAACACTGCCCTTGTAGCCAGTTTATTAATTGACGCGAGAACAAAGGCGCTGTTTTCGCTCGTCCTCGAGCCCTTTGTTCGCTCCGTACAGTATTCATTCAGCAAATGTTATTCCACATTATTCAAATTATTTCGGCAAGCCTAATTATTATTTTTGTTTAAAATCTACTGAGCTGTAGAAATTTTGTTTAAACTCTCCCTTTGTTCACGAGCCTTTGTGCGGTTCCTGTAGGCAACTTGTAAAATATTAAAGTTTTCCAGATAGATTCTGTAATTTTAATTAATGTAGAGTTTTAAGAAATAATATGTAGGTACGGGATGGCATATATATAAAATATTCGTAGAGAAACTTCCTATATGTATTGGTAAAGGAAAGCCTGGAGCGGTGTATCCTCGATGTAACGTATCGCCAACAAATAACGCTGCCCTAACAGCATCTATTGGACAATGTATGTAAGTATTGACATCAATACTTTTGAAGAAGAATATTATGGCGCATTGTAAAATTTAGACGTTATGTATTCTTGGGTGAACATCTTAAGGGCAACGATAATTTGTGGATTTTAACGTTTTTATAAACAGTGACATTTAAATAAATATCCTCAATTGATAAAATTACGATCTATATAAAAATATAATTATTTAATTTGCAATTTAATTTGTCATTGAGGTCGGATCCTAATGAACTGGAGAACTTTGAATATCGATATTGTTATTAAATACATTTGACATTTGAAGTTATTATTTTGATTGGATGAGATTGATTAATTATGACGTGAGAGTAAGAAAAAATGTTTATTTAAATTTTTTAAAAGTAATTCATAATAAAAACGTATTATTAGTTTAACTAAACGATTAATTTTTCTCCATTCATAAATATTCAAGTACCGATTTTTTTAGATATTTTTATATTTTTATAAACGATAAAGACATATATATATATATATATATATATATATATATATATACATATATATATATATATATATATATATTGCAATCTTTCCATTTAAAAATATACTAATTCCAAGTCGAAAAATTAACAATCGAATTATTACTCAAATAGTACCTCCATGGTTCATACTGTCTCATTCCCACGTCAATGCAACAAGTTTTCCTCGCAAAAGTGTAGTTGACTACTGCTAATTTCATTCTTATTAAAAAAAACTATAAGAAATTATTAGAAAAAAGCATGTTATGGACTTCAAAATTATAATATTAATTTAATGGTATGTACACCATTAAATTTAGAAGTACATAGCAGCGATAAGACCTCTCCATCTCATTCACTCTCGTAGAATGCAATAAGTATTACTGAAATTTATATCACAATTCAATATTACTATCTTTGTCTAATCGTATACTTGAAACTTCTTTAATTCGCTCAATTTTAAAGATTAGTTTAAATATGTTTCGCTTCCCATTTTATAGGAAAAAATATTCGGTTACCTTAGTTAAGTTAACAAATTCGATACCGATGTAAATATAATCCAGCAATAACAGTAAACTAAAAATTAAACATTACTGTTTCACCTGTGATTAAACTATTGACTGCATATATTTTTTTTAATATTACTTTAATGAAGCAGTATGAAACTTCCCTAGAAACTTTTTTTCTGCCTTGCAATCGTGTGAGATGACAAAAGCAAAATTCCCAGGGCCACCAAAAAGATTTTTATATTTTTCTCATAGCATAACGTTTCTTAAAATGTTTGCTATGATAACCAATCCAGTGAAACCTTCATACCACGCCAATTAGCAAACTACTCACAAACTGGCCCTTAATAAAACTGGCAAAAAATTTACTTAACCTCACCGTCCATGAAACTCATGTATTACTCTGTGAATATGTTGATTGGTGGTCTATACGTATATCATACATAACATCCTCCAATATCTGAGACTTGTATTAGGAACATAAGATTAAGCCGTTTAATTTAACAGTTTAAAAATTACTTTGGATAACATTGTTTTTCTTTTAGAAATGAAGTTAAAAACCTATAGTACAAGGAGTAATATTTCTTTTACTATAAGTTTTTAATAAGAATATTTCAAATATAATGTAAAAATATAATCATTTTATTTGACTTTTTAGTTTAATTGCCCATACTTCTAAACTACTCACATTGCTCAATGTGCAAATTATGTTTTTTCCATTTAATTTGTTTTACTAAACAAATTTTCTCACGAAGCTTTTTAAGCTATTTAGTGAGTAAATTATTTTTCATTCCATTTAATTTTTTTTAATAAAACAAAATTTTTCGCGTAGCTTTTTAAGCTCATTTAAACTTTCATCAACTTCATAAGTAGCGGTGCCTGCCAAATAAAAGTTGCAGCAGCTAACGTTTTAATTGAATATCACAAGCCCTTTATACACGCGAAATGAAAGGTATATGTGATACACGTGGTTCTGTGTCGGCACTTGCTTCTAATTAACTAAACCGAGGTGTGTAACTTAAGAACCTTACATTTGCACCACGTTGAGTACTCGCCTACTTGTTCCCTATTAGTGAGAAGCACTTACCTCAGTTAATTTTAGGCAAAGGTAATTTAATACTTTCATCAAATACGTATAATAAATTCTCTATATGTTTGCAAAAGTTATTTTCTATTGTAAAGTTTGTGCCAAAAAGTCACACAATTCTTCCAAGGTAACTTATTATTTCGATGAAGTTGATATAAAAAATTTAAAAAATCGAATGTTTTGTATTGCGGGTGTGTACAAAGTTTTAACAATGTAAAGTACTTATGGTGCTAACAGTAATTTGATAGCGTGATCAATTTGATGAACTGTGTGTATGTGCCGGACTGATGAATTACAATACATGACAGATAATTTTGGCCTCGTCAGTACGTAGCCGGAAGGGGTAATTGTTTTTTATACAAAAAACATAGATTATGTACACAAAAACTTCTTAAAAAAATCACACAATAATAAAATCACGAAGTTGGTGTACAAAAATGAAGCACAAAAATAAAGGAATGGTATAAGCTTATGTACGGTTACATACAGCTGGAACCGAAGTTTATTTTGTAAATATAAATTTTGTAGGTACATAAGTAGACCTTACGGATTGATGAAAATTGATAATTCTACAAACCTTTATTACTCGTATTTCGTTACCGACAATTTTTCATACAAATTTACGTATTTCAGTATTTATATTAAATAACATGGATAGAAGAACGAGAACTCGAACCGAACAAAGGTCCCAAAAAAGATATAATTTTAATTATGAAAGCTCATAAGTTTTTATATGGGTGAGCGAGTACGAAATATGTGTAAATGGGATAGCATTGCTTTAAAGTAAATTAAATTTTCCCATACCCCATAAATAAAAGCGGATATCATCTCAATACGTAATCAACCTATATAATGCAATTCAATCTTATCACACTTGCTGACACAGTGTAAGTATGACGAAAATAATTACATATCGCTCACAATTTTTATGTCACACTTTATAATTAGAAATAAATTAAAAACTTAATCTCGTAAACAAATTAGATTAAATATTATTTGCAGGTACTTATATCATGTAATTTAAATACTTTGCCATTATGTTAGAAGGCATTTTGAAAGGAATTGCTATGATATAAGCAATAATAACAAAAGAACCATTCCAGACAGCATCTATGATTTGCAATTTATGACAATGACACTAGCTGATGAGATGTCTATATAATGTATGCTCATTTGTTCGTTAGCAGGATAAAGCTCTTGAAAACATTAATTTAACGAAACAATTAGTGAAGTAAAATTAAATCATATTAATTTAACGAAACAGTTAGTGAAGTAAAATTAAAACATATTAATTTAACGAAACAGTTAGTGAAGTAAAATTTATTTTACCACGTCAGCGTAGATTCATATATCGAGAAAGGAGTGAAAGTGAAAATATCGAAAAAGCAAGCAATGAATAGAGTTTCCTCTCAGTCACTTAACGCATGGGTGAATAGCAAATCGCTAACAAAATAAAGTCTGGCTTGTTTACGTTAGGCGAGTTGTGGTAAAGTTTATATTTATTTTTATGTATTAATAATTTTATGACAATAGTGAAAATGTTCTTTCCTTATTTGTAATATAAATAGAGTAAATAGATACTTAGATGTTTTCTGTCAAAAAATTATCTTCTTTTGAATACACCACTTCCATAATATTGGAAGATGGACGATGTTAGGCTGAGATTAAAACAATCCTGTTATAACCGATGCTATTTCCCTATTAATGCAACTTTAACATCATATGTTGGTTCCGCTAAAAAATTAAATAATAATATTCGGTGAACCAGAATGCTAGAATAGCAAAATGGATTCATCTCTCTATATGGATGCTACGCTACATCTAACATAAACTATGTAGCTGTAAGTACATTAATCAAATATAAAAGCACAAATGTTCAGTAACTACTCTTGTTTGCTATTAACAATAATGTATTGTTTTTATGTTTGCCATATATTTATGAGCCCGTTCAACAAAGAAAAAGTTAGATAACATTAAATGTCATTAATATAACATATAAACCATAGGTATCAAATGGCTATATACTGTATTTTTAATTTATGCGAAGTGAAAATTTCTACTCTGATGGATATATGCCCTGTCGACATTCGAGTATATAGCCGTTACTCGTAACGTTTGTGTTAAACGTCTCTATACACTTTGTGAAAAAAGTTGAAAAACCTATTTTTTTATTTTATATTTTAACTTTCCCTTTCATTTTGATTAGATCATATTGTTCTATTTATGTATGTGTTATACGGGTTTTAGCAAAAACCATATTTTACGCATGCACACTCGCACGGATTTAAAAAAGACCGAAATCTAAAAAAGACGCCTATTATCTGTGGATACCTTGTAATACCGTATAGCTTCTTTTTTTTTCAATAAAAAATCCCTACTCTAACATTTTAATATGAAAGTATTTTTATTTGTTTGTTACTCGGTAGCTTTTTAATAAAAATTTTTAATAGCGAGCTACCGAGTAATAAACAGACAAAAATACTTTCATATTATAATGTTATAGTAGTATTTTTACGTTACAGTATTAGTTGTGCACGGTGCACAATACTTTATATATTTTGTAGAAACAGAAAGGATTACAGGTTAACATTTAAAATATGAGGTGTTTTAAAAATATGTTAAAAATAAAGAAGTAGACCGCTGGTATATGGTATTGCTGCTATTTTAATTATAGAAGTAATTTCTTCGTCAAATTATCAATTACTTGATTTTTTTAAAATTTTTACCACACCATTCTAACTATTGCAAATACCTACGGAATATCAAATCCGGCCATAAATAAATGTTTAACTTGACGAAGTCGTGGATAGTAATAAAAACAGAAAACAATAAAACCACAACTGGTCATAAATACATTGTTTGAATTGTTATTTGGAAGCGTATGTCCTGAAAAACTGTAAAAAGCTAATATGAGCTTATTAGTAAGATTGAATATTTAATCAAAATTTTATAGCTTTCTTTTTTTTCAGCATTTTAATTTTCATTAGTTTTTAAGTAATTAAAGTAGTTTAATTATAGTACAGTTTTTATATATTTATTAACTATTAATTTCCTAATCTGTACCAATTAACAACTCTTATATTTTACGTTTCTATTTTTTCTCCAAAAAATAAATTTTTCTTCGAATTTTGAAAATTATTAAACGCATTATTTTTAAGACATTAGTGTAAAATACTAATAAAGTAACCATAATTATTTTTAAACCGCCTCATTTGGAAACGCAGAAAATTCAACTTATAAAGCGATTCATTTCTTTGAGTCATACACTTCTCTACTGTTGCCTAGACAATCTGAATCTGGACCTAATAGTGAAGGTAATACACTTAACTTTAATATCCCTTACATAGACATCAAGTTGTAAGACGAAGGTATACGTCCCGTGTTACAAGATGAGGAGATTGAATTACACTTTAGAGCACTGTAAGGTATTTTGATTTCCAACAAAGGATCCCGTACCCTTTTCATCTAATTAGGATCCGTCTTCACCGCAACTTGACGTAAAGTTCATTCGCTTATGGTCCAAAGTTTATGGATATGTAGATTGCTGAGATGTACCTATATAAAGACACTGGTTTTAGTTATGTTTAAATGTTTTGATTGTATATGTAACAAATTAGATAATTCCTTATTTTTTTTATTAAATTGAAAATGAAATTCTTTTTTTTACACAGGGTAATTCAAAATAATATGGCCATGTTTCTTTCGCAGCTCAAAATGAAAAAGTATATTAATTATTTGATTTTTATTTATTTATCTTTGAAAATTGGGTCATTTTGTAACTATAAACTCATTTATTTACAAAATATAACTTAAATAATAAAGCCTCCAGATAAGAACACCACTCAACTAAGGTTAAGTAGTGTAGGCAATGGGTTGTTTTGCTTTTTTCTCACTATGGTGAGCTGTTCTGGCGCTAGACTTATATGAGTCCAAAAGCTAGGACCTAATATTCTCTTAAATTCTTCATCTTTGCTTGTAATTTTTCCCCAACATAACCCAGCAGTGAGGGAGGCGCGATTAATGGTCATGTTTTCATATCATGCGGTGGGCTCACAATAATTTATCATTTTTATATAAAAAAATACGTGGAGAATATTTCAATAAATGTATATATATATATATATATATATATATATATATATATATATATATATATATATATATATAAATATATAAGTTTATCTACTTAATAAATAATTGGCCATCTTATTAGTGCTTAATGCCAAGCTTATTGGTGATATGGCCACATATTCAAATTTAGCGTCACTTGTTAATTTATTATTTATTTTAAGGATACAGTAGGCGATTCCACATTCAACGAAAAAACAGCGAAACTATCGCAATTCATTAAATATATAATATCACATAAAAGCTACGGCATAAATACTATGAATCCTTAAATAATATGAGGTAGCAAGGGTTGAACACCGAAAAATTTCGAGTGGCCATCTTATCGAACTGGCCATATTGTACTGGATTACTCTATTTCATATTGATTTTCTTCTAAGTATTTTAAATTTTCACTCTTTCCAACTCCGAAGAGATATTTCATTTTTTTAATGTTAATAGTAAATATTTCGTGCCATGTTTTATTGTCAAGACCTTAAACTTCACAGGTACTTAAAAATAAGTTTCACATCTTACTCTAGCGTAATCATAAACTTGTTTGTTTAGTTAATACCAGCGTCTAGAACCGAAATATATCGAATGACCATACAAGATGTTACCATCTAGTGATAAAGTAATAAACTTTTGGCTACGCTGCTGTCTTTTTTTTGTGTGAAGTCCATAGTGCACATGTTGTAATCAATTAAAATTATTTACATACCTAAATATGTTGTAGAATGTTGTATAAAAGATTTGAATAATTCATAAAAACAGTGTTAAAGTATTTTGAAAATAGAATTACGTATTTACTCGTATCATAATATCTTTACAATTAATGGACATTTACTGTTTCCTCTCGCATACATTTAAGTCACGCATAAGCAAAAAAAAATTTCAATGTAAATATTGCTGTTTTCTGTCAGAGTAAAACAACTTTTAATTTACTCGTATCATAATATCTTTACAATTAATGGACATTTACTGTTTCCTCTTGCATACATATAAGTCACGCATAAGCATATAAAAATTTCAATGTAAATATTGCTGTTTTCCCTCAGATTAAAACGATTTTTGACAAATTTTGCATAATTAAATTTTGTTTTGCACTTTTCAGAATCTATATTGTCTTTACTTAAACTTTTAATTTCAACAAGGTGTTAACACTGAATTTAAGTAATTTCTTGATTTCACTCGTACTTTTTCATATTTAGCTGATAATTGGCTGAAAACCGTATTTTATCCATTTCTTAAAAACAAATCCTGATATTAGCAAACATGTAACCAAATGTTCTTATTTCTACCATTTATGGCAATGTGAATGTTTTCAAGCGCCCTCTATATTTTTGCAAAGTCCTTATTACCCATTTCATAACGCATTTCAATGCATATTCATCTAATCGCTGTTGTACCTAAATTACAATTTATTTGTGATGACCAATTTCTTGATATGTATCATTACCTATTGTAGCGTCATGAAATTCAATAATCTCAATCTGTTATTATTACTGCAACGTATAAGATGTGTAATGTATCTTTAACTATCTTTAAATAAATAAATTCAAAAACCTTTAAAAAATGTTAACCTACGAGGTACGAGTATATGACATACTGCAAGAGTTCCATACATATTTAGATACTTATAAACCTTTAAGGTTTTATAGTATTTCTATTAAAATATTTACAGTTATTAATTTTTTACAACGTAAATGTATTCCATGCTGTATCCTTCATAGGACTAAAAACATGGAGTTTATTGGAATAGTATTATTTCTCACCATTTAATTATCAAAATATATTGCCTAGTTTGTTTTTCAGAGACACAATAAATGTACATTTTAAAATACAAAGTTATTTTCGCAATTGATTTAAGTCACTTGTTTGCATTTTCTTTGAACCTTTTATAGACCCAACTACATTTCATAAGTTTATCGGCTGTTACTCGTAAACTGCGTGAGTCTTCTTAGCAGTGATAAATTTCCTTATATTTATTAGTATTTTGAATTTTTTCAGTGAATCAAAAATAACTGTTTAACTTATATGGGGTGACGACCCGTAAACGGATCCCTGTATCGAAAAAGTGGTCATAACGTGACCCCAATATTTTTGGAAGACCTATTCAACGATACCCTGCGAAATGGAGTATGCGAAAAAAAATGTTTTAAAGATTTTGTTTCATAATTTTGAAATATTATAAAGAAGTGTAATCATTACAAACACATAATTTCTGCATTACAAATATATAATTTCAGCCTAGAAATAATAATAGTCTGCGAGAAAATCTCCGCAATGTACAAACGGAAAAATAGACAAACGGACATACCGAAACTGTAAGGATTCCTAGTTTACCTATAGAACCCTGAAAACTGAGGCACGTGCCAAATAACCATGAACTATTTGAAATAACAAAAAGTTAAAGTTTAACGTAAAAGTCGCATTGTAGTACAATCACGTTAAACAATGGGCCAATTGATCGCCAGGAAATGAGAGTTCAGTCATAATTCGTCCTAATCTGGGTTTCATTTATATATATATATGTAAATGTATGCAGTGTATTTCTTGAACTTCATGTTTTCCATGATACTAACGAAATACACAACATTTACCTAAACCCTATGAACGCCATGAACGAATACATTTTACCGGTTTAACCCAATCGTGACTAAAGACATTTATTTTCAAAAATTAATCCGTTCCTGAAAATATATCAAGAGTTCGTCAAAACCTGCTAAGAAACCCGCAACGTATGCATGTAATGATTATATTTTAATATTAACGATTTTATAATCGTATTTTCCACTTTTCTAAATAAATACCTATGGTTGTACACGTATCCATTAAAATTTCTATCCGCATTCACATCCATTAAAAGAAGCAAATTCTGAGCGTATATTCACACGAATATGGTAAATTGAAGTGCATGGTTTGGGTAGAGACAAGTGGTGGATATGCGCTCTGAATATCTAAAATTTCCTCAGATGTGGAAAATATTTTCCCGATGTTTACACAGATGTTGTGAATGGAGGCATGTTTGATAAACTATACGAATAAGAATTTCCTTTCTGAACACTTCAGCTGGAAATTAAATGTACTTTGGTTTTATAGATAATATTACCAGAACTATTTGCCCTGTTTATATATTTAACTAGCGTGACCCGTGCGAAGTCTTCGCATTATTATTTATTCCATTATGAAGCTCAGATGACAGATCAAACAAATATTTTACTAAAATTGACATATAGAGGCGCAAGTATCAAAAGCATTGAGCTAAAGCGCCACTTTATTTATACGTGAGTGGATTTGAAATTAAACAAAAATTTTACCGACCGTCAATCATATTGACGTTGAGCCGTTAGATGGCAGCATTGCTGTTTTGTGTATATAATTTTAATAATTAATTAATTTGCAAAAACAATAGCAATAATAAATTTTTTAGTTGTGGATGCCGGTAGAGCAAGCAATTATCTATAAAATGATATATAATTTATGTGGATTAGTTGTGAGGTTTTTTCTAAAAAGGGTGTGTAACATCTTAACCTTAGCGTATTAATATATATGATGATGATGATTATGCCGCACTTACTCTTCATCTTGCTTTATGGGTACTTTCTAACAATTTACGTTATTTCATTTTATGGTCTATCGAGACTTATATGGATTATCGAGAATATAAGCATAATGAAGATCAATAGTTTAAATAATATTTACAAAGTTATGTTTTAAACTATGGTACAATTACATGTGTTTCAAACCATGCAGACGATAATTTCAAGAAAAGTTAGTATTGCGGAAACATTTAAAATATAGATAATCATTCAAGATCTTTTTGACTGGTCTCGAGTAGTATTTTTAAAATAATTTTAATGAATATTAAAAATTCTGGTAGCATATTTAAAAAGCATGTAACTGTCATTTGATAATTATCCACTTTCGATGTATGGTGAATATTGAAAAAAAGCTCTTTATATCAGCAAACAGTAAATGGCATTGTTTTGAGTGTTCGAGATACATTCACAAATTTTAAATTAAAGATACATTCACAGATTTAGCAAATATTATTGGAAATGGACACCGACTTGGGTGGTGCTAACAGCCCACCTGAAGATGTTGTAATACAACGAAACCTAGGTCGTGGTAAAGAACTTAAAGAAAGTAGAAATAATACTACATCACGTAGTTTCATTTAATTGTAAATAATGAATTTCTACAAAATTAACGCCAAATATATTCAATAAACGAGTTCTTCGTTAATTTCATTCTGGTTATATTAACATATGAAAATTTTTTTTTTATAAAATTAAACAGAAGGTGCCATTCATTCAGGTTTCATAAGCGTTTTATTATTTATATTAAATATACCTTTGATACTTCATTATGAATATAGAGCTGACATCTGATACCGAAATTATTTAAAAATAAACCAACATGTTTTAAAATATTCTATTTAATATAAACTAAGGAACTCATGGACGCGAAATCATTTCTACAAATTATCTCTTGGAGAATAGAAAAAGTTTTTAAACTATTTGTATGCTTATATGAATGCCTAGCGGGTTATTAATTTTAGTAACTAATCTCTGCATCTATTTGAAATAACAGCAACAAAAGTATTGAGAGAAGAGACTTAACGTTTAACCAAATAAATTCTAAGATTAAAGTTATCCAGTTTAATCTTCTGCTGATAATTTGGATGACCGAGTTATATATGTATTTGGGAACAACAGCAACAATATACCGATTAAGAGACCAAACGAGAGAGCTTTTTCCGCAGCTCTGAGGCTAAAGTTGCATATACTCGTAATATACATCATGTACGCTAATAAATCAATACTGTGGTAAAAGTATATGAACAATACTACAAAGCTTTAGTTGTGATTTAATAAATCTCTAAATGTTGATGAGACGACGAGTCCTGGTTTATTTATTCATTTGCTGCAATTTTTTGCGGCTTCATTTTAGAATCCATAGAAGTACGATAATTTATTTATTGTGAAACCGAAAAATATATGAACAATGCTACAAAGCTTTAGTCGCGATTTAATAAACCTCATAACATTGATGACATGAAGAGTCCTGGCTCGTTTATTCATTTGCGGCAAATTTTTACGGCTTCATCTTAGAATCCATAGAAGTACGACAATTAATTTATTGTGAAACCAACATATGTCATAGGCTAAGGATTTTCATTTTTGGTAAAATCATCAGACATGGAAAATCACAGAACTTTTGTTCAGACTCGTTTTGAACCCTATGAATTTTCTTTGGTATCAAGTTAAGACGATCGATTCTTTTGGTACTGTCCTCAGCGTGGTGTATTGGGTTGATTACAAGTCATAAGGCCTTTTACAGCCTGGTGTTCTGGTTGGCTATAAGAGATCGTTCTCGTATCAAGTAGCTCGTATCTCGTATGAAGACCGTCATATGTATCAATTAGATACATTAAAGGACATAAATAAAGAAGACATTATATTTGGCATTATATTCTATATCTATTCAGTTTAGAAATTACATTTTAAAAAATCCGAAATATACACCCACCTGTGGAAAATAAATAATCATCTGTCGATGTGAATGTATTTTAAAGTCCCGGAAAGAAATAATCAGAGACTTTTTAAATATATTAAATATAAGATAAACATATTAAAGAAATACAAAATTTAAAACATTATAAAATATATAAATCATATCCAGTTTTTATCTTTCGATTTAAAACTGCGTATCATTAATTAACGATAATAGAAATCCAACCTGTCTTCAAGTAGCTTCCTACATTACCAATTTTTTAGATATTCATCAATTTACTTTGTCATTTTGTTGTGTCTGAGTGGCCCACGTTTTTTCTTTTCCGCCCGCTTCTTCTCCATAACCTTTTTTTACCCTGTTTTACTGGCAAAATCAAGAACATTCAGAAATGTGATATTGCTAAAGAATGTACACATTTTAATTCTATAATGTAAACTTTTACAAAATATATTCTGCGCCTAATTTTTGAGGTGTTTTTTTAGTCGAGTAAGCTTCGCTTTTTAGCCAGTCATCAGCAACAATGGTAAATTGTTAACTCATGTAATGACAGGCTAATTTTTTTTTCTTTTATTAACTTTTTAACGTTGTATTAATACGTAATTTATGAAACGTACCTCGATTTCTTTTCTAGTTTCCTAGTAATAATATAACAATAAAATAATTTTTAAGTGAAGAAATTTTCAAATTTTCTAAATCACTTCAAGACAGTACAAGACAGTACAAATCATCTGAACATTATATCGAAATGTAATTTTCTCTAAAGATTTTAAACTACAGACTATTGAAAACTTCATGCGATGCAAATTTAGTTCCCCTCAACCATTTTTTTGAAAATGTTTTTAATGAATATAGTAAAAACGTTAAGTTCAAGTATGTAAGAAGTTAAAGGTACGGGAAAACGATTGTGGTAAGAAACATCACAAAATCCATATATTAAAATTAGGTAATTGTTCTTTTATCTTATATAATTGTCAATATCACACATATTATCTGCTTATCCTTTATATTATGCAACTCTAGATCCAATTATTTGCATACAATTAAACTCCATGTGAAAGCTCAACGGGAAGCTCAGTGGAATTTGATCGAGCGTAGTGAAATCATAAAATCCATATATTGAAATTAGATAATTGTTCTTTTACCTTATATAATTATCAATATCACATATATTATATACTTATCCTTTATATTATGCAACTCTAGATCCAATGATTTGCATACAATTAAACTCCATGTGAAAGCTCAACGGGAAGCTCAGTGGAATTTGATAAAGCGTAGCGAAACAAACTTTGGAATTTGCTGCCAGCCGTCGCTTTCTGGCGGAGTTAATTTAATTTTAGACATCAGGTTTCAAGTATTCAGCATTCATTTGGTTTTGATGTTGGAGAGATCTTGTTTTTGATGATGTGCAGTATCATAATTTCCAATAGTTATGTTACTATCAACTGACGCCTAATTTATGCTGTAATTTAAAATGAAATGAAATTTATTAGCATATATCTAGGCCACTAGAACACAAGGATCGCTTCTATAAAATATCGAGGAGAATCAAAAAGATTCTTAAATGTTTTTCTTGAAGATAAAAATTATCAATTTTTTTAGAGCTTAAGGAAGGCAGAGCAAATTAAAATGAAACTTTATGAAATTGGCGTTTGGTGGAATTTCTTTTTGCCTCTAGAAAGAAAAAAAATCTTTATGGCTCTGGTTCACTTTAATTCATTTTGGTTCTGGATAATTTTTCAAGACTAGAAATTCTAACGACATTAAGTTTCCTTGTCTATTAAATTACTCGCCACGCCTCTTTGATGGCTCAAAAAAGTTTGGCTCTAAAAAACTTACCATAATTTTCATTGTTCTACCTCTATTCAATATTTCTATGGAATTATTTGCTAAGCAGAAAATCGGTAACTTTTTGTTCTTTGACGAATAATATGTCAAATTTGACATATATCACTTAAGTACATTCTTCAAACTTAGGACAATTTCTCTTTACTATAACGGTAGATCATACAGCTTAATATGATTCAATATATCTGTTAAGTATGAGTATATTGATGTTAGAAGGGCTTCATAGGCACTAAGGTATATTCAAACTTTTAAACATTAAAAATTAAATTTCTGTTAATAGAAATAGGTTTATAAATAAATACATTATTTTCCACAAAACCTTATTACAGGTTTTAAAAAAAATAACTTAGTTACTTTCGTTTATTTTCATTTACTAAAGTAATTTGGCTGAAGTAATTTTACATTAAAGAACTTACTCAAATCCCATCTCGAGTTTTTCTTTCATTTTTAACGTTAAAAAAAGGTAGACAAAGTACACTACAAAACGATTATTTAGAGACTCATATCTGGTGAAGGACAAAATATTACTAAAAATTTTCATAAGTTGTATTTCCTTTTTAAAGGATTAAGTGTGTCAAACTAATTACAAATTTTAATAAGATTTTTCAATGGTATTGGTAAATTCGGTGATGTAATATTATTGTATTTTAGTTACTGTCAATTTAATCCTCATGATGTAGAGCTATTATATGATGTAAAAAATACTATATATTTGATCTAACGTGCTCTGTAGAGATAGAAATTCCTGCATCTTTCTTTCCTTTGCTTGAAATGAAAGACAGTTTCTATGTTTATTTTCTAAAGCTTTCGTCTCTCTGAAATTTTGTCTTCCATATTTCCCAAGGGAAACGGAACCAGAAATTCTGCAACGTTTGCTAAATCTGATCAATTTTTTATTTATAGGCTGCTATTAACGTTGAAAAAGTAAAAGTTTACCAATTAAGTAAATTGGTAAATTGTTTATATTTTCGTGAGATATCCCAATATAACACTCCCAGTTAAGACTCATACCACGTAATCTTCACTCAGGCTCAAATTGTCCCATTTTTTCAGAACTACAAATAATTTATTGCGTATTGAATTCAATAATGTACATCAAGTCGAGTACATAAAAGCACTCGAAGTGGTTTTCTGAATCCGGTAACGATTGAAAACTATATTTTTTTTCATTTTCCGACTTTTGGGCCTTCCTACCGATTTTATAGTTCATTAATACGGATATTCTACAGAACAAATCTGCCAATAATGCTCATGACTCCCAAAGAGAGTAAATCTGTGATTAATTTTTGTTATTTATAACTAACGTGTGTTTTTTAGTATCTCGTTATTATTTAAAGAGCTTTAAAATTTTATAACTCAAAGTCGTATGGATTATTTTCTTTTGCAATGTATAGCGTACTTTTTCCAATAATTGTGATATTTTAAAAATATAATTTAGTGTCTTTGAGTATTTAAGCTTGCATAATCTATAGAAATCATCGGAAAAAATATTTTTCTTCAAATAAAAGCGAATCTCGAACAGACTGCAAGCACTCATAAAGAACTTTAGAGGAAAATTTGCTACTGTAAAATAAATAATAAGAAAAGCCTAGACATTAACGATAGATATTAATGAGATTAATTTATTGATAATACTTAAATTCCGTACATATTTAGGTACATATTATTATTTAATGGAACATAGCACTTCCATTAAACTATTAGGTTGAAAACCTATAAAACTTTTTTCGACCGATTTCTAAAATGTTAAAGAAGCTTCTAGAATATTTCTTGTATTGTATATAAAGAGTGCGGCATTCGAACTTCTATTCAATTTGCAACTGAGTAATGGACGAATAAAGAACAAATTAGAAATGAAAGTATTTCCAAGTGTACTTATAAGGCTCTTTCTTTATGGATGTTGTTTTGGGCAAAAAACAGCGAAGCAACACGCAATATATACACAACGATGGGTGAAGGTTTGCCCTTCTATGACACAGCCAAGCACTGGTTTCAAAGGTTCAAAGAAGGGTATTTTGAGCTGTCCGATAAACCTCATCCAAAGTGTCCTCCTACAATGTATTTAGAGAAACTTAAAAGCCTTATTGAAACAGATTCCAGATTAGTTTTGCGTTGTTTGGCAGAGCTATTTTTATGCTCTTATACTGCAATCGAAAAAAAATGGATCCTTTGAGACAGAAGTGGAAACATTCCTTTTAGCCACCACATGAGCTAACACCCTTTCAACTTCAGAGGATAGCTAATGTGTGCATGGATTTACTAAGTTCCCATCGTACCAACGAGAGGCTAAAGTATCTGGTTAGAGGCGATGAAAAGTGGGTGGCTTATGTTAATTTTTAGTGTAAACAACATTGGCTTCGAGCTTGAGAAAAACGTGTACCTAGACCAAAAATATAATATTGGAAAAAAAGATACTTTTGAGTGCATAATGGGGTGTAAATGGAGTTATTCATTAAGTTATTCGTTTGGAACTCTTTCAAGCCAACAGTACAATTACAGCTAAGATTTATTATGAATAATTGAGCAAAATCACTGCTAAACTTCCTTCAAATTAAAGCAAAGTTTATTTTTTACAACGACCTCTATTCTCGACCCTGCGTAACAAATGTAACGCGTGAAAAACTACTTCCACTTGGATGTAGATGCTACTTCATCCACCGTACTCTCCAAATCTTTCACCATCTAATTACTTATCTATTTTGCTCTCTGTCTAATAATTTACGTGATAGAAAATTTAAAGATGAAAGTCATATAAAAATCGAACTTCATCGTTTTTCAGTCAAAGGCGCAAAGATTTCTACAAAGAAGGAACTTTAGCTTTACCTACACGTTGGCGACAAGTGTTAAAACCGACGGTGCTTACATAATTAAGGATTGATTTTATTTACTATATATAAAAAGTTGAAAAGTTTGTATACAGATATGGCGGGTTTATAAGTTGTCAACCAAATGTTTACAAATATTCATTTTTCAAAACTTAAATATATTGTCTGCTTATCTGTCGTAAACGTTATGATAATATTTTAAAAAATTCTGACATTATGACAATAAGTCACCGCTATTCTGGCTACCTTTCCTTAGGCTTCTTAAAACTCTATTTTTCATAATTTTAAATTCAGCAGTCTCGGGAATAAAGGGTAGGGTACCTATTTTTATATTCTGAATATATCACTGAAGATCCCTATTTTTATATTTTTAAAAAAATTTGAGTTCCATATACAAAGCATTTAACATTTTTTAGTATTTAATTTTTCCTAAATTTCTATGAAAACTTCTGGCTATTATTACTGTGTCAAATTTAAAGTCTCTGCATCAAAAGGTTTCCGAGAAACACTCCTGTCTTCGAAGGACTTACGGATACGCGATTGATCATATAATGATTCTTTTTGAGATAGGTAACCGTGCAATGTACGTTTGTCTGTCGCAAAGAATCCGTTCGTTTGTCTGTCGCAGCCTCATAATTTCTACAATATGTAATTTTTAAAATAGATACTTCACACGCTTTTCTTAAATAAAGTGTCAAAATATATAAAGCTATTTTTTAATGTTTGGGGTACATTAAAAAAATAGTGTTAAATATTTTGACCCACTTTATTTAAGATAAGCGTATGAAGTACGATAACGATTTAATTATTGTGTAATATTAGGGCGAAAATATTTTGGGGTCGTTTAGAAAATATCGATAAATTTTTCTACCATGGGCAGGAAAATTCTGTATCAGTCTAGATACTAGTACCTAGAATAATTACATCATTTTTCTACTTTTGATGAGAACTTTCAGTTAAAATTATTTCAGTTAATTTGTATCAAAGACTTCAAGAGATATAAAGAACTATAGAGCCCTACTTTATGTGTGATCCCACTTGGTCGATTTAATTACCAATTGCCATATGTACGAGATTGTTTTATGTAAAATTTTTATGAGTAAGCGAGAAGACATTTTTCGATAAATGACAAATCTAGAATCATCAAGAATTCTGTGGATGTCTTCTACTTAGTCTTAGATATTTAAAAGAATAATCGCTATTCGAAAAATTCAACCAAATTAATGACAGTATTGGTTTATAAGATTAAATCGGTAGATATCAAATGTGTCCACTTTCATGGTTGATGGTTAAATTAATTTGATGCAAGTAGATATATATATCTACTTTGCTTTGTAAACGTAAGCTATAATTCAGTGAATTTTGTTAATTTTAAGCTGATAAATCAACTTAGCTAAATCGAAAGGGCGAATCGAACACCACAACCTTTGATAAAAGTGAACAACGACTTTTTTCGTGAAATTGTATCTCCTACTACGTTAGTTAATAGATCGTAGTTGTCTAAATAAAAAAAACTTCCGTGACATAGATCCTTCGCTAAGTTTTGTAGTATTCAAAGAAAAAAAAACGTATTTTGTACGAAACGAAACATGAAAAGTCGTATTTATCAGACGCGCTTTGCGACTTCCTAAATATTATTAGATGAGTCAAGTAAACCTCAACTAGGAACCTCAACTACTTGAGGAACCTCAAGTATTCTACTTGACTTTAACACCTCGCTTGCACACGTGAAGTCTTGTCCGCTATGCAGATTTACATAATCAAAATTTTGATTTTATAAATATGTATTTAACCCATTGTAACAGGAAAAATTTAATACCACGTTCATATATAGTTTCAAGAACGGATCAATATCATTACACTTGTATTGATAGGGTACAATATGAGTCAATACTAATTTTCAGTGAAATTTCTGGAATTTTAATTACAGGTATTACTCAGATATTGCAAACACAGGATTCGACGAAAAAAGGCCTTAGTTTTTTAGAAAACTATCTTTTTACGTAACTGATAATATTAAATTAATTATAATTAGTAATAATAAATATCAAATTTATTAAGAAGGTGATTTACCAAAAAACAAGTTTTTATTGTGCCATTAAATAAGTAACAATTGTGCGGGTTTACTTTCTACAACACGGTATTGGTAACGTGATTTAATGGTTAATTTGCTATTGAAAATATTATTAAATGCAAATTCGAAATTAACCTAAAAAAATCGCTTTATGGACCTAACAATAATATTAAGCAATAAGTATTTATTGTGACATTGTATAAAAAATATATGCGGTTTTATGTGCCACGACAAAATATACATACGCCTTTATGTGCCACAGCAAAATATACATACGGCTTTATGTGCCACCACAAAATATACATACGGCTTTATGTGCCACGACAAAATATGCGTGAAGCAATTGTACCGTTGATATTTTTATTGAAAAAGCAAGTTGAAAAACAAAAATACCCGTAAACGATTTTTTGATTAGTGCAAAATTCTGTTCAAGATGGCGAACTATATCTGAATTTTGTTTTTTCACCATTTGTATGTTATATAAAGCTAGCCATGTTTGAAAATAATTTAGGAATAAAACAGAGCAATATCTGCCTTGCATACAGCGTATTCCATAAACAACATACGAAAACCAAGCCTACGTCATTCAAAGCCGCGCAGTCATACCAAGCCACCTGTCACGTACTGCAGTTCGACGTAAACATATGATGCAATTCTGTTGGAATAGCAATTTCACGGATTCGCTTACAGAGGATGGATTTGTCCAAGAATACAATGATTTCCAAGTGATTACTTGCTATGAGCAAATATGCTTAGGTATGCACTATATTTTTCAAAGTGTGTATATTAACTTTGAACATTTGGGGATATCAATACCTTCTTCCAGCAAATTTGAACCAAGTCCATATATTTTTGCTGAAGTTTTTTTATTTGTCAGTAGCTGATATATATATATATATATATATATATATATATATATATATATATATATATATATATCCCCAGTGCATTGAAATGTGAAAGCATGAAGACTGATTTAATATACTTTTATGGCGTAATAAGTTTTACACACCACATGAAATTAATTATGCACTTATACTAAAATAGAGAATTTCAAGAAAAGTGGTTTGACAACGTAACGGCAGAGAAAACTCGATAATTACCTAACCACTGATCAGTCGGAAGTGAGAAACTATACAAGCGATAAATCCAGGACGTAATGTAAGTTTTAACAATAATCCAGGACATAATGTATCTTTCAAATTTAGCTCAAATTAATTCAAACTTTAAAACAAATTAATAATTGTTAATTTATTTATTTATTAAGAACCCCATGTCTAACTCACAAGTTGCTCCAAAGCATTGGACATATAAGAGCACCAAATTTACAAGTCAGACAAGAACTAATAAAGGAAAGAATAACACATATTCATTCGAATTAAATATAAAACTAACTATTATCAGTGAATTGTCAAGCGACTCCATAACTGCATTCCTACAACGGTCAATTGAGCAAAAAAAATACCTAGCTTAGGTATCTCTCGCGATAATGCGTTGATCAACGTAAATGCATGAAAGCAAGAGTTTACGTAAAAAAATAAAATTTTGATAAAATAAAAGGTATTGTGTAAATTGAAGTAAATTTCGTGTTTGACAAAAAATTAACAATCGTTTGTTTATAGTAAAAGCACTCCTCATATCGATTTGTTAATTAAATATAATAATGACTGGTATCCATAATTACTGTATTTATTTTATATTTTCTTCCAATTAAACATGAAAAAATTGAGAAACTTTGAGTTTTTCTAAAGTAATTTTACACAGAAAAAATGTAATTTACCTTACATTTAAGAACTGTTAATTAATATCTCATTCATAACAATAATTCCTTGCTTGTCATAATCAAGAATTTATTGCATGTTAATCAGTGTTCCTTAATAAATACTAAATAATTTATTTAATAAAAATTAACATACAATACCCAATGTCCGAAAATATGTAATAATATATTATTTAATAATAATAGATTATTTTAGTTATCCGTAGATTATTTTAATTTGAATGAATTTATTTTATAGTGACGTAAAACATTATGAAATCTTCCTTTGCAAATCAGCTAGTGATTAAAACATTTTCTTCTAGGTAAAGTTAGACGGAAAACGGTGACAGGTAACAGACATTTGAAGGTAATTTAAGTAACTTCTAATCATGCCGGCAGCTGCGTTCGGCATTTGGGCAGTTGTCAGTTCGATCCGATTCAACTTACTTTATGACTAGTGTAAATGTGTTTGTGGAAAGCAAAATTTTCACTTCAGATTTTATTTTTATCGAAGAAAAATAAAAAAAGAAATATATCACTTTAATGAAAATAATTTTAAAAACACTATTTGATTTCTTTTTATTTAAATAATATGAATTAATACTGAATGCAATTATTAAGTCATGAAAATGCAATGAACAATAAAGAAATGTGCAATGGAATGATAGCAAACATAAAACGTTTTTATTTGCCATAATTTAGAAATCTTAATAGCTCAAACTTAACTATTTTTTGGAAAATAATACGACAAAAACCACATTCCCAAATTTAGGACTTAGAAATATATTCGATTATTACGATAGATTATCGAATTACCATCTGGATAACGTTAAATATGCATTTCATAAGACAGGAAGTTCGGACAGCTCAAAGAGTGCTGGCCGAAAACAGAAACTCCAGCATAACAAACAATTGAATCTCGGGTACTTGAAATCCGACGTCCTGAAATACGCTAACTCCACGAGAAAGCGACAGCTGCAGCGAGTTCCGGTACAAAGTTTGTTTCGCTGCGTTTGACCAAGTTGCACTTAAAACCTATAGCTTTGATGTCGAGCTTAATTATATACCGTGCTTTTATTGTACAATCATATAACATAGAAGCTTGAATTGGAATTAAATAGTAAGTATAGTTAAGTAAATAATACTTAAATTATTTGTTTTATTTCACGATATAGCCTCGTAATGAGATATTATTGTCGGTTATTTCACAGTTTGAGATAACGGGCAATAATGTCCATCTGATTTAAAACCATGTAATTTGAATTTGATATACATTTTACTAACAAGAAAAAATATGTTTTATATGCTTACTGGTGGAAGAGGGGCACCCATCCCAAAATTGATAACTGGACAATAATATATATATATATTTATATATATATATATATATATATATATATATACATATATATTATATATATATATATATATATATATATATATATATATATATATATATATATGAGAAAGCTGATAATATTGAGAAAAACCAAAGTATATGGTTTTGCTACATTCACTTTAACTTTAACTAATATTCAGAAAATATTTCAAATAGTTTGTGCTTATTTTTCCCTTTACATAAAATAAAATAAAAACACAGTTATTACGGAAACGCCATAAAATTCATTAATATGGAATTCATAAAATTTGAAACCCACAGAATTAAGGAATACAAAACTACATATCTATGGGTCAACGTTACGAAAACTATTTTAATATTATGTCAAAGTTCAAATAAAATATATTAAAAGGGTTCCAATTTAGACTATTACCTTTCCGCGTATATCAATAAAAGGTACTGTATATACGAATTAGATAATTACTTTGTATTAAAAAGGTTTAACACTAAGCTTAGCAAGACTACCCAGCGTTCAAATGTTCTATTTGTAATGGGATTCCCTCGCAGCTTTGCTCCTATGAACCCGGTCGCAATATAATAATTCATAAATTTTCAGAATATACGTCCATCAATATGGTGTTCAATAATTATCTTATATAGTTTTGGAAATGCATTTCGTTTCTCGCAAGGGGCCATAATTTTTATAGCGTATATGTTAACTGCTCTATTCCTGTAATAGTCCCATATAGATAAATAAATATAATCTAATAGTACCGTATTAAATACTCTATACAGAAATATTACAGGAAAAGGGCTTGTCTTTTAAAACGGAATATATTTTATCTATATGAAAATTGAAATGCGTTGAGTTATTTAAGTATTAGAGATAGATAAACAAAAAATAAGCAGATAAAAGTTTTACTTTTACTACATTAGTAAGAATTTTTAAAAGTGAAATTTCTACTGCTACGGTTTTAGAAGTCCATATGGTGAGAAATGCAGCCGTAACAAAAGGTGAAACACGTCAATAGTGGGGAGACAAGCAAGTAAGAGAGATGAAAATGAAGGATGCGAGTTGTTCAATCAATGAAATTTTCTTGTTTATATTAAATATCCTTAGCATTTCCCGCCTTTTCTCTTTAGAATAATCATTTTAAAAAATCCTTTTTAATACGCAGATCGAATAAGCGTCCATTTTTTTAGAAAAACCCTGTGCAATGGGAGGTGCTTAAATTTTTATTTCTTTCTATTTAAAAATTACATCCAATAGAGACCGAATGGACGTAATTACATACGAAGTATAGAAGTCATTTGCTGATTTAAGACCCCGTGAATTCAAAAAAGTCCTACTTATAGGATGCAGAGCAGGGCATTTAAACAAAACCTTGAAAATTGTTAAGACTGGTCACATTTCAAACGAACCCATTTTTCTCTGCAGTGGTTTTAAATGAAACGAACGAAACTTCAACCAAATATCCGAGGAATAACACACAACGAGATAAACAATATTAAAAAAAACATGACATATCTGGACAGATCCGTACCCATTTAAGCATTTATAAATTTTTATTGATACATAATATTTCTTTTAAGTATTTACAAAATTTTAATTTTTGTATTATGTAATTAATATACTGTCTACTAAATTCTTCACCACGGCATATTTGAAAAACATATAATTCTGCATGGAATTAGAAATCGTTAATTTTCACATTCGTTCCATTACTTGTGATATAAACATCCCATCATAATGACTTTCAAGATTATAAGTCGACTGGAAGTACCCTAGAGATTTGATAACGATGTACGTATCTATATCATATAATCTTTTTATTGCGTGAACCAAAAAAACTTGATTTGCAATAGTGGAAGGCCATAGGTTTTAGTATACAGTATTCATTTTTACTTGATATCTCGAGCCGTTTCTGAGAAAAGGGCTTTGACTGGTGAAAGGAAAGACAAATGGAAAACATAGTAATCCTGTAAGGTTTCCGCTTTCCATTTTGAGAAACGGAACTCGTGAAACACAAAGTGCGAAAAGTGGAATACAGAGCGTAAAACGTGGAATATAGAGCATGAAACGCGGAGTACAAAGCATGAAACATAGTATATAGAACTCGAAACGTGGAATACAAACCGTGAGACATGGAATATGGAGCGCGAAACGCGGAATACAAAGAGCGAAACGTGGAATAAAACGTCCACGAAGCGACGTACTATTAAAAGCATAAAACCCCTATGGCTTACTATTAGATGCATTTCTGAGAAAAGGGCTTTGACTGGTGAAAGGAAGGAAGAGCGAAAAATATGTTTTTTCCCATTTTAAAAACAAACAAAGTAGCAAATCCACAAAATACGCTTATCTTTTATTACTCAAAATTATTACGTTTTAGTTGATCTTATACCTGAAGTTTAGTATCACATTTACGTAAATATTTTGTAATACCCAACCAGAATCATCTACAGCACATATTTATGCATGAAAAATAGAATACTCTCAAAATAGGCTTCAATCATGCATTACATCCATACCAATTTAATATGTCGCCGGAAGCCGAGACAATGACGGATGTCCAACTCGCAATTTTGGCCTCGCACACGTACGGCCGCATTCCCCGCACAATAGTTATTATTTCCAGTTCGAGTCTGATTTTATATTACTGTCACATGGGTAATCATTTGCTGCAACAATAAATAGATGCAAATTTGTGCCGTTGATAATTATCTTTAATGTGCAAATTTCGTTGAACACATATACTCGCAATTTATCATGAATACCATATAACCAAAATAATTGAAGAGAGTGAAAGCATGTTACAATGCTTGTTAATGCAAAAGAAAACAACCGTCCGAGAAAACAGACCATATTACAATGCTTGTTAATGCAAAAGAAAATGCAAAAGAAAACAACCGTCCGAGAAAACAGAGCATGTTACAATGCTTGTTAATGCAAAAGAAAACAACCGTCCGAGAAAACAGAGCATGTTACAATGCTTGTTAATGCAAAAGAAAATACAATAGAAAACAACCGTCTTTTATAATAGATGTAAATTTATATATTATTTTGGAATGGACGCAAATTTGTGCCGTTTGTATTTCCTTTTAATGTAGCAATTTCGTTGGACGCATACCCATGCGATTTGATAATAACACCAGATAACCAAAATAATTGGAGACGTGAAAGTATATTATTGTCCCTACAAAAAAAACATCAAAATTTAATAGTAACGAAACGAAACGAAAGACAATGATATTTGAAGGCTTTAGTCTCAAAACTGGCTCAATTCGGTCTTTAAAATTTGACTGGAGAGAAAAACAATTTCACAGATAAATATTAAGAGAAGCAAAATGAATAAATGAAACAATTAAGACAAATGATGCAACCTTCATTTTTACAATACTCTCTCATCAGTATTGTAAATGGAAAACTAATGGCACTCGCAGCAATATAAATTCTAATACATAGACAGTAGAAGTTTGAAAACAGTTAATTTTTAGTTGTAACTAGATTCTATACAGCCAATTTAGATGGGATCTACTCGCTAGTATATTAAAAATGCATAAAACAAAACAAAAAAATCATTAAAAATGGGTTTAAAATAAGAACTTCATTTACCTTAATTTGTATTTAGTATTGATAAAATATATATTAAATTTAATTACGAGTTATGAAAAACAAATAATTATGAAAAATTTTAGGTTGAATATAATTTTAATAAATGTCATATCGCGTGATGGTGGGTAGGTGTGGTAACAGAGTTAACAGAATTACGTCGCACGTTTGCACATGTTAATATTGAAACCCCTAATTTCACAAAGGTTCGTGACTGCACAATCTACACCAGCCGACAATAAAAAATTAAGAAACTGTGAAAAAAATTTACGCAGCTATAAAATAATTATTCCAAAAAGAACATATCCGACATAAATGATACGAAAAGAGGTTCGGTTTCCTGTTTATTTTTAAAAAGGCAAAGATGATACGCGCGGACGCCGCATCGGCTGACTTTTTCATTCTGTCTCCTTCATTGTATGCCTATTTCTATCTTTATTTTCTGTCTCTTTTAATGTATTGTTATCTCTTTTTGAGCCACACTTTGGTGTATAAAAGAGCGTGTCATAATATATTCATTTCAGTTATTTAACTCACTCGCTAAAGTATTCGTTTCACTCGCTTTTCGTAAAACACCTAATAGAAGATGGGAAAAAAACGCTTGTTATAATGCTTTAAATATTTAAACAAGAATAATGAATATTCCATTGCAAAGCTAAACATTTTTCACGTCAAATTATTTCGTGTCAATAATTTTTTGGTCGTTTGCAACCTAAATGTAATAAATAAGGAATGGAACATTAGGAGAGATAGTTATATGCACGTAAATTTGGGGCTTTCCACAAATTTTGATACGGGTTAAGTGAAAATATTTCATTTAAAATTTCTAATCAAATGCCAGTAATATACGGAAAAAAATTCATTCCCATTTTTCATACATAGGGGAAGTCTGCGAGTCTATGATACAGAGCCGGACCGACGGATATGAGAAAATTATAAGGGTTTTTTTTTTGTTTTTGCTATTTTGCAAAAAAAACTCTGAAAATGAAATTATTATAAAAACAAAGGTGCAAAACTTCAAAGACATTAGATTATGAAAAAATCTCGAGACATCTCGATATGTTCCTTGTCAAATATTAATTATTAACCTACAAGCCCGAAAAAATGAATGCAAGCGAACTTTTAATAAAATTCATGTTTCCAATATGCGTGAACTAAACAGAATCATAATAGATAAGAACGGATGTTATTTTATTATATTCTTGTGCATAGCTTTGCAAGGACATGCACCAATTATTTAACTTGTGAATGAATATTGATGTTCATGAAATAACAATGTTTAAACATCGGACCATGCATGATACGCTGTTCGAGTATTATTGTTACATCACTATCGTGATGAAGATTATTCTACATCGAATTAAATAATTTTCCAATACGTCATTGTTAACTACAATTTCTAAATGTATGTAACCTAGTAAATCAATTTTTAGTTTAACTTTTACTTTTTTTTCGATCAAATCGTCGATATTAGTAAATAGGAATGTTTTGAGTTCTTTAATTATCGGTTATCGATATTCAGATAGCGATGTTTACATCGATATTTCTTCAAAATCGCTCATTCTTTAATCTACTTGACTTCAACCTGGAATTAGTAATTACTGTTATTAACAATTCGACTATGATAATCATTCACAATTTCCCATTCCTAAAGAAGTAATCTCATTTTATCCATTTAATCTCCATGAGAGAGCAAAGTATCCATCTTAATATGACCATGTAATGTCAGCTAAATAAATGTCCATCTTAATATGCCCATCTAATTTGTATACAGGCAGAATGTCCATATTAATATTTCCACCTAATGTCTGTTATATAAGTATCCGTCTTAATACGTCCATCTAATTTGTATATGTAGTGCAGTATGTCGATATGTTCACCATAACGTCTCTCATTTTATTTACATTATGTGAAAAAAGTTTTTCCGTAAAATTTTTTTCGTCCTGTATTTTTAACTGGTAATTTTTTTATAATTAATTATAAAAAAAATTACCAAAGCAACAAAAATTCAGTAAAAAATAAAAATCGTCGAGAAAATACCAATTTATGTACAAATATCACTTTAACCTTTTGTAAAGTTAAATTTGGATTCGTCATTTGAATCCGGATAATAATAATGAGATCTTCATAAAACCAAACTATAACTTGCTCTGCTCTAAACAAATTTCACAACAAATGAATCAACAATATGTTAGAGAATTTTTTTAACATCATATAATCGAAATTACACTTGAAGAAATTTTTCTTCACGTTTAACTCACGAATCCAAAAAAATCGATCAAATAAAACCTGATGCCAAAATCTTGTCCATGAACTACACACTCAAATTCCATCGCAGCTTACGATTGATATTAATAATTTTGATATAAACATTTATTACATATACAATCGCTATATTTCTCAACGCATTTGTCGACCTCCAACATTAACATACACATGACATTACGCGTGTACTTTCACCGCACCGACCGTAAACCAGACACTAATTAAAGTTCATGAAGCAAAATGATAACACGATCCTCCATAGCATACACAGCGGAACTGCAATATCTCAACCAATCGAAACCTCATCTCGACACATAAATGCAATCAGGATCCCAACGCAGCGATGCAATTAGGGAGCGCAGTCGGCATGCGGTGCATTGACGTCGATATTTACCAGTTGCTAGGAGCACATGCAACGCGCTAATGACGCTATCTAATGATTATCGGGTTTCATGTTTATTTTATTTCTTTCTGGTGTTTCCAATGTGCTGTGAGTTCTAGGAACCTGTTCGTCTGCTTGAATAGTAAATAATCTCTTTTTATGTGGAACATCTAATGGTCCATTTGGATGGGAGTTCAAATCTGATGACACATCGCAACATGCCATTAGGCCAGTTTTACATCTTGTAGGCTAACAGTATTATAAAGTTAAAAATATTCTTAAGACATATTTCTATGATAAATTATTTCATAAAATTAAAATAATAAAATTAAATTAATATTTTATTATTAACAACTATTTTAATATTTTTTTCTCGTTTTAAATTCTTTCAAATAAAAATATGTCAATATAAATATACAAAAATTTCGATGTTTCACATATACCATTTATTCCATGACGATTCATATTTTTTTATTCTGTTTTAAGGAATATGTTACGAAAATAGCAAGGAGTAGCTACTGTTGCGATGGGACCGTGGATGGATGGGAGATGGAAATTCTAAATAGCATATTTTAATAGTTATCTAAAAATAAATAAAGTTAACGCTTATCAAGTCTGAAAGATCAGTATTTGCTAACTAAATCTCATTATGCGAATTTTGTATCGAAACGGATCTAGGCATAGTTTGCGATTTAATCTTTTTCGTGGGTAAATAAGACGGGAAAATTGCCCACGTTAGATATTAAGTCGAACAAACTTGTTTGTAGAAGGAAACTTTAAATAAAATGGAGCCCAAAGTTTAGCATAGACTGTTGCATGTTGTATGATGTAGGAATATGTCTAATATGTTTATGTATTGTTCTATTCTTATTTTCTATTAGCAGAATAATATCTTGTTAAAATTCATTAGCGTCGATCTTATAGTTTAATCATTCTTGGAAACAATTTTAATAAGTCCGGCAAACAGCAGGTTAGTGCTAATATATAACTGTATTTTTAAACTTTCTTAGCCTATGTTATATGTTAAGTCGGATAAACTTGTTTATAGAAGGAAACGTTAAATAAAATGGAGCCCAAACTCTAGCATAGACTGTTGCCTGCTGTACGATGTAGGAATGTGTCATATATCTTCATGTATTGTTGTACTCTTATTTTCTATTAACAGAACACTATCTTGTTACAATCCATTAGCGTCAATCTAATAGTTTAATTATTCTTGGAAATTATTTTAACAAGTCCAGCAAACAGCGGGTTAGTGCTAATATATAACTGTATTTTTAATGTTTCGTTGCCTAATGGCAGAAACGGAGCACTTATAATTCCATATTATTTATCTTCCCATCAATAATGTCTGTCGTGCATAACGTTGCCAGACGTTCCATTCTTTGTAAACCCCATAATTTTAGCCCTATTTTAAATATTATGCCGGTATCAAAATTGTATTTCTGAAATTTCTGGCCAACAAGACCGTAAGCGCGCAAATAGTACCGGTAGCGTTCGTCAATCGATGACGACTGTAGAAGTAGACGACGTGGTTAGCACAATCCTACTCCCACCTGAGTCTCCCCGAAATAAACGCAGTCTTCGTTTCAATATAAACAGCAATTATAATATGAATTACAGATAATTGATACATGTAACACAAGATAATTATAATTAATACATGTAACACATGATACATGTAACACATGATAATTGTTACATGTAACACATGATACATGTAACACAAGATAATTATAGATAATGATACATGTAACACAAGATTATAGATACATGTAACACAAGATAATTACTTGTTTAAATTTAAAACAAACATGATTTTCCTTCTTTTCTTTCTATCTCATATTAAAGTATGAAACCACATATTTATTTTACTTCATGTGTATCTTGGAGATTTCCATAAAATCCGACAACCCTAATCGTAGTTCACATTGAAGACAAATTATACATAACGTGTAAAAACAATTGTTTCTCGCTGACTCTATCGAAAGAAATTGAAGTGGTATTTTAAGATGCAACGATAAATGTAAAATATTGTTTTGATTTGACATCTCCATCACATTTAGCAGTGCGTTCCTTGCTCTCCAATTTCTTATCGACATATATAAAAATCAAGGTAACGGCATTTTGCAACTATGAAATTCGAGATTATTTCGGTTAACTCGCATTAACATTTAAAGAGATAAAAACATCTAATTTAGTTATCTTATGCACATAACCTGTGTACCTTAGACTAGGCAATATATTTACGTAGTGAAAAATAATATCAAAATATTAGTATAGTAATATATAAAGCAAAAAAGATTGTTTATTCGTGTGTTCGCGCTAGTCTATGTAATCACAATATTCGTGTGTTCGCGCTAGTCTATGTAATCACATATTCGTGTGTTCGCGCTAGTCTATGTAATCACATATTCGTGTGTTCGCGCTAGTCTATGTAATCACATATTCGTGTGTTCGCGCTATGTAATCACAATATTCGTGTGTTCGCGCTAGTCTATGTAATCACATATCCGATTTCGAAAACTATTTTTGTGTTAGAAAGCTTTTACTTTTAGGAAGACTATAGGTAATATATCAACATTTCATAACAGTAGAGAAATAATAAAAATATAATAGGAATCGAGAAAAACTACTTACCGATGCAAGGCAAACCGAGACCTGCTTATTTGATCATCCCGATTATTCCCTCTGTAGTTTAAACTTCAATTTGAACTTAAGTGTGTACAGAGTAATTTATTTTTGTTACGATAAACGAGTCATGTCAAAATATTTCGAAGTTTTCGTTAGTCTTAAATTGTTACTATTAAACATGAGTTGAACTCCAGTTAGAGAACACTTTATGTAAGGGTTTAGGCATATATATATATATATATATATATATATACATATATATATATATATATATATATATATATATTTATATATATATATATACATTTAAGGAAAGCTAGTGTTCTTTTCATTACTCTTAAATAAAGCTTGTTAAGCGTGAGTTGAACTCCCGTTACGAAACACTTTACATAAGTGTTTAGACGTATATAAACATTTTAGGATATGACACACTCAGGCATATTTAAATATTGAAGGATATGAGATACTTAGGCATATATGTACATTTAAGGATATCTAGTATTATTTTCATTAATCTTAAATAAAGCTTGTAAAGTATGAGTAAAATCTCATTACGAGACACTTGGGTAAAACAATTAAGCATATATAAACATTTAAGGATATGAGATATTTAGACATATTAAAATATATAAAGATGCGAAACACATAGGCATATGTAAATATTCAAGGATATGTGTTATTCTTTTTAAACGGTTTTCACCATGTTGATAGATTGTCTGACATATCTTTCACAGGCGTGAAATTATCGTGAATTTTCGTAAATTTTAGTTTTAACTTTAGTGATTTAAAGAGGAAGGAAGGTGCCACATATTTTGTTAATATTTCAGCAACATCTGTAGAAAAACATTTTTTTTTAAATTTTAAGCAAATCGTTCCGAAATTCTCATAACTTGCTTTTCCAATTGATACAACATACAATGAACGAAGTTAAAAAGGTAAGTATGTGAAATTGAAAAAAAATCCTTTTCTAAATTTTCTTTTCCATAGATATAATATTAGACATTGTCAATTAAAGTGTATGTAGGATAATACGTATCATTTTACTAAATTTCAATTTTCTATGTTTTTTGAGAAAATTCTCACTGATATTTTTTGTGGTTCTGTATTGTTTAAAATTTGTGATACCGTCTTATTTACAAATTATAATTTGCCTTATAATTTCCATTTCAGTTAATACCTCACCTACATGTGAAACTAAACTTTTGTGTTAATAATTAAAATATAGTTAAAAAATTAATATACTTCATCATTGTGCTAAATTTACAAGTGTCTACATTAAAGGTGGGCCATATTATAAGAGTTTCCTTTTTTTTCTTTTGAGGTACAGAACTTTAAAAACCAAAATCTAACTATTAAATCGTTCTGTCTTATTTAGAATTAACCGTACTCACATTTTCTGCTGCCTTCGAAACAGAACTGTAAATCACGAAATCCACGTATGCACTTATATGCAAATATGGATATAGATATTTAATGTATATTTTTTCGATATTTTAAAAATATTTAAACGCAATCGTTTAAATTAATTCATCATATTCTCGTAGAATTTTCTAAAGAATTTTAAATAAAACTATTTAAATTAAGTCCCAGTCTGTATTTTGATAGAACTAAAAAGTCTTTTAAAAACAATTAATACCCCCGGCGTATAAATATGACACAAACTAAAGAGCAATCTTTTCCATCCAGTTGCCGAACAATTGTTTTTTTTTTTAAATAAAGAAATTTTTATATTTGAATAAAGCAGTCGTTTGGATAAATCCTATCTGTATGTTTGAGATTTGCGAAATATTGGTATCTAGAGAACTTTACAAAACAAAAAAGATAATAACCTATACCAAAGCAGATTTAGCTAAGGAGTTACCAGCATGAAGTTTTATTTGGAATTAATTTCGGCTTAGTAAAGGAGATAACATTTATTAATGTACCTTCTGGGGCATCGCTCTGAAGGCTGCGAAGAGGATTCGTGCTCACGCATAATCAAAAAGGCATTACATATTCAGCATCCATAGATCTCGGCGGAAGTGGAAACGAGATGGAAAATGGCAAACAGAATTTTCTACGTGATATTGATTTGCTGTTAGGGATTTCCGATTTTCTTCCTTTTTTTGATTGGGCGGATTTATCGTGTCTTGCTGGAACGAATCCAGTTTGTGCGAAGGAAGTGTTAATTTACGGCTTCTTAGTGAACAACTACAAACTTTATAGAATTAAATTCATATAATCTTAATGTACAATTCGACAACTTTAATTTACAATACATATGGCGGATTTATTGATAATGGATTAGAATTTCTTCCAGTAAAATATAACAATACATTTTGAAAATTTGTGCATTTAGTAGACTATGTTTGTAGAGTATGTTTAGTAGAGTATGTGACGATATAAAATGATAACAATAAACTTAAAAAGAGTAAAAAAAAATTTTAAAAAAATATTTACGTGGATTAGGATGAAAGATGGAAAGGACAAGCTTCATGGCGTATACACATGGCACAAAGCTTCCTGATTGTTTGTAAAAGTTTATGTAGAATTTTTTATAATTAATCACACGAATGCCTGAACTTATTCAATGTGCTGATTGATTATCAGTTTTATTATGAACCACATAGCATAGATATTTTCTTCAGTTGTCGCTGTTGATCCCCAACCCTCAATCAGGGTATCGCTAAGATTGGTACGATCACGCTTTAGCTCGTTGAACCAGTTATCAATAATAATGCAAAATTTGGCTTTATCACAAAATACCAACCAAAACAGATCGTAACTTTATCCTTAATTGAGACCACACGAAAGTCACTTATCAGTATTTATTATGAACCGCATAGCATTGATGTTTTCTTCGGTTGTCGCTGTTGATCCCCAACCCTCACTCAGGGTATCGCTGAGATTGGTACGACCACGCTTTAGCTCGTTGAACCAGTTATCAATAATAACTCAAAATGGGGCTTTATCATAAAATATCAGTCGAAATCGAGCATAACTTTATTCTTTATTGGGACCACAACGAAAGTCATAAAAAATGGTCGATCAAAAATTGTCTCCTGTTAAATTCGTTTCAATGCGATACAAGCAATTTTCAAAGTTTTGCTAATTTGTAATAACCAATAACAAATGAAAGTAAATACTTTAATCAAACAAAGAGTTTGATTTTTTTAATTTCAATTTCTTACAAAATATTTATTACAAATGACCATTTCTAAAAGTGCCATTACTTTCCTCGTAGGAACTGAAAACTAAGTATACCCATTTACGTAATATTATCATCAATATAATCAGTCCTATATAATAAAATCAATCCTAATTATCAGTTCTTGTGTTAGATTTTAAATTTAATCTAAAATTACTTTTAAAGAAGGTTAAATTAATTTTCTGGGATGTGTAATGAATGAGGTGCCTATAAAGTAAATTCATAGAAATTGAACCTCAAAAATTATATTAAAACACATAAGCATTTCTAAAGTTCTTTCACTTTTAAAATATGTTCAACAAGCGTGAAGCAAAGGCCCATATCAGAAATTAATGATTTTTAAAATTTTCATAAGCATTTTTGTAATAAAAGGTAACTTGCAACGACAGAAAATGGTAAAAATGTTTTATTAAAGTTTATTATCTTATTATAGATGATAAATAAGTAAAAACAGCGTTGGCAAAAGAAACGATCCAGATAACATCACTGAAAACTTTTGTCAACTTTCAATCTCAATGTTCAATACCAATTTTATAAAAAATATACCGTTAAAATTATGAATCTAAATAACAATTACTTTCTTTCATCAAAAAAATTCTAAAATATGATTAAAAAATCCAGTATATACAGGCGTTTTAAAATTTCAACAATCATTTTTACTGTAACATTCCTACTAGAGATATTCAAAACAATTTTCAAATTAATTACAAGTTTTATTAATTATTCAATTTTCTCTAAAAAGTAATTCGAAAAACTTTCTACTAAATTCCTAGTTCATTTACATACATAATGCAACCCTTTTTAAAATGTACTTCTTATCGTAATAAAGAAATATTTAATATCTAGACTGAAAAGTTACTCAAAAGGCTTTTCAACGTCAATCAATGTCGGTTTTCCACTGATATAGTTCTAAAATTACACTTTTACTGAACCAAAACATTAGCAACGATTCGTTGCTTTACGAAGGAGAAAGAAAAAGCCAGACATCAAACAAGTCATCCGAAAGGCATTTAAGGTCTCAGCAATCAGCGTTTCATTGTAACTACTCAGTCAACGCCATGCAGAATCTCGGGTATCATTATTCAGAGGCATTTTGAGATTAACGAGCCAGCCGTAGGAATCATACGACCGGTATAATAACTCTTGTTGGAGCGTGAACGGATGAGGGTTGGTCTAGTGTACTGAAAGGGATGTAAAGGAAATATCGATAAATGAAGTTTTTTAACACAATAGTTATTGTTTTTTTTTATTTGAAATAATAAAACTTCCTTTTTTCTTACTGAGACTGTACCATCTCTCAAATGCACGATATAACTTCATTTTCAACTATCGATAAGAGCCCGAACAATGAAATGGATTTTTACAGGATGTAAACTTAAAGCGAACTTTGGGTAGCACTGTTTTTAGAACCCGGTCACATATGTGTCTGTCTATCCGACTACCACAAGTGTTTTTCTCAGGAACCGTAAAGCAGGTATATGTTAATATGTAATATATAATTTGTTATATATGTTAATATGGAATATGTAATCTGGTATATGTTGATAAGGAAATCTTGAAGGGGTAAAATGATATTCGTATTTTTTTTTATTTCGTGTATCGTATGTGATTCCATTCGAAAGAGCATGTCATAATAATTCCAAAACTTTTTTCAAAACTTCCTGTAAGACTCTTGTGAAATTATTGAAAATGTAAAAAAAATATGACTATCTTCTATCGCCAAAATTAAAAAGGTGAAGATTAAAAAAAAGATAAAGAAAACAACGTTACGAGAAATTTAATCAAATTTCCCGGCAGACTACAGGTTTCCCGGCAGGCTACAGTTAAGATTCTAAATCTCATGTTCACAATATCTTTTGCGTCTGTATAAAAATTACTAGCCAATGTATTCACATAGTTAAAAATAATATTAATTCACCGTCAAAAAATATATATTTTTTTACTTTATTTTTCAAAATTCACACTCAGAGATGAAACATTTGTTTGTGAAAGATATAAGTAATGGTTTAATTAGTTATAATGGTCTTATTTCGTTATAATGACACTAAATTTTATTTTGTTGCTATTTTCAGCATTTCTCTAGAATTACCTGACATTAAAATCTGAAAAAAATTTCAGAATTCTTTTAACTCCTTCTCAATTGATCCTACATGACCAAAAGCAAAAACTTTTGAATATATCTAACAAACTTGCACATTTCTAGTCTAGGTACGTCCTGTTGAGGAATATGCTGGTTAATAAGCAATATTAATAATTCACGTTTTCTACGTTAGTAGATTTCTGAGAAATCCGCTATGGTAGACGAACGGATAGACAAAGAGTAGCGACGCTGTCGCAGTTCCAAACATTACACAATGATCTATTTTTTAAAATATAATATATTTTAAATAATATTATTAATTGAAAAATGACTTGACAAGGATTTCCACTTAAAATTTTTCAGTTGTATTTATTCACTCAATTTCAGTATCTTTCATAATTTTTCAACACTTGTGCATATTTCAAATTTTAAAAGTGTTGCATACTGCTGCATATCAGGACGTGAATTCCTTGAATATTGAATTTATTGCAGAAAATAAAATCGAATTTTTAAAAAAAAAAATTATGGCGTATAACCTTTAAGCGAAGTATGCATGCTCGTTTAATAAAACCGAACTATATTTATTCGTACATTGTATATAATTTCAAAGAAACAGTATTATACAGTAGCGCATATACATATGCATATATATATATATATATATATATATATATATATATATATATATATACATATAACATATATAACATAACTTTATTATGTAATTACAGTGAACGAAAGTTTAATACCCCTTAATTTTTTTTGTTCGTATGTCCAATTTCAATTATTATTTAAAGTCATCAGCGCATTCATATTATTAAAAAAATTATCTATAATTATTTTTCAGTGAACTAATAGAAAAGATGTTTGCTATTGGACGAACTACGCGTCGTTAATTACCCTTTAAAAAATGTAAGTCTGCATTTATACCCAACATGATATTTGTGGAATCAATCCCAAGGAATACTTTCCAAAGGTTGTATGGAATTACATTCAAAATGTTATTAAATTAAGCTGTTTCTAGAATAATTGAAAAAGCATTAATCAAATATAAAAATAATATTCATTGGAGATAATTTGACGAAGATTTGAAAGTGCTCTACCGTTTAGACACACGGCAATTTTCAATAGGTTTCAAAAGATCAAAAACGTTTACATAAAAACTGTCTATACAGACGAAAAAAACGCTCGGATTTCGAACTCCTAATCTTTGACCGAAATTCCGAACCGAATCTTCGAGTTAGAAAAACACTCGTCTCACATCGTCCTCGATTAGAAAATGATGGTAAAAACTTTATTTCCTAGTAACGGTCTACACACGCAAGGCACATATACCCAAACAAAATAAGTTAGGCCCGCCCAAAAACTTGTAAAATTCTTTCTTTATAACCAAAACTGAAAGCTATATCGATTATCTTTTATTATTTTTCCTTTTTGAAGTTAAAATATGAATCTAAAGAAATGCTAAAACATTTGTAGCTACTCTTGAAGTATAGAAGAACACTAAAAATATCATATCATGGATTCATTTCATTATTCTGCAATAATAATTTGTATCGATAAAATATATAGCGCACATCCCTCAGAACTTACACTACTTAAGGTTTGTGACTGTTTTTTCTCGCACATTCTTGTTCGTTGCTCAAACCACTGTAGTAAAAAAGATTGTGCGTATTTATACGGGTTTACTCGTATTTCTATAACTGTAATGAAAATCTTTGGCAATGTAAAAAAATATCGATTTACTTTAAAAAGGCAGTGATAATTATATCTATAATAATGCTTTAAAATATTTGCCAAAGATCGTGATGTAGAGTATTAAGTAAGAGGAAAGAATTTTTGATGAAACATATATAATTGCAAACAGAAAAAAACTGAGACACCCATGATAAAAGTTGTGTCGTGTTCATGTTGAAAGTATTTAATTGAATATCTAATAATATTGTTGAGAGAAGTTATTTTTTGCAAAGAATTATATTATTCTTCAGTGATTTTTGATAAAATCTGTGAGAGGCGTTAAAAATATTCCTAAAATGTATTTTACATCATTCCACTTTAATTGAATTATAACCTTTTATCAATAACCTGTCTAACCAATGATATTGGTCAAATTGAGTGAACATTAATTATTCAATAGTTTGCTGGTTTCAATAATGCATCTGTCAATAAATCAAGAGTAAGATAGGTATCCTGCAAATTTATAAATACAATTATTGTATTTTTTTCTAGATTATTGACTTTAGCAGCTTATAGCACCAGATCTAGTTTTATAAATTATGCCCGCACTTTTTCAAAATTATGAAGAAAAAAAGAAAAGTTTTGACTATTTAAATTTTGGATTGTTCTTAAAAACTTTTATTTAATACGTATACACTAGCGTGACCCGTGCGAAGTCTTCGCATTATTATTTATTCCATTATGAAGCTCAGATGACAGATCAAACAAATATTTTACTAAAATTGACATATAGAGGCGCAAGTATCAAAAGCATTGAGCTAAAGCGCCACTTTATTTATACGTGAGTGGATTTGAAATTAAACAAAAATTTTACCGACCGTCAATCATATTGACGTTGAGCCGTTAGATGGCAGCATTGCTGTTTTGTGTATATAATTTTAATAATTAATTAATTTGCAAAAACAATAGCAATAATAATTTTTTTAGTTGTGGATGCCGGTAGAGCAAGCAATTATCTATAAAATGATATATAATTTATGTGGATTAGTTGTGAGGTTTTTTCTAAAAAGGGAGTGTAACATCTTAACCTTAGCGTATTAATATATATATGATGATGATGATGATTAAAGAAAATATTCATTTACCCCTGTCGTATAACTCATCCTGTTCAAATTGCACTTAGACTGTATGTGGTAGTTTACAAGAAATATTTACCTTCATGAACATATGACTTGAAATTTATCATAAATTGTTTGAAATTGATCGTAAACTTTCTATCGTTTGCCAAAACTAACATATCAAATCAAAAGTAGTAGTGATGGCTATTCTGCACCTCGATTACTTTTTGTCCATGTTCATCGATTAAATTTATACTTATAGATTAATTATGTGAGGTGTGTCTATTAAATAATGGGACTGATTCAATAAGTCACCTTTATTTATATGCGTTACAAATTTATTAATTGTATTTGTTTTTAAGATTGATCCTTAAGTGCACCAATTGATAAATGACTTGTTTCTTTAAGGGCTGATTTAGCTTTTAGGAAAATATGAAAGTCGCACGGTACTAAATTGAAGCGATTATGGAATGTGAATTTATTAGAGAACACTGCCAAATGGATTGTTCTGACGAACCATTGTCGACAGTTTTTTTTAATTGTCTCTTTGTTTTATCAAAATTTCTTTATTATAATCTGACTGACTTTTTTTACATTTTCTTCGTTTTCATTACAAATTTATTAATTATATTTGTGGTTAGGATTGATGCTTTAGTGCACCAATTGACCCATTACAAATTTATTAATTGTATTTTTGTTTAGGATTGATTCTTTAGTTTACCAATTGATAAAACCATTACAAATTTATTAACTGTATTTGTGTTTAGGATTTATTCTTTAGTGCACCAATTGATAAATGACTTGTTTCCTTAAGCGCTGATTTAGCTTTAAGGAAAATATGAAAGTCGCACGGTACTAAATTGAAGCGATTATGGAATGTGAATTTATTAGAGAATTTTATTAGAGAACACTGCTTAATGGATTGTTCTGACGAACCATTCTCCACAGTTTTTTTTAATTGTCTCTTTGTTTTATCAAAATTTCTTTATTATAATCTGAGTGACTTTTTTTTACATTTTCTTCGTTTCTTAAAGTACAAGGTCGTCTAGGGCGTTCATCATATTGGACGATCTAACATCCCCCTCTGAATTTCCCCCGCCCGAGAAAGGCAGTCATTCCTATAAGGTGCATTAAGCATTTGAAAATATTATTTTGTTTTTTTTCTGCAATGTTACTAGCAATTTCAAATTTATACGTTGTTCAAAATTTAAAATTAGTACTTTTAGACCCACTATAGAAAACATAGCATCAATTGAACGTCATACGCAATCAAATGAAAGTCGTAGAGTGTTGCTGCTTATTGTGTAGGTTTACTTATTAGGTGAAAAGACGAAAAGGTAGGACTTTGTTTATTAGGTGAAATCACAATCTAATTGTTTAATAGACAACCTTGCATAATGTATATTATTAAGTGTATATTATTGGTTTCGCAAAACTTAGGACGGAACGGAAAATTATTTAATAGAATAATGGAAAGTACTTAAACAACTTGCGCGGAATTTGGTTTATTCTATTATGACAAGAAATAATTTCATATTAGACCTTGTCAGTCACGTTCGTATAAGCGTGCAACTTTGAATTCACAGCGTTCATATGAACCGTGTTATAACGTCAACCTATAACGTTGTAATGACTTGATAAATAATGAAAACATAAAAAATTTGGAATACTTTTATATATTTCCATATGATGGATTTATATAGATTCTTTCATAATTATAGCTTTTTTTTTACGTAAAAACGTCTTTAAAATAGATGTAAAGTGGAGAGGCAATCGCCTCCAAATATCGCAACTAAATGAGCGACAGTTTCTATAGAAGTAATTTCAAACTTCAATTAAAAACATATATAGTGCCGCCGTTTGAATGTACGTACGCACTATTTTCAACTTTACAGATTTGATAAGTGTCTGACGTTGGTGATACTCCGAGATGACTTCATACATTTTCCGTTTTTTTTTTAAATAATGGTGTAAAACACTAAAAATACAAATATATTTTATTTTCATTGTCAATTATCAGTGTGCATGCTGATGTACTGGTATTCCTTTATCAACTTTAAATGTAACCTTTTATTAGAGAACACTGCTTAATAAAGCAAATAGTATATGAAACACAATCATAATTAACACATTATTTGTTATAACTGATTGAAACTTGAATAATTATCAACTAAAATATATCAGTTATTAATTATACTACAGGAAATACTGTATACATAGCTTCGATTCGAAAAATAAACTATAAACATTCAAGATCAGATTATTCTGATAAACATTTTTAACATAATCGACTTATGTATGAAATATTGCCAAAAATATAGCAAAGAAAATTGGTCATTGATTTTAATTTCTTATGTTTTTAATCGTTACGATACTTGGGCACTGTAACACCATATTAAAACTTGTAATATAGAATTTATCTAAAATTCTATACTTCGAGTCCTATTTTTCTATTTAAAAAAATATATTTCCGAGCTTTGTTTTTCGTAATTTCAAAAAAATTCTTATGTTTTCTAGCACAATTTGTAACACGCCAATATATTTAAATCAGAAAATATTCACGTTCGAAGAAAATTAATATCTCATATATTTATTGAAAGAAAACTTACGGTCACGATATTTTTTATGCAGCAGATATTTGATTGGTACATTATCAATTAAGACTTATATAATTTATTTCAGAAACCTGTCGCTTGCTGCAGGACTTCCGGAATGTGGGAAGATTCGATGATACCAGTTTTGGATGTAGATGGCCCGACAAATCTTTAAGGTAAGCGGCATATCTAAATAAATATTTTATAAAACAATGCTCTAATATACCAATTGGCAACTTGAAAGCCACTGGAAATTCTTTTGTCCTACTTAAAACTCTAATTATTGTAAATACCGGCAGCGATAAAAATCACTTGACCAGCAAAGATTTAAAGCATTTTACTGAATTATATGTAGTGAGTTAGAATGCAGGAAAGATGAAAATATTTCATTTTAAAAAATAATTCTAGTTCTATAACTTCAGCTACATGTAACTATGCATTCATTAAAATTTAGGAAATCTATTTTTAATGAAAATTATTTGACACTTTGTAAACTGATACAATTCTACTCACACTATCAATCAATCTGTTACCATCGAGCTGATGTGATGATATAGGAAAGAGGTGGTCGCAGAAACGTTTCAAGGGTTAACAGTGAACGTAGCAAGTTTGGGCTTTTCGGACTCATTTCAACGAGTCCTTTAATTATATATTATAATCGATAGATTCTGATGATAAAGGGGAGACGTGGTCAAGGCAACTTCTCAACCATTAATATGAAACCATATCGTGTTTGGACTCGTTTAACTTGTCTCGATAAGTCTTTTGGCTACATGTTATAACTAGGAGAGACTGAAGATTCAAGAGGGAGGTAATCTCAATGGCTAACAGAAACCCCATTGAATATGAACTCGTTTAATTTATCTCATTGAGTCCTTTGGTTACAAAACCGTGTTAAAAGATTCCTCAATTTTTTTTCTTTATTCAGTCACGTATAGAAAGCATTATAGCATCTGCAAAACATTTTTGAAGCTGCGCCTAACATATAAGTCAATAATACAAATTGAAATTGAAGTGGCTTATTCAACGTTAGTGGTTTTTTTTATTACAGTTGTAATTCTTTCAATTTTACCATCCTTTGAATCAACAAGCAAAGTAAGTAAAACAGATATCCACACAACACTGATATGTTTCGCCGCCGTATTTTCGTTAGAACAGAAAGCGACCATCGAAATAACCAGAGTTGGTTATATGTGTGTGTGTGTGTAATGATAAAAAATGCATTTAGTTTTGGTTAGGTTTGGTTGCTTATGAAATTAACTTCGAATCAGGACTCAAATGCATAAAATTATTTTTGAGTGAACATAAAAGCTAATAATACAAATCGAAAATTTAAGTAGCTTATTCAACGTTCGTGGTTTTTTTTATTACAGTTGTAATTCTTTCAATTTTACCATCCTTTGAACCAACAAGCAAAGTAAGTAAAACAGATATCCACACAACACTGATATGTTTCGCCGCCGTATTTTAGTTAGAACAAAAAGCGACGATCGAAATAAGGAGAGTTGGTTATGAGAAGATAAAAATAAATGGAAACAACCTCGATATCGTTGTCGTGAACGAGTGTATCGCGTGTCAGATGCGGTTAAGAGGAAAATCTAGCCTGTGAAATATAACTTTAGTATTCGTATGTTTTCTTTTGCCAGTAACAGATTTTTATTTACTTGCAGGGCTGTAATGTTTAGTTTGTAACTGAAAAGTACTTAGTGGCTATGTTGCTAGATTTAAATAACTTGGTTTTGAAACCTAACTGGGTACTTATTCATTACTATAATACAAAAATCTACCTTTGTCAAACACTTTCCTTACCATCTATTGATTATGGATATATGTGCTATCCTGATCTTAATGAAGAATATTTGTGCAAGTTAAAACGTCTTCAAAATTTATGCCTCCGATATATCTTCGGCCTCAGAAACTATGATCACATTTCTGAATACAGATCACTTCTCAAATGGCTGAAGATCCGTGATCGACGCCAACTTTTTCATAGTTACACTTCTTTTTAATATATTAAAAATCCTCATAGCCAAAATTATCTTACTGGCAAATTTAAAGATTTATCTGCTGATAAATATATATATATATATATATATATATATATATGTATATATATATATATGTATATATATATATATATATATATATATATATATATATATCATTCTGGAAGTTATCTCTGAACTTCTCTCATATTCGGGCGTTTGAATATATTAGTGCAAACAGTCTGCAAACAACGCAATAACATATATATTTATATACAGAACACACCTTATTTATTCCTAAACATACCTCTACCACTTACGAAAAATCCTTCACAGTCCAAGCAGCAAAAATTTGAAATCAATTGGATCCTGACATCAGTGTCTCTAAATATTTTCAAAGATCGAGTGAAAAAGTCCCGCCTCTCCTGAAACCGTTTCCTTTGTATCCTTATCCTTTCCTGTCTTTCCCATCCCAAATCATGTCAATAGTCTTTACTTTCGTATTATTTTTAAATTTTTTTTTCGTCTAATGTGCTTTAAAGAATTTTCATTGCAAAATCTCTTACAGTCTACCAACTAAATTTCAATACAAATTGTTTTGGTTGACTGGAAGAGATTACCATATGTACTATACATAAAAGTTAATAAATACATAAATAAATAAAAATGGAATTTGTAATAGAATATTTAATTATTTATTTACATCTAAACTGAAATAATCTCCATATTCATACATCATACTATAGGTAAAAATAAAATAAATATAATGTTTTGTATCAACGGATTAATATTATATTTAATTTGGGATAGTTTGCATCTTCATGCCTAAGGTGACATTAGAAAACTTATTATATATTTGTAATTGAAATGGAAGTCATTATCCTTAATGTTGGAAGTTCTTATTCTAGTTTGGCGGCCACTAGTTGGCAGCATTGTGACGCGAGTCCTGCAAATGGCTGTACATTTAGGCTTATGAGAAATTTGGACGTTTGTTAAGTTTAATATGTTTATTTTTCTTTTTATTGTTATTATAATGACACGCTTAATGCCGTATAAAGGTAATCTTAAATTTAAATATCCCTATTTTCCAGTTCACACTACTGTACAAGTACTCAAGCTTATATATTCTTGTGGGATATTCATCAGATTCTTTTAAAATCCTTATTTTTATAGTAATGCTTTAGATTATGAAGGTAAAACAAATAATATAGAATAAAACAAACAAAATTCGTTCCTTTCAATTTCAGTTTACCTTTACTTTTCAATAAATTTTTCTTCATACTTTCGATGTTAATCTCTGTTTTTAAGTCTTTATCGCCATATGAGTAGTTTTACCCTCTAATAGAGGATTTTATTTTTAGTTGGCATATCATTTCTACTTGTTTTTAAGCACAAATTATATAAACAAATACCAAAACATAAGTTTCATTAAAACACATTTTATAAAAGTGTAAAAATTGAAACATTTTGCATTGTTAAGGTGTTCACGTTCGCAATTCAGAGTGAACATTTTCCTAACATAATAAAATTGTATTTAAAGTGTGTTTCTGTAAAAAAAATTTAAATCTTTTTCGTTAAAATAGTAGCTAGTGTGTTTTTCAGAAACTGTTGACAATTTTCATACAGTTCCTTAACACTTTTTACTCAGTTTGACATATACAAACACTTGTAAGAATAATAAACACGTTCTTTGTTACAATCTGTACAAGTGAGATGTATTAAAATTTGTAGGTGCACTGAAAACTATATTCCTTTTTCGATACGATCGAAACTTAATAAATTTGCTTAAATAATTTCTATTTAGGTTGGCTAATAAGTAATGAACGGTCGTTAATGTTAGAATTTTTTATTATACTTCAAATTTAAAATTAATTAATCGTCGGTATAATAATCGCAGTCATTAGTTTCCAATTCAAAATTAATCAATCGTCGACATAATAATCACAATCAATTTGTGCTACATGTTTCCAACGCAATAGCAGGGAGTAGATGGCTTATGTATAAAATTCAGGTGGCTTGAAAGGAAAAAATTGGCCAATGAACTATCGTAAGTTGTCTTTATCATCAAAGTTTTGCGTAAGACATTACTGAGCGATATAAACAAACAATAATTGGCGGGTGCAAGGTCTGGTATATATGGCGAGTGGCAGATCTGTGTCCACACAAAATCTGAAACTTGAAGGCTGATCTGTTTAGCTATATAAGGACCGGGCTGCAGCAGGTTCGGACTAAGTTCATATGTATTGACACATGTTTACCGTATTTGTCCAACTAAAAGCAAAAACTTTAAGACAGGTCTGTTTGGCTATATAAGTACAGCAGGTTCGGACTAAGTTCATATCGTATCGACGCATCGTATTTGAAGCTTTCCTCAAACTGTGTAAACGATTCTCTATAGTTCCGTGTGAGCACCCGAGCTCAGTTGCCAACGTGTCGTTAATAGAATATCTTCTTCAATTAACAATTTTAATCTATCGCTATCCAAATCCACCAGTTAACCAAAGTGTGGTTGATCACCGAGGGAATAATCGCCGCTGCGAAACCGCTGGAACAATTGTTTTGCAGTAACTTAAGATATTGCATTAGGAGCTACGCGTAGCTTCGTAGCATAGTGGCCAGATGGGTACTCGTATAGCAGACAGTGTCTTACATGCGTCTTAATGTTGTCCATATTTTATACGTGTTAACATTACAGATACTTAGTTACTAATGAATCAGTGAGAGCGTGCTGCACCCTTTATATATATTCGATCATGGAAGCATCATCATGGAAGATTCTAGAATGTTCCCATATTTTAGAGATAATTAAAAAAACGCTCATTACTTTTTAGCTAATCCAATAATAACTTACTAAATTGTGATAATTAAAAGTATAGAAGAATAAGTCAAGATTTTAAAATAACAATAATTAGAATTAAAAAGAACTCAAAAAAATGAAATGTTTATTTTTGTTTCCACTTACGAAAACCTAGTGATTAAGCCTCAAAAAATTGTCAAGATTTTTTAGAGATATTCCGTATTGTATTTTTTTATTCTGTAAGTCATGCTTAGAGCTCTAAACTATTTTATGGGTTACTAGCAGGACCTAACCAAATTCCAGTATTTATTGACAAGTGCATTTTATTGTATGTGGTTTTGAGGGAAAAAATAAATACTGTCCTGTCGACTACTTAGTCTGTTAGCTTGTCAATTCAATTGCTAAAATCAAATCTCATCATTCACCGTATATACCATTGGAAGCAACATCTAATAAATAAAGTCCTTGATATTCCACCAGCAGCTCAGCATTGCCTTTTTGGTATTTAGTTCAAATATGAGTACTGATGCTTCCTTTTGTCTGTATTAAACCTTTGACATTTTTGTGAATATTTAATGTATGTTACCCTTTTCACATCACTAATGACACACATCACTAATGACTAATTGCTTCAACCTATCGCATCTACATATTAAAATCAATAATTTTTAACAAACGTTTGCTCAAAAAAGGAGAAGTGTTCGTATTTTACCTGAATTTAAATCCATTTTCTCTCATGTTAACAACTGAAACTGTTTACAATCTTTTTTAAAAAGTCCCAAACTCTGACTAAAAACTTACGAGCTAACCCAATAAGCAGTTAAAGTAAAAGCACTTTTGGCTTCCATATTCAAAAATTTTAAAATTGCACTGAAGCTTTCGGAGAATGCTAAATATATTCCAAAATTAAAATATATTCCTCATTTTCAAATTACATTTTTTTTTATCAAACGGCCAATATACACTTATAGTATTTAAATATAAATTGTTTCTTCAAACTCCATCAAAACGTAAACTAGATTACAAATTAAATTGGCTACTGACGTCTCGCTAAGCCAACGTAAGACCGCACATGCATATTGCAATTTCAGTCTACGGATTGCAATCTGCGGGGCGAGCCCTAATTGGTTTGATCTCATTTTGGATGCATCACCTGCCCGCCGTCGTCTAGCGAATGAAATGTTAGATTGAATGTTAAATTCGTTTCACGGTATGGTCTGTAATGATGGAAACAACGTAGGAAACTTATAGCGCATTGCTTGCCATGATTTACTTGTTTGTTATTGATTTTAATATTAAAAGAAATTCTTTCAAAAATAACACTTCGATTTCAATTATCAAACTTTTCTGTAATATGGTAGTTGACTCATTCTAAATTCTCATATTTTTCATACAATATTGTGAAATATAAGTTAATTAAAAACCATTCTTGAGAAAAAGTCAAAAATTGATTGAAAAATAAGCCAGTTATAGGCTTCTAAATTTGAAGATACGGATAGGGTTCGATATATCCCTCTCTCTTTTCCTCTTGTAGAATATAATGTGCAATATTAAAAATGACCTCACAATACAGTATTCCCGTCCTTGTCTAAAGATTAAATTTAAACTTTTATAACTCAGTCAATTTTCAAGATTATTAAAAAGAATTTTCACTCTTCATCAGCTTGAAATTATGATTAATTAAATAAAAAAAATTAGTCAAATACCCAATTTCTAACAATGTATTTATTAGATGTCATGATGTAATTAAACAATTTAGTTTAGTTTTACAGCTATCTAATTAATATAATCGAACTTTGACCCACTTTCCTCTAATTGATTATGTTTAAATTTTGCACATACAAGTGTTTCGATGACAATACAATATTATTATAACACCGAACTAATTTAATAAAGGGGTCAAAAGATGATCAAAGAAACCCCTAAAGGAATTGTTCAGAACTCTCGTGTTTGGATTCATTTAATTCGTCTCGAAGAGGACTTTATTTCTGGTTACATGCGACTTTTCCCCACTCAAAAAATCTAAAGTTTATAGCGTACCGAAGACTATGTGACACTAGGGTGTAACCACCCCATTGTCACACATGTCACACAACATAATGTGTCGCGAGCGCTTCACCTCAAGATGCGAGCACATCCCATTTTATAAATACGAGTGAAACTCGCACATTTCATAGTAAATAATATTACTTTACTTGTGCTATGAGACCTTGTTTCATGTCAAATTTCATGATTCGAGATCAACCGGATTCTAGGTCAAGCCTATAGATTTTGATTTATTTTCGAGTATCATAATATAGGGCATAAATGGCCGTATTTCTAGGGTTCTTTTTGATCGCATTGACATAGAAACATGACATAGATTTTTTAACAGCTCCAAGAAACCATAGACCTAAATATTTGTTATAAATTCAATTTGGTACCTTCACGCATTCCTGGGAAAGAGAGTCTTGACAGATCCGCAGACGGATAACGTAGTGATCCTATAAGGATTCCTTTTTTTCATTCTGAGGTACGAAACCCTAAAAATACGATTAAAGTAATTCACATGTCTTGCTTTCATCAAATTTCCATCGATTGAATTTCAGTCACCAATTAACATCATATTTAAGTCACACAATATAAGCGCCCACAATTTTATAACCAAAATAAAGTTTCAAACAAATAATCGAAAATATGAATACATATTATGCCACTTTTACTATTATTTGTTTACTATGTTTTTAGATCCATTAACATTATATACGTTAAAGAAAAATATTTCATCCCCAAGCTTGGTATAAACGGAGCATATATATATATATATATATATATATATATATATATATATATATATATGTGTGTGTGTGCGTGCGTGTGTGTGTGTATATATATATATATATATATATGTATGTATATATAAATTGGTTGCTTTATTTCTGTGTATATTAGCAATTAATCTACGTAATCATATTATGTGGCGAAATATATGGCGAAATTATAAGAATTTCTCATCATCATCCATCGACGGAACCCTAAAAAAGAAAGGTCTAGGAACAGAGTTTAATAATAATAACCTTAACAGTCATTCTTCAGTGTTTTGCCTACCCAATACTTTTTGATTAAAGTATGACAATGCTTACTTCATGCTATTCGTAAGTATTATTAAAAACAGAAAAATTATTTGATCGCAAATATTATTTCAATTATAAAAACGGAAAGTTTTATTTAAATGAAATGAGTAATTTAAATACACAAACATTCACACTTTAGGATGAATGAAATTGTGAATATTGAACAATTTATTTATTATTTTACGGTGGCTAAGAACAAATTTATTTTATTAACGAACAATTTCTTTGCCTCAACCAAAGCACCAATTAAAAAATATTTTATGCGTGTCGAAAGACTGCAACGATTGTGAATGTCGTTAACAAATAAAAAAAAACTTAAAACGGCAACAAATAAACCAGCAAGCTAACAAAAATGACGAATAACGAGTAATTAATAATCACACACCCAAACACACACACCAACAGAAGTAAAAACTTAAAACTATTAACAATGGTTTTATAATATTTTATACTATTTTTAAATTTGAAATCCGCGATAAAAACATTATCGAACAAATACATAACTGTTTTACCACGCTAATAAGATAACTCCTAAGCCACTGTGAACTGTGCACACATTACATGATTTATTGCAGAGAAAAAATTTAAAATAATTTATATCAAATTATTAAACGCAGATCATGATACGAATATTGGAAATAACTGAAAATAAATGCTTTGTTTTGTAATTGATTTATCTATATAAAATATTACCATATTTAGTAATCCCTGCACAGTTATTCGACAATTAAATATTTAAAATAATCAAATTAAAACACGATTGAAATAACGGACAGTAAGCACACATTGAACTTTCCATGATATCAATTTAACTTTACTTGTATAGATATACACAGCACTAATGTTGAACAACGCGTCACCCTTATAGCTACAGATACACTGCTACTACAGCATGTCGATGACGCGAACTCAGATTTTACCCGTCCAAAAAGTGTCCAACGCGCACATCATACAGTCGGATATATAAAATGTGTTGTTGTATATGTGTGTATACGTGTACACAGGCCGTTAGGCGTGTTATATGAATATGTATATATATATATATATATATATATATATATATATATATATATATATATATATATACATATATATATATTTATATATATATATATATATATATATATATATATATATATATATATATACTCGTTTATACATATACATATAATACATTAATATATATTCTTTCACTGCTAGCCAAACGCAGCACGTCGAACTAGCTACAGACATACTATTAACATTAGAATGGCGGTGACGCCACTCAATAAGATTTTCTCCTACCAAAGTCGCTCAACACGCCTAAAGAAGTTTTAACTTCAAAAAACTGTTAACTGACATTGACTGCCATTGCGATTTCCGTTCCCAATATAAATTACATTTTAGCAGCATAGAAAAGCTATTTGCACACCTAAGAGTATTTCAATTAGTCACGAACTGATAAAACTACGAAATTTTCGACATAGGCAGGGCATAGCAGCACCGACAGATTTTCTTGGGTTTGTAACTATATTAATACGTTCTTACTTTCTTTTAGTAGGGTTTCCAAAAAAAATATTTAATCATTTTTCAATATCAATTATTACATCTGTCGTGGATTTTTTTTAAATATTAATTTTTTTCTTTTTTTTAACTTAATTTTCAGTTCAGTTCATAAAGTTATTTGTTGTTTTCGGTAATTATTCCTCGGCAAAACCAATTGGCAAAGGCCAATTTGTTCATAAACATAAAATCTACATTATATTTTTAAAAAATCACATATATGTATGTACTTATATCAATAACTGACAACTTTTTCATCAGTATTCAAACTTCAGTTGAAACTTTTATTGTTGATTAGCTATACTAGTACGTATGTACTAGCTGCGTTTTCCATTTAAGTATATGTTCACAATTAAGGGTTAATGGCATAACAATTTTTTAGTCTTTTTAACACGAAGTAAATATATATATATATATATTATATATATATATATATATATATATATATATATATATATATATATATATATATATATATAAAAATTCAAAGTTTTCCCACTTTTAATTACATTTAAACATTTCATTACAGTAAACACAAAAATTACTGAATTATAAATTTAATCGACTTTTCTTACGAAATAATACTTATATCGCTCGATATTCGTAGCCAAATAAGAGGTTTGTCTCATTCGCATCGTATCGCTTTGATGATGCTGCGTGGCGCCCAGTGTGCGTGCACTGAACACTTAACCTGAAATAGTGCATGTCAAGAACAAAATGAGATAAGAAACAAAAATATTATTTTATTTAACTTATTTTGTAATCATATTCTGCACTCGTATCACTCCGCTGTTCTATTGATATAACCAGCTGGGCTCATAGAAGCCAACTGACTATATCAATGTAACAATTACCTTTATATACCAAATGTAAATGTGCCATGTTACCAAATGTTGCTCAGCTTTGTACCATATATGTACAAGATTCAAGCTTACCCGCATTCAGATAATGCAACCAACATGCGGCAAACTCGATTAGGAGATCGTTACTGCAGGTTGCAATTCGCAAAGTGCAGTTGAAATATACATGAGTGCCCGCTCGTCTGATGAACCGAGCACTATTCCGACGGTGAATGAAGCTCAATGCATTTGGAGGAATTTATCTAAATGTTATGCATTTTTATACTGAATTCTAAGCTAGTCTGAGACGATGTTAGTTTTCTAATTACATAATTAGAGCAAATTACTCAATATACAGTATTAGAAGTTAAAATAGGCATTACTATGGTACATTTTGGTTCCATTTTAAATTCACTTTGTATTTCATGTTTAAATAAATAAAAAACGTATTTTCCTGACCTTCAGTATAAAAATAAATTTTATATGTAGCCCAAGATATAACCAAAATTTTTAAGAAAAAAATAAAACCGTCTTTAAATAACCAGCAAACAGTAATCGCATCGAGAAATACAAAATAATGAAAATACGAGTATTTAGTTGAAATGTTTGCGATAAGATATATTTTCCGAACATAAAACCTTCATGTCTTTGTATATAGCGACAATTTCTACTCGTCATTTCTTAAACTTGCACTAAAGTGACTAATATTTTAATCTAAACTCCACAAAATATTACCATTTAAATTGGTTTAACAGTTTCCGCGTGTTCTAACACATAAATATTTAAATAGACAGCCAATACATTCAATATGTTATTTAGTTGAAATGTTTGCGGTAAGATATCGTTTCCGAACGTAAATACCTTCATACATAAGCGACAATTTCTACTCGTCATTCCTTAAGTTTGCACTCCAGTTTCTAACTCCAACGAGTGCAAGTCATTTAATTGCGAAAATGTTAGACATTCAACAGAGAACAAAAATGGCTAACATTTTAATTTAAACTCCTTACAATATTCCCTTTTAAGTTAGTTTAACAGTTTTTACATGTTATTCTAACATATTAATATTTAGATAGGTAGCCAAAAAATTCAACATTTTCGCCCTAATATTTGAAATTATCAATAAATTAAAATACGATTATATAGTTGAAATGTTTGCGGTAAGATATCGTTTCCGAACATAAATACCTTCATTATTTATACATGAACGACAATTTCTAGTCGTCATTTCTTAAGTTTGCACTCCAGTTTCTAATTCCAACAAGTACAAGTCATTTAATTGCCAAAACTTCAAACATTCAACGGAGAACAAAAATGGCTAAGATTTTAATTTAAACTTCTTACAATATTCCCTTTTAAATTAGTTTAACAGTTTTTACGTGATATTCTAACATATTAATATTTAGATAGGTAGCCAAAAAGTTCAATATTTTTGCACTGGTCTTTAAAATTGTTAATAAATTAAAGTATTTAGAGGAAATGTTTGTGGTAAGATTTTCTTTTTTTTGTTAAGGTTTTCGAACATAAATACCATGCCTTTGTATATTAGCGATAATTTACATTTCTCATTTCTTGAGTTTGCAGTTAAGTTTCTTACTCCATGAATACAAATAATTTAATTGCGAGTCCTTCAATAGAGAGCAAAAGTAGCCAAATATTTTAATCGAGACTCCACGCAATATTCCCATTTAAATTCGTTTGACAGTTTTTACGTGATGTTCTAACATATACATAGTTAGATAGGTTGCCAACAATTTGATATTTCCACACTCGTCTCTAATATTTTCAATAAAAATCAAATCTTTAAAAAAAAAACCGTATTCCAAATCGAAAGAAAAATCTAAATATTTACATTTTGGCGTCAAAAAAAAATTCAGACAACATTAACTAGTAACTCATTCTTAGTAACTCATTTTTAGTGAAAATCGTGTTTTTCTAATAATTATAACTTTTAATTTGTCGTTTCTCCGTACAAATAAATTTTCAAAAAAAATTCAGTGCTCTACACATGTTTCAGCTTTCTCTATACTCGTACATTTCTCTATACCCTAGGATCGTTTGCTCAACTGCTGGAAGGCTTCGAGAACTTTATTTTTAAAATTTTAGACACATACTTTTGGATAATCTAAAATTATAATGAAGATTTAACAAATGACATAATATTATTTTTTTAGATATAATTACAAATAAAATAAATACATATTGCCTTTTAAACGTGTAGCCATTGCCAAAAGGAATTAAAAATAAACTGTTAACTGACATTGACATTCACTCTTTCTTTCTTTTATTCTATGGCGATTACTTTCTCCAGAGAGAACTTTTGCCAGTGTCAAGTTTAAACTTGTTGGGTAGGCAACACTGACTAGATTACACTCCGAACATCTGTCACAATTACTTGATAAGAAAAATAAACTAAAGAACAAAAAAAAATCAGATATTGTTGTCAAAATTTTACATGGCTTTTCTCGACAATCCTCTAAGACATGCGATTTTCTTTAAATTGATTATCTCGAATTCTACATAATTAAATTTTTTATATTTTAATACGATAATAATTTTGACAAACGTAAAAAATCGGTCGGGGCCAGATGTAATAAATATGAAAAGAACCAAATTTTTTACGTTGTTACTTTTGTTTGGATGTAACTATGTACGACGCGAATTTCGCGCACAGTTTTCTCTTACGAAAAATGTCTGTAAAGTGCAAATTTCCTCAACCTTCTCATTATTGACGCTCATGGAGAAACTAATCGCCTATTTTTAAAACACGTATACCACATAAAAACTTTAGCACGACTTAAACATTTGTCATAGTATAACGTTTGCTATACATATTTTTAGCAATTCCATTGATAAAATCGTGTTAATATTTGTGTCAATCCACACAGCATCTTTTTTTTAATATAACGTAGCATAAGTTTATAATATAAAGCAGCATAAGCCAGTAGTCAAATTTAGACATGATATGTCGACAGTCAAATTTAAACAGCCGTGGATTGCAGACATGTGATGCAATCGTGCTAATATTTGTGTAAATCCACGCACCATCTGTCATAATATTACGTAGTACTTAAGTTGAAAATTAAATTTAAACATAACACGTCAACAGTCAAATTTAAACAGCCGTGGCTTACAGACATGTGATACTACCGTGTTAATATTTGTGTCAATTCACAAAGCATCTCTCATAATATCACGCAGTACTTAAGTGGTGAAAGACGTACTATGTTTGGGTAATCTGTTTGTAATTGTGGAAAAAATCGAACAAAATCTCTATATATGAAAAAAGTACAAGCAAAAAATACACGACTTAATAAATCGTACCACGTTGAATGTAAAAAAAATTCACTCACTTCAACAGAATTATCTCAAACTTACAGAGACCGACTGCGTCAAAAACAAAGTTTTATTGCCACATTTTATTTCACATTTACAAATCGTCGCAACTAAACAAACACATAAAATTCAAAGTTTCACTGGAAATAAACTAATTTCCGTCTCGAATTACCTTTAGTTCTATCGTATCGAGAGAGGATAAAACTGAGGAATTGCTTTCAAAAAAGATTTATAACGCCCCTTGTTTCTTTTCTGTAAACAGAGTTGCGGAACTTATTAAGCGTACTGTGTACTCTTTTATGTAAATTGACTACTTATTTACAAATTACCAATATTAAATAAATTTAAACAATTGAAATGTGTAATATATTTCTGCTGAAATATTATTTCGTATATACATAGATATATCATAGATACCGTATACACCGTTATATATAATGCTCAGAAAAGTTTTTGGGAAATGAAAAAGGCAAATTTACATTTTTTTTCACATTTGCTATTTCAAAATGTGATACGTAATATTGATCTTAATTTGCAGCATAATTAAACCGTCAGCATTACGATATATCACATATGTAAATCCAATATATTTACATATGAAACTGACGGTTAACCATATCCAATGATATTTTAACATTAATAGGAAAAACAAAAAGAAAAGTTTCCGATATCCAACTTTGCACCGCTTAAATCACCAATTTCATAATAAATATTAAAATTCATAACTCTATGAAAATTGTACTGTTTAGTCCGATGGAAATTAATGGACATGTTTAAATATTAACCAAAAACAAAGTGGACGGTCGATGCGCGACGTCGCTTCCGTAATAACACCTGCCGTCGAACATTAAACTTTAAACATTATGCACTAGGATACATGAGCTGAATATTTAAACGCAAGCTCTATGGCGGCCAACTGTAAAAACAACAAAATACAAACAGCCTACCCGCTTTGGGCGGCTGATGAGGGATGAATTCTGAATGAGAGAGACGCCTAGGGCTGTCAAAAACGGTCAGTTTCAGAAACCGTTTCATTTTGATTTGATTACTTAGGAAAGATACCGGAAACTGACATATTTAATACTGTTAAAGTTTACCTATATTTAAATTTATTATGGAAACGTATCTAAATGATGGTTTATGAATAAACTCGTTTATACTCGAGTGGATTTAATGTTATCTAATAATAATGCAGATTTGGAATACTAAAGCAGGTTCTGGTAAAAAATATTATTTAGTAAAAACCGAATTCAAATTATTCTAATTAACTAGTTAAAAAATAGCCCACATGGCAATTGAAATCATATGTTACGTTTCTATGAATCTTATGGAAATTTATCAAGCCATTTAGGTGTAAAAAACCTTGAAGTTTTATGAAAATCCACCGAGCCGTTTAGCCATAAAAAAATCTTCAAATCTTATGGTAATCTACTGAATCGTTTAAGAATGGAAATACATGCAGCTATTTAAACGTAAATCCATAAAATCGTATGGAATTATCGAGCCGTTTAGGTATATTCATGCTAATCGCATGGAAATTTATCTAGCAATTTAGACGTAATTCTATAAAGCATTATGAAAATCCATCGAGCCGTTTAGGTGTAATTATAAACCAGCTAATAAGACAACTACATGTTAATATAAATCATTTCTAAATATTTTTATGGAATTCCATTGAGTTGGTTAAGTGTAAAAAAGTCTTGAAGTCTTGTGAAAATCAATCGGGCCGTTTAGGTGTAATTATGCTAATCTTACAGAGATCCATCCAGCCGTTTTGTTGTAATTCTATGAAGTCTTATGGAAATCAATCGAGGTGTTTAGGTGTAATTATATTAATATTATGGAAATATGTCCAAGTGTTATTGTATGAAGTATAATCTATGATCATACTTAAAGTTTTCATAGTATTACACCTGGATTATTCGTCCAAGTATAATCCAGGTGAAATTCTATAAAGTCTTATTTAAATTTATCACATCTTTAAGTGTAATTATACTAATTGTCTGGTAAAAAATTATCCTACATATTAGTTCAAATCATGAACTATGTTTTATAGAAATTCATTGATTCGTATGAGCTCCATAAATCTATGCAAGTATTAATATTCTATACAAGCAAGTAATAGTCAATATAATATACCGCCCCACAAATAAACTACGGACAATACTCGATGTACTATACACTACTGCGCCAAATAAACAAGTAAAGACAGAAATAAACCTACTTTCAGCATTATAATATTAATAGAGACGATGAAAGAATGAAACGGTTTAAAGTTTTATAGTTAATTCAAACAACGTTACATTAACTTTGGAATTTATTTTCATAGTATATTATACATGGCTATATGACAATAAAAGATTTACTGTAACTACAATTTTACTCTTTTGTTCCTCATTCATGTCACTTTTTTGTTGACACTAATTACATTTCTAAAATGATAAAATTTAACCAAGAACCGGGGAGGTGGAGAACCTAATTTGTTTTTAAAAGTATAATCAAAACAAATTAGGTTCACGATAGAGGACAAGTGAAGATGTCATGATATCGTTACAAATCGCCTAGTTACAAAACCATTTTCCGCCCAACTTTTGTAAGGCTAATAAAACCTAAAAAAATTCACATCGTTTACATGATGATATAACTTTTTTTAAGTATATGAAATGTTACATAATATTCAGCTTACACAGGTGGTAATAAAATTTGTATGTAAAAGTGAAAAACTCTGATGGGAAAATCTGACCAAGTTGTTCCAAAATTGCAATGGATTTATGTTCAAATGGCAATGTTTCATCTTTATGGACTCATGCAAATGGCAGAATTGACTTGAATGCTTCTTTAAGTTCATTACTGAATATTGCTATGCAATTTAAAGTTTATATTTTTATTTTTATAGCAATTAGTTCCATGAATTAAATTAATAATTACGTAAAATGTTTCGTGACGTTATATTTGAGTTTTGCCGTGTCACTCTATAAAGCAAAATATATTTTTAATATAAATATCAACAGCTTTCCACCATATTATCTCACGTAATGCCTGGAACATCGATATTTGATGGTCAGAATCATGTCGACCGTCAAACTTAAACAGCTGTGGCTTGCAGACTTGTGACACAATCGTGTTAATATTTGTGTCAATCTACGCAGCATCTATCATAATACAACGGAGTACTTAAGTCGATAGTCAAGTTTAAACAGCCGTGGCTTACAGACATATACGATCGTCTTGATGTTTGTATCAATCTACACAGCACCTTTCATAATATCACATAGTATTTAATTCGACAGTCAAATTTAAATACAACATGTCGACCGTCAAATTTAAACAACCGTGGCTTGCAGACGTATGATATAATTGTGTTAATATTTGTATCAATCCACGCAGTGTCTTTCATAATATAAAGTAGCACTTAAGTCAACAGTCAAATTTAAATACAATATGTCGACAGTCAAATTTAAAGAACCGTGGCTTGCAGACATATGGTATAATAGTGATAATATTTATGTCAATGCACACAGCATCTGTCATAATATCACGTTGCACTTAAGTCAACAGTCAAATTTAAACACAATATGTCGACAGTCAAATTTAAATAGCCGTGGTTTGCAGACATGTGACACAATCGTGTTAATATTTGTGTCAATCCACGCAGCATCTGTCATAATATCACGTAGCACTTAAGTCGACAGTCAAATGTAAACACGACACGTCTACAGTCAAATTTAAATAGCCGTGGCTTACCGACATGTGATACTATCGTGTTAATATTTGTGTCAATCCACGTAGCATTTTTCATAATATCACGCAATACTTAAGTGGTCAAAGGCATATTATGTTTGAATAATTGGAATTGTTGAAAAAAAATAGAACAAAATCGCTATATATAAAAAAGTATAAGCAACAAATAGTGCATAGACTTATCATTTGTACCATGTTGAATTAAAAAAAATTCCCTTACCCTGTTGGGTAAGGGAATTTCGGGTATTTTGGGGAATTCTGGGTAATGATCTTAAACCTACAAAGATCGAAAACGAAAACGTAGACTCTTCTAGCACAACTGCCTTTACGCTATATCCTTACGAAAGAACGATAAATTTTGCCACATATATCGTACTTCTTGCAGACTTATTCATAGACCTGTATTCAGTAGATTAATATCAAATAAATTTATTATTTGATATTAATCATCAAATTAGACTTTACCCTTGTTTCTTCCGCTCCTGAAGACATATTCACTTCAAATCTAGCGGCGGTGACCCAACACACTTATTTTTTTAATGTGGATTCTTAGACTTGAAAGAAGTTACAGAGCATTGGTGGCTACATTTAACCTTCCTATTTTAAAATTAAATAAAAAATAATAGAAACGCAGACATCACCATGAACGTCGATATGATATGTTGCATTGGTCACTTGTCATAAGGCCTTTGACTACACAGCACGGCTAACCGCGGAGATTCGGAGTTCGATTCCCAGCCGCCGGTCGAGCGAGGTTGTAATAGTAATATTTAAAATAACACAGCTTAAATTCCACAAACCAGTAACGGGCAGGAGCGCCATTGGTTTGAGAAGTTTCGCACTGAGATCGCCAAACCGCCTGCTCAGAATGGCATTATGTTCAACGATATGCGAATTGGAGAGGCCCTGTCCAACAGTGGATTGAGACAGGCTATTAATGATGATTTTAAAATAAGCTAAACTTGGAATATCTATTACGCAGAAAATATATTAATTGTTTGTATAAAATTCAATCGCATTAATAATTCGTCATCACGTGGTTATTCACGAAGCTAATGGGCTTTTGTTGTACCCCGTAAATAACGTTTAAGAACTCATTAAAAGTAAATTTATGTACATAAAAACAAGTGTCTATAGTAAAAATCTAGTGTTGTTTTGTGAAATAAAACCTTTTAAACCAATATAGCCAGCTACAACTTACCTACATATAAGCTTACTTCACTTGTTAAAACTAGTTCTGGAACATATTTATACAATTAAATTGAAGTGTATGTACATCGCTATCGATATCGATACACATAGCATATATACATCGCTTTTTGCCCTAATTTTAGGAGAATATATAACTTGCTCCACGTCATAATTTCTAAAATGGTTCTGGATAGTTTGCACATTTCTCTATTTCAAAAAAAATTGGCACAAAAAGGGTTTTTTTTTATTTTGAATGAATTAAATTCAATTTATGACGCATACCCTAAAAAGTATTTTAACTAAATATGAAAGATAGCAACTAAAAAAAACATTTGTCTTATTTTATCCAAAAAAAACTGCCACAGTTATAAAGCAGGATCCAAATATGTTACGAGACAGCTGTTATTCCACAGTGCAGCATTCACATTTCTTCTCGTATCAACCGCTGTATGCGGTAGAAATCACTTTAAAGATTTTAAACTAACATAAGATTAATTTTGAAAATAGCTAACTGGATATATTCTGTCTATAATCTGGTGCCAAAGTTGGCAACCCTAGCTTATTCCTATCTATCGTAGTTTACGCTACCCATATACTCTTATATCACAACAGGAGGTATATAGAACAACCGAAATAAAAACAGGAGTGTACATACGTAAATAAATTGTACATATTCCATAATGATGGTTCCAACAGATGTATTTTCAAAATTTGTCAAAATACTCGGGAAAGGCTTTCATAAATATATCTTCGGATTCCATTTTAGCCGGTTGACGCGCTTGTTACCTCCGACTGCACATTCAGCGCTACCTCCTGCACAAAGCGACAGCGCGCAGGCGATGCATTCGACATGCGGCAAAGCCAATTAGGCACTTGTCACTGCAAACTGCAACGTGTCACGCGCAGTTGAAATACCTGGACTAGACTATTCGTATGTCAATTGGCGCATAGCTTACCATTTGAATATATACCTCAATTCTTTTAATTGATTCCTTGAATTCGTTATGTAGATCAAAACTATTAGTAAAAGCAAATTCAAAAAGATATGAAATATGTTTTGTCTCAGTGTCAAATAGCTATCGTTATCGTATTCAAGAGCTGTGGCAAATTCTGCGAATAAAATGAGACAAGTACCTTTTTTACCTATATTTATCGGATTTAGATAAAATAACTGAACAAGCGAAATTATCTGTTTTAACTTTAATTCCATTAATCAAAATAAGAAAATCCTTTTTAATGCCATTTTTTTTCTTGATATCCCTTGCAAATGGAGAAAAATTCTGGAAATCGTAAGCTGAGAGTTATGTAAACTATCTATTCTCTATAAAATTAAAGGCATAAACTGATATAAAAGTATGAACTTAGATTTTATTCTTTGTCTGTATTTCAAAACGATTTCAAGATATTAAAGAAGTCTTATATAGGGGTAAGTTTTTACTAGAGCTATAATATATTATTTTACCCCTTATATTCATAAAATAAGAATATACTGTACATGATATTATTGTTATAGCTCTCTAGCTATAAGAATAATATCATGTACAGTTTAGTATTAGCCCAAGTGAATGAGTAAGACGTTCGCTTTTACGTATATGGATGAATGTTTAATGTGTGTTATGAACGTTATTTGCACTGCGACTTAAAAGCTCTCTCAATTTATTGGCATTATCACGACATGGCTGGCTAATGAGGGATTTAATTTTATTCAGTTTAGAAATGTATTTTCTGCATTATAAATACTTAAATTAAATTATGAATAATTTTTCCACTACCGCCGAGTAAAACAGGGGTTAATATGTTGTCACCAATATTTTTTCTCCTACTATATACAATTTTTAATGAGAATATGTGTCTTATATTTATTTCAATAAACAAAAGATCAATTTCTATAATTGCAAGCCAAGTTTGAACCGACCGAAACTGTTAAAGTCAATTTATGATTCATTCACAAATAATATTTTTTAATTTCCATATCTGCTATCCGAATCGTGGATCAATATATTTTATTAGTAAAGTGTTATAAACCACGAATAGTAATAATAATATAATTCTATTAATGCTTTTCCATATTAAAAATAATTATTATGAACAACTGACAAAAGTGTAAAGCTAACAAAACCTGCAATTCACACGAATTGGATAAGGGACGGACAATAAAGTAATAACAATGAATTAATATAGAAAGAACTTTTTCGGGTAACTTTCGAAGTCATATATAAATGATGGGTTTTGATGTCAGAATCGAGTTTTTTCCAGCATTTGGTAAATATCGTTTGAGTATAACACGCAACGCAGACGAACGATCATTGTAGGTGATGAGTCGACGGCCAACAACTGCCGACTCTTGCGGTCCAAGTCGGTTACCGACTTTCCGACGAATTAAAGCATACGTGGTCAAAAGGATGCGCAGCCGACCAAATGTCACTTATTTTTGTCGGCGCGTGTCTACACGGTTAGTTCTATTCTTTTCCTGTTAGCACCTTTTCATTTGTAATGTTTAGATCGATTAGAATCACCCAGAGTTGCTCCGATTTTTTGTAGGACCGCCTTATCGGAAATGTGCACTAAAGTATTAAATATAGGATATTTAATACTTTAGTTTAATACTTTAGTGACGTTCTGTTTCCTCCAATTGTTCTCAGTCGTCCACGTTATGCTTTTAGGTGTGCGTCCCGTGCTTACATATATTTTCAGCTTGATGTCTCTCTTCTGATAGATAAATAGCCTTTGATACCAAGTTGTTTTTTTAATATGAATTTTATCCTCACGGAAAGTAACGTGAAGCTTTGAACTATTAAGGACAAATTAGAATAATATTAACGTAAAAAATGACCTCTCCATTTTGAAAGTATAAATTTGAAGACGGTTGATTCGGGACTATCCTCAAATAAAGACTTCTTTGTATATATACCGGGTCTTTTTAGAGGTCCGTATCTCAAAAGAGGAAAACAAAACCCTTATAAAATAACTCACATATCGGTTCAACAGTTCGTCTTCACGGACATTTTTCTTAGAAACCTTTTAATGTAAAAAATTATAAAAATGTTAATTCAAAAATATTTATGTAGAATTTTTTGAGAGGCAAAGCAACTAACCGAATTTTTTTTTTTAATTTCCTGTATATGTATACTATGCGGTACAGCTGTGGAGAGAGCAAGTATGCCAAAACTAATTATTTTTGAGAATTTTATTTAACATATTTCTAGAGAAATTGCTGTAAATGTCCACCGCAGAGGTAGGAATTTAAAATGTTGATATATATGTATGTGTGTATATATATATAATATATAATTTTTTTTAATTTGAAATATGTGGAGAATCAATTTAAAGAATAAGTTGAGCGAAATCCAATATTTTTAGAACTAGACATTTTATCGAAAATGTGCACAAAAAATAGGAATTTAGAAATTCTAACGTCTGTTTTCGACAAAAGATATTTTGAAAATTTTACAACAGAACCAAAATGGTGTTTTTCGGCTGATTCCGTTGTGGTATACTGAAATACAAAAAAAAAACATTTGTAGATTTTATAAAACATATTATGTATTTGTATAAAATATTACACTTTAATCGATTCATCTTTGCAAGTCTTGCATAAATTCTTATAAAGAACCATAGAGAAATCAAACATTTCGTATGAAAATACTACTTCTCTCTGAGTTTTTTCTTATCTAATATCTAAAAAACCCACTACGAGTTTTCCGTACCCATTTAGGCGTTTTAATTTTTTAGAACGAAAATATATTGCCTACTATATCTTTCACAGGCGCACATTTTGAAAAAAAAAATTACGGGATGTAACTACAATTAACGATATAACTACAAATTTATTTTTTCCTTTACTAGTGTTGTGAGACTTTCGTTGTTGCCAAATTTTATGATTATAGGCCAACGGGAAGTATCGGTTTTGATTTATTTGCAACTGTCAAAATACAAAATATGCGTCATGGATGGTCGTTTTTTTTATTGAGTTGACTTATAAGCTTGATTTTTTATAACTCTGAGAGACCGTAGACTTAAGTATTTGGTATTAATTTCGATTTCAACTTGATATCTCCACACATTTCTGAGAATAAGGATCTTGACAGATGGATAGATAGACGAACAATGAAGTGATCTTATAAGAGTTGCGTTTTCCTTTTGAGGTACGGAACCCTAAAAACTAGTATTTTTTTCGTTATTATTCTTCTTAATAATTTCAGACTAATATTTATTATTTTAAGCAAATCAAGAGTAATCAGTTACTATCAAAAAGCTATAATTATAACACGAGAGTGTAATCGTGAGTAAAAGCCAGTCATTAATAAACTCTATTTCTTGTATTCAAAAATATACTATAATATCCTTTACTAGGTACAAAGAAAAACTAGGTAAATATTAGTAGAATTAGCAATAGGAGGGTGCGTATACATTCGATGTATATTACCTAGTATATCTTTTAAAAGCGTAAAAATATCATGACTTTCTGAAAAATACCTTGATTTTAGTACTCATTATTTTTTCTATTTGAAATTTAATTCCTTTTGTAGTTACCGTTGATGGACGGACATACAACGTTGCTGCGATAAGCAGCACCCTTTGGATAAAGACCTTTAAAAAAGATAAATCCGAATGGACATCCTCCCAAAAGTTACTCAAGAACAAATATAAAAATATCAAATTCAAGTCGATCTGTTAGTAAACTGTAATTATTTATTTTTAATTGACTATTTTGAGTTTTCAAGTAAGTACGTTGACTTATTGAAATATATATCGGTTAACACGTTTTATCATTATGCCAAATTTCAAGTTTCCAAATCAAACGGTTTCTGAAAAATACTACAGTAACAGACAAACGCACGGAGACGTGATTTATCTTATAAGGCTTCCATTTTTTCCTTTTGAGACATGGGACCTCAAGAACAACAACACTTATTCGATATCTGTCTGCCTGCAAGTTCGAAGCTTTGAAAATAGCATAATTATAGGAAGTAGAAACTTAATTTTAAACAATTTGAGATGAGAAGGAGGGACTGGTAAACATTTTTTTTTCGTAGTTGCCATGTTTACTATTAAAATAACGCTTATTATTGTGCGAGTTCGAAAATATTTAATGTTTTTAAAGTAATTTTTCCAACAATATTTGCAAAAACTACTGAAAAAATCATAAACTCGTCTCATTGCCTAGCAAATTATCGGTAAAGAAAAAAGTGATTATCCGAAATTCCAAAATTTCAATTCATCCGTGAGATTTTACCGATGAAGTGAAACTTCTTTAACGATTTATGTTAGTCAATAATTTGTATCGGTTATTTAGAAGTATATTCTTTGTTTTCTCATAATTCTGAAACTATATTTTTACTAATTTGTAATAATATACTTAATAAACTTTCACTCGAACCTATTTAATAAGTGATAATACCGCACTCATAGTTTGCTGCATTACACTCCGTACACAAAGTTAATTACATGACGAATCATCAACAGATTGGTAGCACTCGGCCAATTCCGCCGCAAGTCGGATGCTCTCGGCATTTGTTTTCTCAAGCGTTAGACGATTTTAAAGTTGTCACGTCGACTCAGATGTCTATTAAAAAGTTTCACTTCGAATGACGAGAATGTTTATATTGTCAATGAATTATCGATATTGTATTAACTGTGATATTTACAATTAAAATATTAATGATACCGAAAAATATATGTAAATTTTTTCGTGTGAAAATACATAAAAATCGTTAAATGTTTTTTATTCAGTTATTATAAAGTTAACATAATATAGTTTATACAAAGGCTTTAGACTCAAAGGTTATTATGTGACGTCACTTAATATCTTAACTGAACCTTTTTAGTTTTAATTACTATCATAATTTTATTTTTATGAAATAATTTATCTCAAAAATATTTCTCAAAAATCTCTTGACAATACATTTTTAATTTCATAATACTGTTAGACAACAAGACACGAGGATGGTTGAATTATATAAGTTGAAAAAAGTTGACAAGATGCGGAGCTGGCTGAACTAAGTCGAAAAGAGCCGGCAAGACGCAAAGCTTGCCAAATGGTACGTCGCGACGTGCCATCAGAAAGTTTTAACTCCCATTCAATGGCGCCTTCAGATGTCTGACATCAAAAAAATTAAATTGTGATAAATTGTAATTACAATAGTTGGCGCTTAAAGAAGACCTAAAATTACTACGCAAATATTGATATGAGTTGGGATGGAAAGAGGAAAGGATAATAAGAACGCAGGACTAGGAGAGTTAGGACTTTTTCAATTGATCCTTGAAGATATTTCTTGGGTGTCAAGACCCGGTTGATCAAAAGTTATGCTGTTTGGATAGTAGGGAATTAGTTGGCTCCAAAGTAATGCTGCTCGGACAACAAGGAAATATAATTACAAATATAAATTCTACAAAGTTAACTCTAGTTTATCCATCTCAATGTGTCTTCCTTGTTTTCTTTTTTTTTCATTTCTTATGCACATACTTCCTCAACATTTTCTCATTCGTGTTTCAAATATAAAAATATGGGTAAAAATTCAAAATTTGTTATCCTTAACGAAACAGTTTGCTGTTTGTCTTTCTGACAATTGTCCGGTCGTAACTTTTGGAAAATCAATCTTAAACTTGCAAAATTTGTCATATTGTTAAGTTTTGCTAATGTTAAGAGTGTTTAAAACTTCTAATGTTAAGAGTGTTTAAAACTGAATAAAACGCGTAAAAGAAGAAATTGTTCACATATAAGTACAATAATGGGTACAGTACGAAAGAACATATATTTCCAAACCAAAACGAAATTTGGAGAAAATTACGACAAATGTAGTATTTTTAATTGTTTAGTTTTTTTAAAGATGATACTAGGTGATTATACACTTTTAAAATAAACTAAATATTTCCTTCACTATGTAAAATAGTCAAGATATATTAGGAACACGGCTATACTGTACACTCGACACCTACATTTTAATAATGTAAATTAGGTCCTCAGTTATTCTCTAAAGATTTGATTTCACTCAAAACACTTCAAAATCTAATTAACATCGGTGAACGACCTACATCAAAATATCTTATTACCACCAATTGCAAATTTAGTGCCATCTCCTGCACAAAAGTTACAGCGCGCAAGTCACTGCTGGATACGATTTAATAAGTTCTGCTATAATATGGCTAGATATATATATATGTTTTCTTAAGAAGGCTCCAATGATAATATGTTTTCATTGGAGCCTTCATATTTTAGTAATATTCACTAAATTAGTCGCAGTACACCAGGTTAATTACCTTATATTTCCATAAAAACTTTAAGTTTTTGGTTCACGCAACAAAAGAATAACCTTTTAAAGCGTATCTTTTTTGTTGTTTATACCGTTATCAAACTTACACGGTCGTTCTACAATTATGAAATTCTGCGCATTGGGCGGTCTTATAGAACAAGTAAGGAAAAAATTAAAAAATCAGTGATTTCTAATGAATAATATTTTTTTTAAATATGTATCCATGAAAGATATAGTAGAAAATATATTTACATGTTTCTATGTTCAAAGTCGAAATCCATGCTATGTAAAACGTGAAATTAGGCATAACAATATATTTTAAAAATTGAAATATATAGCTAGTGCAAAGTGTGAATGTTAAACTCATACTTTGCACTAGCTATATTTTCTTCAAATATTCATATAAAAGTTAAAGAGGGTGTAAACAAAAGACTAATTTTTTTTTATTTATCCTGTAGAATATAATTTGAAAGAGTTTTTATGAAGCAAACATTTTTCATTATTTAAAATTGCATGTTTAAAAAAAAATATGCGAAAATAAAGCGTTCCCCCATCTCTCTTATTTCAGAACTACTCAGCCATAAGTCATGAAAAATAGGACTGTTAAAATCTGGCTAGAATGATACGAGAAAACTAAAGCGATTTTCCTAGATGTAATAATTTTTTAAATATGCATAATTTTTTTACACCTATATAAGATGTAGGCAATACGTTTACATTATGAAAAATTAATATTTATAAATAGTTTAATACAAACACTGTGTACACTTAAGTGTTTATAAGAACCTAAATGTATACGAAACCATCGTAGTGCGAGTTATATTGTAGTTTGGTAGGTTTTTCATATTGTTTGATGAATTTATGTAGAGTAATTGTTTTATTTCAAATTCATAATTGTTTTTTTTATTTCGAAGTATTTTTTCATCTATATAATTATACAATACATGAAGGTGTAATATAAATAATCGTATCGCTCATGGACCCTCCAAATAAAAAATTAATTGTAAAAATATTGAGTTACAGAAATATTTTTGCAGTTTACTCGTTATAAATTTTTTACCATTTGGATGACGGTGACATTTCACTGATACTGTAGCTGCAGTGTGGAAGCAGAGATGCATCAACAGCGTATATAAGCGAAAGGCACGACAGTATCACTTAGTGAGTAACCCGAATACCAAGAGATGCATGAGAGCAGACATCATTCCCGATGGTTGTGTGCAAGGCAATTTTTGTTATTGTATTGGATGTTTAGACGCTATCAGATTTTTAATTGAGTTACATTTTATTAAAACCTCACAAGCTAATAGGCCTTCTCATTGTTTGATGTATCTGTTTTTTCTACTCTAATTTCTCCCGGCTTGAAATACACGTTTTTATTTTAATTTGAAATAACATTAAATCAACTTTTACTTGAATTTTGTACTAGTTTGTAGGGCATATATATATATATATATATATATATATATATATATTTGCCGCCAGGTTGAACTAATTAATGAAAAATAATATATCTTTAGTATTGTTCTAGTTAATAGAAAGTTAAAGAGATGGCCTTGAACATTTTTCACTGAGGCCATATTCTCAAAAAAATAAGTATTTTTCTCCCAATCGGGTTTAAATCCTTGACAGAAAAATTTACCAGGCCATGTAGAGGCAAAATTCGGCTCAATACTTTCATAATCAAGTATTTATAAATCAGACAGTCGCTTGTACAAGTACCTCAATTCTTAATACGATATTCTAATACAAGCATGGTTTATTCCATAACTTGTCAACGTCGATATTTTGAATACTGTAACGAATTCAACAAGCTCAAACCAAGTACGAGAATATAGATGCAACCGGTGAGCGAAGCACCGCCCGGCAAACGACGATCACGAATGCATATTGCAATTGCGCTTGGCGTGTTGCAATCTGCAGTGTCGAGCGCTTAATTGGCTTTCCCGCATATTGGATGCATAGCTTCCTTGCTGTTACTTTATGCAGAAGGGTGCGCTGAATGTGCTGCCGGTAGAAACGAGCGCATCTCCGTTGAATATGATATTTGACAAGTATTTAAAAAAGTCTTTATATTTTCACTTATGCAGGTAATCATTACATACTAATAGTGATTTCCAACGATTCAGAATTTCAATATTTGTGTATAGAAAACGTAATTACGATATAATAATGCATAAGTTTTAAAATGTAAACCGAAGACGAATGTTGAAAATGGTCTCAATACAGTGCCGTCAATTGAAGTAAATCGAATTGTTATTTAGTCCGTTAAGTTGCGTTGTTACTTAAACAAAGGAAATGAGCTTTAAAGTTGGGTAATGTTTATTTAATCATAAGTAAGCAAAAATGTTTTCATTAAAATGCACATATACCGAATATGACAATATACAAATCACTTAAAGGATTTGTTAAAAAGTTGCATTTTGTCAGGTAACAGCGTTCTATTATGGGATGTTTAGTGTTAGAAAAAAACCCACTAAAAGGTTAAAAGATTATTCATTCAACAATAAAGAGGGATGAAATAAAAATAATCATAGCTAGTTTTGCGAGAAATTAGTATTTAATTATAATAATTATAACGTTAATAACAGTTATGATACTTACCAGAAAAAAAACGGTTATGATAATATATGGATTTAGAAAGCAAACTCAAAAGATTTTATTACGTTCGTAATTCTACAATTTATTTTTGGATGTTATACAGGCTGTCCAGTGGCAGATTTCAAAGTTTGAACAAACATAGTTTCTGAACGCAACACATAACAGGGGCGCGGGGGTCGTCGTTCGAAGCGCAAGCGCCGCCGATGTTTTATTAGCCATGGAACAATGGAGTGGAGAGCATGTCGAGAAAATGTCGAGTGTGGTATGGTTTCTGTCGTTGAAAATCCCCGTTTATCACTGCGTACACGTTCATCGATATTGGGAATTCCGAAATCAACTTTACAGGCAATAATGCGAAAAAAGCTCAAGTTCCATCCATATAAAATTCAAATTGTTCAAGATTTACACGATTCTGACTTTGAATTAAGAAAAACTTACGCGGAGGTGATGTTGTTGAGATTTCGTACTGCTACCCGGATGGGCAACATATTCTTTAGTGACGAAGCTCACTTTCACATTTGAGGATATGTGAATAAGCAGAACTTTCGTTACTGGGATGTCCACAACCCAAGACAAATGCATCAAGAGCCTTTATATAAGCCTAAAGTAACAGTCTGGTGTGCCATGTCTGCATCTGCAATCATAGGGCCTTATTTCTTTGAAAATCAACGTGGCCAAACTGTAACTGTGGATTCGGAGAGATATGCCCAGATGTTAAATGACTTTTTCAGAGTAGAACTACAGAGTAGTCCATCCTTCAACCAAAACACATGGTTCCAGCAGGACGGGGCCACAGCTCACACTGCTAATGTGTCCATGAATGCAGTGCGGCAGTTATTTCCAGAAAAAAACATATCCTGAAACGGTACCATACCGTGGCCACCTAGGTCACCCGATATAAGCCTATATGACTTTTTCTTATGGGGATACTTAAAATCCGTTGTTTACAAAACAAATCCGAGCACTGTGACACAACTTAATGAAAATATTCGAGCTGAAGTCAGTAGGATACCCCAGTCGCTCTGCAAACGCGTTTTTGAAAACATGCGTGCTAGACTCGAAGAGTGTGTCAGACTCGATCGCCGCCATTTGGAAAACGTGGTTTTTAAAAAATGAAATCCGCATTTGTTGTTATAAAGTTAAAATAAACCTATTTTGTATTAGAGGTGTAGTTTTTTTACAATTTTTCAAACATTAAAATCTGCCACTGCCAAAAATACCCAAATACAGGGTATTTGGGTATTTTTGAACTCATTTTTTAAAACCGTTTCTCCGGTACAATTCAGGATGAATTCAGATAAACTATTTCATTGAAATGTATATATATATATATATATATATATATATATATATATATATATATATATATATATATGTATATATATATATATATATATATATATATATATATATATATAATTATTTATATATATTTCAAACCTTTTCATTTATGTATAAGAAGCGTTGGTAGAATGAATGTTTTTTCTTGATTTTCTCAAGATTTATTATAGAATACTAACTGACTTTACCGAATAGTCCAAAACAAAATTCTGTGCAATGCGAATAAATTCGCTAATAAATTGCAGGTCTAGGAATTGTATTAAAAAGATTTCTTCGTAATATTTAACTTAATTTCAGAAAATGTTACTCATTTATTTCAGTGACAGGTAACTTTCATTCACGGTTACTCATCAATGAGCGTTTTTGCAATTTGTAATTTGGTATTACTTTTTTTGACGGTTTCGGTGGATACGTAACTTTTAAATTTGAAAAGATTTTCTTCGCTGGTAAATTATGAGTTTTGGAATCTCATTAGTAAGCGTTTTTATAGTTTGCAATTTGATTCCAATTGATATTACGTTTTTATTAATCATAGCCACAAATAACTTTTATTGTTTCGACAAGTACGTAATCTGTGTCAAAAAACTTTCTTCCCTAATAAATTGCAAGTTAGGAATATTATTATTCACCGTTTCATGGTTTACGACTTGATTTTAGATTTTACATTTTATCCACCATAGTGACAAATGAATTTGATTAACTGTTTCGACAAATGCGTTCATAAGCACTTTTATAAGCATTTATAAGCACTTTTGCAGTTTATTTTTTTTTTTTTTCAAAAGATGCTACTTTTTTATAAACTGTAGAGACGAATTACTTTTTTTGATGCTTTCGGCAAATACATAATTATGAATATCAACAAATTTTTCTTCTCTAATAAATTGCGGGTCTAGGTATTAGAAGCTATTGCTCTTTTGTTCACTGTAAAGGCACATGATTTTCATTAATGATTCCGCCAAATACATAATTCGTACGTATCAACAGACTTTTTCGTCTAACAAATTTTAGGACAAGGAATTTCACCAATAAGCTTTTCTGTAATTTGCAATTTGATTTCAGAAGATATTATTTTTTTTATTCACCGTAGTGATTAATGACTGTTATTGGTTTCAAAAAATACGTAATTCAAAATGTCAATAAACTACACTAATAATCTGTGGGTTTAGTAATCATATTAAGTAGACTTTAAATTAGAAATTTTTTTTAATTATCAAGTTTTTTTATTACTTTTTTTTAATGTTAAGCTTATTAGCGTCAACTTAAAATTATGTATGAAATATTTACACGACTTCTTTACAAACAACATTTCTTATGGTCTCGTTTGGAGTATATACAAATTTCTTCGTCGCTTATACGGGAGAGCACGACATAAAGTTGCTCCTGAGAAAAGCAGGAGGCACTTAGATCCACGCCTGTGGTATTCAGCATCTGCACTTGCGCTTTGTTGATGGTCATAGAAAAGCAGACCCTTATTGGGAATTGAACACGTTTAAAGTAGAAAGAAAAGTTGCTGGGGATCAATGGTCTGCGAGAAATAAATAAACGTTCTCCGGCTGAGCATCCCGTAAATACCTCAGCTTCTATTATATTTTGCTGCAACGATATCACCTTAAGTCGGGTAGCATTACAAAATGTTGGTGGACTTAGATTCCGCCATAAAATTATGGTTATCCCCACTTTTAATTCCATTTTATGTAATGAAGTTTCTGAAGCAAAAAATGTGTTTAGAAATTCAATCGGATAGTGAATGGATTCATCTTAATCGAGGACTCATTTATTATAACCTCACCGTCAAGCATTTCCAGTATACTGATGTTTATTGCTGCTGCTTGATCATTGGGTAGAGTTAAAATTTCCCGGGCGCAGTACCAAGTATTTTGAAGACTTATTATTAGGCTTTGGTTACTACATACTGCAGAAATCATATCCTCAACTGATGCGACCATTCGACACAAATAATCTGGCAGCCTGATTTGTCCCATATCTTCTAGGTTCACCTGTTTCTAACTTTGTCTGTTCCTAATAACAAAGCTGAAAACTCTTGTGTATTAATATTGCCCCCTCTTTATGCATAATCCTAGGCCAAAGACTTGAGCTCTTCAAGCCTGCATTTATCTCGTTAACCCTTGTTCCTCGAGTCAAAAATCGCCGCAAAACAACATTATTATGCCATCCATAGTTCAATTTCACTGTAAAGATCTATCAATAACCTGAACAGCTTTACGATATACCATTCGTAAAATATATACGTATATCGCACGATATAGTTCATTCATCCTATGCAATTAGACTACAATTTCGTAAAACATTTAGCTTTTTACTATTTTGTGAAATATTACACACAGCACTTTCAATGGAATTAAATTGTATGGGAATTTTAAATATTAAATGTGCAGTTTTGCCACCAGCTAATAATGTTGCCGCTATACCCAAAGATGCCACAGTCAAAACTTTTTTTCGTGGTTTTGAAGTTCGGCTAAAATGATTTTCGTTAGGTATGTTTTTCCGGTATCTCCTGGGTCATTTAAAAAAACATCTGACATCATGACATACATATTCAAAAACTGTCTTTTCTCTGTGGTGGGATCCGGAATTTCGTCTCGAAAGTCGACTAGTAATACCTGGTCATAGTGTGTCTCGACTATGAGTTCCCTTTTACTACGTTCACAGCATGTGTTTGTTTCAGACAAACCGTAAGTATGGATTGTTTATCTATCAATCGACTCTACAATATCCTGAATCGCTTTCAAACAACGATTCTAGATGCTGTCCCGTAAGCCATAATTTTTTTCGGGATAACCGTTTGTCCTAGGGGTTTCATTGAAAAAAAACTCTGCCAATTGATCTTGGTATTTTTGCCATAATTGTGCAGAGTCTGAGAGGCCATGGCAGACCAACATGATAGCGTATAATTGACGCAACTGATAAGGGGTTATTACTAATGCAGATTTCGGCAAGAGCATCGTCACAATCCTGATCGTCATCGAACAAATCGCGCACTCTCGCTCATTTTTAAGGCATGAAGGATATAGACCCGTACAGCATGTAATATGATGCATAAATGAGGATATATTCGGATTAACTGTATACACACGTCCCAGAATATGTTCCTTAAAATCATCTATTGCACCTTCCACAGGAACACCGCGTCTTCGTCGACTGAATTTTCCATATTGTTCATAACACGTGTAGTAAGAAGGTATCTCATCGTACAAGGGATTTTTTGCAAAATCGTTCATCGAACATAGTTGAAAGAAAGCTAACAAAGTTGTCTGTCTTGGATTCTCTAACCGCTGCCTAACATTATCAGCATTAAAATAAACCAGTTGACTTCTTTCAACATGAACATCAATATGTGACTGGTGGAGGGTGATTGTAAAAAGAAAGACAGGCCAGGTAGCCTCGGAAGAACTGATGTAACATCCAGTTTAGAATCTGGTGACTTCATCTCGATCATGTGTGATACCTAAATATAGTTATGGTTACTTCCTTTTCTAATGTATTTAAAAATTCACCAAATACTTTCGATAATCTCCTAGTCTCATAACCTTATTTTTGAGGTATGACCACCCTGCTGTGGTGACTGTCTACGATATTTGCGATACCCATTTTCGCCTGTTATAGTTTTTTCGACCATCGCTCGTGGATGCCTTTTAGTGCATCAGCCATCTTTCATAGTACCGCAAGAACTGTGCAATATACTCGTATAGATTTTTACAATATTGTGTAATTCTAGGTCTTCATCTCGATTTAGAAATTCGGCACAAATAAAATAGTCGGCGTCATTAGGTCTCGCCATGTATCGATAAAAGTTTACGAGCATGTGATAAGTCACGCTTCTGTCATTCGACACTATACACATGACAAAGAGCTTGACTAAACATTCTTTTGTTATCAAATCTATTAAAAGTTTAATTTTTATGTGAAAAACTCTTGATATGATATCGTGTCGATCATATGGTACTTGTCCAGGTAGCAGTTCAGATATAATATCTTCCCACTTTGGATTGGTTATAAAAGTGATAAGTAAGTCAAATCGACCACAGTTTTTAATGTAGCAAAATGCATCTTGAGTAGGTTTATTCATGTAAGTACCAGTAAAACTTAAACACAAAATCATTAAAGGACCTAGACTTTCAACATCCGTATTTTGTTGCATGGCGTCATGCAGATTAATCTAATTCTCACAACGCAATATTTTTGATGGGTGCGAATGTATATCTACAACTAACCGGTTAAATAAACCACGAAACCTTTGTAAGTCGACAAAGCACTTGTACCTTACTTGCAGTAGACACGCATAAAACTGCATTGTAGTCGTCTTTATTTATGATTGAGCAATCCGGTAATTGGATTAACACTGTACACACCAAAGTTATACCCCTCTTCGCAGCGGCAATAAATCTGAGGGTATTGATGAGAGTCGTAGGAGCGGTGGGTGTCGCAAATGAACTGCAACCTATCATCCCGTGCATGAAGCATAATATCGCGCCGGTCGCATTCCTATTCAACCAGCACAGCGGTGACCTTTTTTGCAACAAGAGCATTGTAGTGACCGCGGTGTTCATGTATCAGCCGCCTTTTTGCTCTTATTACGAATTTATACTCAGTGGTCTCAGCTTGCGGAACGGACTCCATAGTAACTTTAAATGTACGTACATATGAATTAACAACATGTAACATATTTTTTAGTTCCATAATTAGATTAGTCACTAAGTTTGTAAAATGTTATTCTCTCATGTTTACCTGTTGATTACTGTTAGACACAAAATATATTTGTAGAAATTTAGACTCGTTTATAGGTAATAAGGAATCAATGGTATGGTAAACCTGGCCTTGAATCTTTAAATTTGGCATGAATGGCCCTTCACATATCTGTTTGGCTCTAAAAAACGTTATTTGGAAGACACTATTATAAGAACAAATTCATTCCAGAAACTGTTCTTAATCTGAATGTTCACCAATCAGCAATGACTTTAAAGGCCCCGGAGAGTCTTGGAAAATACTGAAACGTACAATATCACCGGCGCAAGACAATCCATTGGATTCTTTTCTCCATTTCGATGCTTCCCAAGAACTCTAACATTGAACCGATATTCGAGAATTGGCTATAATTTAATTTCGGAAAATAAGCAAACCCACTCTATTCCCTATTATTCCATGGAAGTATTTTGTTCAATGCGCCGTATACCTGGGATTCGTTGTCGGCTTCGATTGAAAATAATATTGTATTGAATGGGTCTAAAATAGTCATCATTTAAATGAGTCTCGCTCTGTTCCATTGTTTCATATTTCCTTATTTCTTCACTCCTGGCCCTTTCGAGAGATAAAAAGGGATAAAATGGTCTGGACGTATGCGATGATATAACTTGCTGCCTGCTTTGAGCCGCATCTGATGTTATTTTTCAGTTTAAGCAGACCTAGTGGTCACATGCACTCACGTTTCTAATGCCCGAAACTCTTTGAGACGCTTGCGGTCAAAAATCATCCACGCGCCTCGCTGGATGAATGTCTCTGAAGCTCGAAACTGGGTGTTTCGCTTACAATTTGAAGACGGCCGTAAATCACGCTGCTTATTGCTTTCGCCTGATGGAGATGTAGCTACACAAATACGCTATGAACCCAACCGGATTCCGTGTTCATCATTACTTTGTAAGACGCAGTAATCAGTTTGACGCTCCCATTCAGTAGCATATCTAATTTCACGTTCCTCGTAAGCTTCCTGTGAGTGAAAGGTTCTAACTCTCTTTCATCCTCTTGAATGCTGACAAAGCTCCGGTCTCTTTCTGCTAGGCATTATTTACGCATATAAATTTACGCGTGTAAATTAATATACAGGCAGACAGACAAAAATTCTAAAAACAGGTTTTTTGACCTTTATTACCATTCTATAAGCTAAATCAATCACTTTTTTTATTACTTTCAATGTGCAATATTCACTGCTTTACAATTTTGTTATATGTATAGATTTTTCGTAGCATTCGTTTCGATTTCAGAAGATATTACTCTTTTATTCACCACAGTGACAGATGTTGCCACAAATATATTACTCTTTTATTCACCACAGTGACAGATGTTGCCATAAATATATAATTTTATAAAATTAAGATATTACTCTTTTATTCACCACAGTGACAGATGTTGCCACAAATATATTACTCTTTTATTCACCACAGTGACAGATGTTGCCATAAATATATAATTTTATAAAATTAAGATATTACTCTTTTATTCACCACAGTGACAGATGTTGCCACAAATATATTACTCTTTTATTCACCACAGTGACAGATGTTGCCATAAATATATAATTTTATAAAATTAAGATATTACTCTTTTATTCACCACAGTGACAGATGTTGCCACAAATATATTACTCTTTTATTCACCACAGTGACAGATGTTGCCATAAATATATAATTTTATAAAATTAAGATATTACTCTTTTATTCACCACAGTGACAGATGTTGCCACAAATATATTACTCTTTTATTCACCACAGTGACAGATGTTGCCATAAATATATAATTTTAAATATATTACTCTTTTATTCACCACAGTGACAGATGTTGCCATAAATATATAATTTTATAAAATTAAGATATTACTCTTTTATTCAACACAGTGGCAGATGTTGCCACAAATATATAATTTCAAATGTCAACAGATTTTCTCCCCTTATAAATTATGGATCTAGTAATCTATGAATAAACGTTTTTAAAGTTTGCAATAGTATTTATATATTTCATGCTGTCTTGAGCTTGGTAAGAGTGACCGAATTTTATCAATTTTAAGTATAAACACTGGGTAGAAGGCAGTTAATAAACTTATTCTTTAATGATCGTAATACCTATCACTTTGCAGCAAATTTGTTGCTTTATGACATTGTTATTGACTTGCATCATTACATTTCGTGAACTTAGAATGAATTATTTCTAATTTCAAAATAATCCAAAACGTGTTTAAATACATATGGTACCAATAATATTCTTCGACAAAACGTATGATAAAAATATAAAGTATGTTGAAAAACATTATTTTTTGTTTATTAAGAGGACAGAATAAATACTAAATCTTTATTTAGATGACTTTATAATACAAATGACAACGGAAACAAAAATACGTCCTTGCAGTGTTTCAAAAAATTACATTGATTGCTACACACAGACGTACATGTGTGTGTATGTATTTGTGTTTGTGTGTGTGTGCGTGCGTGGGTGCGTACATGCGTGCACGCACGCACGCATGTACGCACCCACGCACGCATATGTACATGCGTTCGTGCGTGCAAGCGTGCGTGCGCGTGTGTGTGTGTGTATATGCACTAATCGATAAATATGAGATTCTCCGAGGTAAAATGTTATTTGCCGTTATTCTATGTCCTCTGTGTTATTTCCCAGCCCTCCAGCCATATATATACGAGAAGGACTAAAAACACACTTTCACATTTATATTATATGGGATACGTAGCAAAAAAAAATATACTGTCGACCAGGGAGCGTCACGTTTTCATAATTCATAATTTGAATTACCATCCTACCCTTCAAAAAACAACATTTTGTTATTAAACATTAATATACATTATATAAGACAACATTTGAATCCTTGCTAATTCATATAGTATCTCATACACAGTATTTTTTTCAAATATTAATGATAATAATGTGATTTTCATTCCTAATTATCAACTAAACATGTAAATAACATGTTATTTTAAATAACATATTTTGGGTTAACGCTGTTAAACTGTAACTATTTTGTGAAGACCCTATTGTGATTAGACCCCAACCAGTTTCATTCATCTTGTTCTTCCTTTAGCTATGTCTATTCGAATATTGAATATATTTGGTTTTAATTTTGTAGAAATTCATTATTCACAATTAAATTAAACTACGTGATGTAGTATTACATTTATAAGATAGCCCACCTGAAGATGTTGTAATACAACGAAACCTAGGTCATGGTAAAGAACTTAATAAAAAAAGTAGAAATAATACTACATCACGTAGTTTCATTTAATTGTGTATGTCTATTCGATTTTTGCCCGTTGTCTTGGCTGTGTCATCTGGTCATTATTTGCACGGTCTGCTCATACTTCTTGTTCCAATCGATGCTGGCCGTAGACACAATACATAGGCATATTTTAAATAAGACAATGAAATTTTGCAATGCATATCTAACAAGCAATGAAGCGTTATTCTGTTATTATTCAAGGACGTAGAATTTTTGCCCTGAATGCAGCGCATCCAACTAAAGCCATAGTTCTAGCTTGATCCGAAAAATTAAACTAGTTCTCTCTAAATTCTCTAAATTCACTTTATAATATATTTCCGATTCAAATTTTTGCGTTGGCAAATGTATTTAGTTATTTTTTTTAACACTTGTTGCATTTATCATTCGACGAACTTGCCTTTTTGGAAAAAAACTTAGCTAACCAAAAGCCAAAACTCCGTCTAGGGTCAAGAAATAGAACAGCTTTCGTCGTTTAAAGTAAAGCTTCATGAACATATATTCACTTAAAAATTCCGTCAAGAAATAAATTTCCGCTATGACAAATATACGTATTTCTATTTCCAACGTCATGGAATCCGTTTTGCTGTTACTATCCTACGACCTCTGCTTACAACACAATACGCTACGTAAGACCAAAGCCATTATGAGATAATCACTGTATACAGTTACAAATTTTGTAACTGAATACCACGAATTAAACAAGTGTCCCTCACGCTTCATAACAAGTACTGAATGAATTAGTTCGCTGAACCCAGATCGTGTTGCCAGTATTGCCAGCCATTAATTTGTAACGCAACACGAGTAGGCAATTAACTGAAGTTGTCTGCTTGCGAATAACAGCCGAGCCGAAGTGGGCTACAGGCGTGTAGCTGATCAGTCGTGACTCGCGACAATGTCATAAACTCAACTTTGTCCCATTTGATTATTGGGAGTTGATTATGCGATTATTTAATTCAGTTGTAAGTTTATGGATTGATTAAATTAAGTTTACATGGGGAAAACGGTTCGACTATTAGGTATGTATTACGGTTCGACAATTACGTATTTTTTTTTAATTATTAGCGTAATGGTAATATTTTTCTGCCTGAAAAATTTGTAAACTCCATATCCAGAACAATTGTGTCAACATTTTTAGTATTTTAACAATACAGTTTCAACGGAGCGGTTCAACGTTTTGATACAAACCTCACCTAAAAATATACATTTATATCAAATATTCTTCAAACACACGAATATTTACAACACCTATGGTATTAATGCGTACGCTATCAACACTGTTTGACACAAACCATAATTTTCGTGTTTGAATCAAGCCATTGGACCCTTAACAAGTACCCATAGAAGAGCATCTTGTATACAATGTAAAGAGATGATATACTGGACTCCAAAAAAATCACAGAAATATTCGATAGCTGACATACGGAAAATTGAAATTAACTAACAAAAACAATATCTTCCAGTCATCCATATTGATTAAATATAAACATTTTGTGATGTGAAAGACTGTAAAAGAAATTAATAAAAAAGAACGAAACTTAGAACATAACAATTAATAACAAATGTAATAACATACAAATAAACAAAACTAAACTACATATGAATAATACAAAACAAACAAAAAAAAGGTTAATTATAAACCTTGACATGGTTGGGAACAAGGAAAGTGGGGAACAAAATGGAATTAGAAACGGCAGGACAGAGGGTTTATGAGAGGAAGGAATTTGAATACATTTAACGAGGGCGAGTACCAAGAAGTATCCAAATCTAGTCGATTCCAAAGTTTTATAGGTTGGACAGCGAAGGATTGTTCATAAGAAAAACAAAATAAAAATAAAACAAAGACACGTTAGAAGTAAGGATGGGGTGGAAAATGGATTTCGATCATGGCATCATCCCTTTTCCTTTTCGATCATCCCTTTATGGCAGGTAATGTAATTTTAGAGAGCTTTTGAACACAAACGCTGAGGGTGCACTTTGTGTATTTCATTCAGTTGCTAATCTAATTACACAAGAAAAGAACGCCGCGTAGAATGCATCCTCGTAGAGTTCTATACTAAACGATTAGGATGGGGATATACTTATTCTTAGAAAGTAATTCGAGGTCGTGAACTGATAGGTATTGCCATCTAGATCGGAGGTATAAAGGTATAACAGAATTAATGGGGATATTGCATAAAACATAGAATATGGAGATTGCGTCGATTAGGTTGGAGATTGTATCGAATACACAGGTTCTGAAGTCGTTCAATATCGTTATTGTTCGCATCGAAGTATATTGAGTGAATGTTCATTTTGAATTACACAGATCGCGATTATCGAAGATAGGCAGAAGCAGAGTTTAATAAATGTATGGGTACTTTGGTTTGAAAATTTGGAAACTGTTTAAGAAAGTGTTTTTTCTTAAGGAAATCTTACGACGAATAAAATTAAGTGATGGGCCATGTGAAACGTTGGTTAATTGGTAGGTCAAGACCTTTTACAGTTTAAATGAAACGGATAAAATAGCCGTAATGAACAGCTATCGTAAATCAGCTTCCAATATTTATTTTTTTGACAGTTTGGATCAGAAGATCTTATTTATAAGACCACTGAATGCTCAGATATAGATCTTGGGTCAGTATATGAAGGCAGGGAGAAATTTATCGATACTGTGGTAAAAATATATTTGAAGATCATCAGTACATAAGTTGTTTAACTAAGGAATCAGTAAAAAAGAAGTGAGGTGAGTGAGGGAAGAAGACTAGCTTAAAGAACGCCAGCAATGGAATCATTCCACTTAAAATAATTTTCAGAAATTTTGATTGCCTTTTACAGCCACGAAGATGGGAATTGAATCAACAATCATGGTTGAGATGGATTTACTGATTTAATACGATGTATTAAAATGTTAAAGTCTAAAAAATTTAATGTTTTTCTAAGGTCTAGTAATATCAGAATAGATATTTGAGTGTTGTTCATAGTTAGGCAAACAACATCAGTCACTTTGAGCAATTCATTTAAAGTACTACACCCTAACTGAAAATCTTATGACTTTAAATTAGGGTGTAGTACTTCAGGGAATTTTATTTTCATAAAGTGTTAATAAAAATATATTTTAACGTAAAATTAAATAGAGCAGAAGCACATATCTTACTAAAAATTTAAAGGTTCTAGTGCTTAAGTTATTCTCAAAATTTGACGAATACATATTGCGCTTTCACACAAACTAAAGAAAACTTTGATTTAACAACCGTAAAGCTCAGAGATGTAACAATAACATGGTAATTAGTATTAAACTAAGGGTCTAGGGTGCAAAATATAAAGTGAATAGTTTTAGAAAAATTAGGTAGTTCCTATTAAAAATTAGGTTCTTATGTATTCCTAATGAAGATGTAAATTCATATTTCAATTAACGTTTTGTTAATACGAAATTAATTTTTGTTAAGTTTTCATGATAATTTATCGATTAAAACAAAGGCGCATTTTTTGTAAATAAAATCAATATTTTTGCGATATCCTATAAACAGGCCTCCAATCTCTGCGCTATATTTTAAGAACATATAATCAAATAAAAACGCATTTAACCAGACTTGCAGAAAATTTCAGGCTCTACAAGCTTTCCCCTAACCTCTAATGAAATACGCCGCACAGTAAGCGAGATATTTGTAAAAGAAAAACGTTTTTCGTAATTTTTAATAAATTGACTCGCAGACATTATATCTCATGAGTCTTAAGCCTATTTTTAGAAAACCAAAAGAAATGTTTCTGCAAAGTATCAGCTTATAATATTTATTTATATACATATATATATATATATATAAAATATATATATATATATATATATATTCAGGCGACAAACGTGTACATTTTGACTTTTTTTAACGAACAATAAAGCTGTTATAGATCGATAACACTTTAGCCCTACAAATCCTAGAATTTTAAATTCATTTAAAACCTTAAATCTATTTGAAAATAAGTGGCTCAAATTACTTGTATCATTATTATCTACAGCAAACTAATTAAATAGATATTTCAATTATTATTTAATTTTAAGTAATATATATAATTAAAATTAAATTTGCAAATAATAATTAGGAACTTATAAGGGTATTTCTATATTTCTTTAAAATATATACTTAGGAAAGTATATTGAAATGACGAATAAAATGATTTGCCGATATTAAGGTTTTGAATTTGAAAAACAAATTTTCATAACAATAAGTAAAATAACATCTGAAATACCTGAAAATCTAAATTTTCACAAAGTGGCAACATTAGTCGTCGATTACCTTTTTATCTCATTATTGATCATATAAAGCATAAATATAAAATTATAAATTTATCTATTCCCTCTTCATGATGTTGCAATTATCAAAAATGATTTAATTATTATTTTCTAATATTACTCGTCGATTACCATCTTATCTTATTATTGATCATATAAAGCAGGAATATATATTTACAAATGGTGATATTTCTGAGAGAAAATTATAAATTTGTCTACTCCCTCTGTATGATGTTGCAATTATCAAAAATGATTTACTTATTATTTTCTAATATTAGTCGTCGATTACCATCTTATCTCATTACTGATCATATGAAACCGGAATATATATTTACGAGTGGTGATATTTCTGAGAGTAAATTATAAATTTATCTTCTCCCTCTGTATGATGTTGCAATTATCAAAAATGATTTACTTACTATTTTCTAATATTAGTCGTCGATTACCATCTTATCTCATTACTGATCATATGAAGCCGGAATATATATTTACGAGTGGTGATATTTCTGAGAGAAAATTATAAATTTATTTTCTCCCTCTGTATGATGTTGCAATTATCAAAAATGATTTACTTATATTTTTTTTGTTTATTGTTTTGTCACATTAAATGGCATTGTGTCACAATAAATATACGTTTCGTCACATTAAATATATTTTAAAATTGGAAATCGACTTTTTATTACCAACTTTTTTAAAAATGGTGATCTTATACAATAGTCATTGAGGTTATAGTTGTTCACATTTTAAAGCAAATATATATACATATATATATATATATATATATATATATATATATATATATATATATATATATATATACATATGTATATATATATATATATATATATATATATGTGTGTATGTGCGTGTGTGTACTTGTGTTAATATATAAATTAAATAAATTTTGAGGTACACCCGCTTTCACATTATTACACAATTTTCCGCTATTTAAAAAACATTTCGAAATGAAAAGAAAAATCGGTGCTTTATATAGGTATATTTATATATCGGTTAGATTAAAGCTTTAAAACCGAACCACATGTATAGTAAAAGCAAATATAACCAATTACGAAGTGAAAATAAAAAAATATGATAAATGCCTTTCGATATTAAGTTGTTAACAGGTCTCAAATTCTTATGTAAATTTCAAGAATTTAAATTGAATCATTACATTTATGAGTATACAACTAAGATTAGTGAATATGGTAATATCGTCACCGTGGTGTGTTGAGTTGATCACAAGGCTTTTGACGATGCGGCCTACCGCGGGGACCCGGGTTTGATTCCCGGCCGTTCTTTGAACGGGGCTGGACTGGTATTATGGTTGGTTGCAAGATATTGCTCTCGTAGCAATAAGTCCGCCATATGTATCAACTAGATACATTAAAGAATATAAATAATATCTAACGCCATAAGACACGTAAGACGATTTTTACAAGACTCTGTTGACTTCTAAATCAATAATTTTTTTTATCTTAAACGAAAACCACTTTCTCATCTTAAACAAAAGCTTCTTCTTATTAATACTAACACACTTAACGCAATCTTTTTTACAGGTCTCTGAAACTGAAAGTCCGCAACACAATATGCCTTTGCACATCTGTACAGTACGATGCGTCACCGAAAAAAATAGATACTGGTAAGTTATTTGAGAGAATTCATAATTTTTCTTTATTTTTGCACCATAGTTAATAAACCTAATTAAAATTTTAAATCCAGCACGCTATATATTAGTCAAAAATGCGTAACCCTATAATTACGCGTCACGCGTTATTTTGTTTATTCAATGTCAACATCAAATAGAGTAGTTTATTCAAATATGGTAAAAACATAGGCTAACACAGGGAAAAACATACGGAAAAAACGTATGCTACTTAAAAGTCAATGTTCACAAAATTAAAAAATTGTTTAAAAAATAAGCAAGTTATAAACATTTAATAAATTTGGCGTTAATTTTGTAGAAATTCGTTATTCACAATTAAATGAAACTACGTGATGTAGTATTATTTCCACTTTCTTTAAGTTCTTCATCACGACCTAGGTTTCGTTATATTACAACATCTTCAGGTGGGCTATTAGCAAAGAACTATATAATTGAAATTCAGTAAGAGCATTGTTTTTTTATATGGTTATGGTCTACTACTTTATCTGGTAATCATTCTGTTTTAGTTATGAATTTTGACTAGTATCGATTTGAAGTAGGATCAAAAATTCAAAAATAAAATAACACTGTCAATTTATACTTTATTGTAAGACATGACTGAATTATAAGTTATTTCACTTTTATTGCATTTCCAGGTGGGCCACCTGAAGAATCTTTGCTAATAGCCCATCTAAAGATGTAATACAACGAAACTTAGGTCGTGGTAAAGAAGTTAAAGAAAGTAGAAATAATACTACATCACGTAGTTTCATTTAATTGTGAAGTTATAAACATCTAAATTTAATGGTAGAGATACAGTGAGAAACCTTTCTGTCTCATTCATTCTCGTAGAATATGGTAAGTTTAATAAAAAATAACATGACATATTATCTTCCTAATATTTAAGTATAAACTTTCATAACTCTGTCAATTTTTAAGATTTGTCAAATTTTTTTTCACTTTTAGTCAGTTTGTACCCTAAACTTAGTTTTGTTTATGTTTTAAGCTTTTAATTTTATGAAAGTGAGGGTAATTTCAAGTTATTCTAAAGTCATTTCAGTTAAATGCAAATTTTGTTTGCAATGTGAGAAAATGGAAATTCAGCACGCTATTCTGCAAACTGCTGTATATTTTAATTTGTTTTTTGAAGCAATAGGTATTATACTTACATCACTTTAGAGAACAAAAAATTTTTAAAAAATTTAAGAGTGTTCACAGGGGAGATACATGTGCCTCAGACAAAAGCAAATCTGCAGCAACACATATTAAACAAAGTTCTCCGCCGCGTCTGTCATGTGTACACGATTTTTTAGCAACTACTGAACAGATTTTATTCCTGTTTTAGTAGTAATACTATAGCTACTTTTTCATTATAAAATTAAACACATTTTTTCTGGAAAACAAATTTCATCAATAAAAAAATATATTTATTATTATTTCAATATTTACGAGGACAGGCTGAAATATTCTAGCCTGAAGTACTTCCTTCGCGGCAAACACTCCATTTTATAGACTCTAGTGAAGAAGTCCCTAATTAGTAGGTAAGGAAAATTTAACGTAATCGCTTTCATCATACTTTAAGTAATTGTACCACAAAACACCATCATTTCTGAGTTATCGCGTAACCGAAATTTATTGTGAAAAAATTCCTCACAAAAAAATGAAAACGCCCAAAGTAACTTAGAGAAACATTTGCTATTTGTGGGAAATCGGGCTTTTCATCTATTGCCGTCAAATACTTAACTTTTAAGCAAGATTGAGTCGATCGAAGATGAGTGGAAATCTCTAAAATTAGTACTGGGTGACCGTAGGATAAAAATGTGGCAGAAATCTGACGAACTGGACATCAGGATAGAATGAACTTAAAATATTTTCGTACAAAAAAATCGATGGATATTGTGTGCCATAAATACAAACGCTGTACAACAAATAACGTCAAATCGAAACTTTACAAGAATTTTAAGACTTGTGTCAAAACAATTTAGAAAACGACAAGGTGAAAATCGCAATACGATCTGGAGTCGAAATAAGAGATCAAAGGAGAAAAGAGGAAAAACCTGCTGAAGAAATTCAAAGTGAAAAAGTCGGTCTCCGATCTCGTAGCCATATTTCCCGGAAATTCTGAGAACATAATTCTAATTGTATATCTACGAAAAAAAATTACAATCACAAAAGATTATTACATAGGTTTTAAGAAAAGTTTTAAATCAGTCTCGGTAAGAAAAGTTTTAAATCAATGCTTATTTTTATTTAGTTACCTGAAGAAAGCTTTAAAGAGAAAGAAAATTAAATCTGAGAATGATATGAAGGCAGCATTGAAGATAATTTTGAGAGCAGAGATTCAAAATATGTTTTGATTCATTCAAAAGCTTTTTATAAAAGATATGCATTGAGGGGGAAGGGTGACTATGTAGAAAAATATTCTTTTTTAAAAATTTATTTTGATTCTTCATGGCCTACACAAAAATATTTTTAATCTAGCCTTATATGTCTTAATCTGTGTAAAAATCTATCGGTTATACATGCACTCTTCGTTAATTGCGATATAAATAATGTCACACAACACAATGCTGAAAAAGTTACTCTTCAGCTCTGAGAACGTATACATTCAGATTTCTCAAATCACCGCAGTTAGTTTCTTACAGCGTATTTATTTATTTTTTGTTAGTAAAATTATATATTTTGTTTTATTCGATATGTTTTGTGAAACTGCGAAATCAGTAACATTAAATGGATAGTGATTTGAAATTTGGTTAGCCTAATTATATTAAGAATAATGTTATTAACAAAAACAAACATAAAACCACTCTTTATACTATCTTTCGCAAATGATAAAGAACAAGTAGTATTTCAAAATGAAGTTTTAGACGTTAATAAACTTAATTAGATCAAATTAAACTCATTTCTAAATCAATAAACCTATTTATATACTGTTGTTACAAACATTTAGTCGTGAACAGTTAGCATCAAGATTTTTTTTCCAAATTTACCTTTAAGGCTTAAATTAGAGGATTACCAATTCCAATAGTCAAATACCTACATAATCCCTTAAAATTACCCTGTCTGTTTACATCTTATTTAAACAATGTAGTTGTTATTGTTGTTGTCGTATCCACATGAGATGAAGAAGGTCACATCACATCACTCGAAAGGTTGGATTTCTCCATTCCCGCTTGATGGGCGGCCGGGAATCGAACCCGGGTCCTCGCGGTGTGCCGCGGTATTTCTTGCGATCAACCCAACACAAAATATATTTTAATTTTTCTTTGACCTACTCGCCTTGGTTTCTCCCAAATCTAACCAAAAATTAAACTTATTTTAAACAATAATACTATTTCTATATCACAAATATGCCCCATTAAAACAAACACAAACTTACAAATTAGCTATCTCGTAACCACATTTCACCCATATTTCTCATAATCCACTTAAAATAATCAAATGAAGTAAACTCAACTCAAGTTTATAACGTTATCACGCCTGATCAGCCGCACGTCTACAGCCCACTTCGGCTCGGAGAGCTGTCATCCGCAACTAGACAACTTCACTTAATTGCCTACTCGTGTTGCGTTACAAATTAATTGGTAGCAATGCTGGCAACAAGATCTGGGTTCAGCGAACTCATTCGTTCAGTACTTGTTATGAAGCGTGATGGGACACTTGTTAATGTTGCGGTATACAGTTACGAATAATAGCCTCTGTTAGCTGTGTAGTGTTTTACAGAAAGTGCAGAGGTCACAGGATATCTCTGCGAATAAAGGATATCTCTGCACTGCATTCAACGGGCGCTGAAGAACTAAATAGAAATATTTTTAGCGTGTTAGGTATACGCGAAAAATATTTCTGTTTAGTTATAACCGTAAATTATTATTAACATAATATTCCCATTAATTTTATCTCGTATCTTAAACCACATAATTTTTTAAATAGTTTTCACGTATATCTAAATAACCATAAATTATTATTCACCAGCAAATTTACATAATATTCCCATTAATTTTATCTCGTAATATCGCATCTCGTACCTTAACCCACATCATTTTTTAAATAGTTTTTACGTATATCTAAATAAACATAAATTATTATTCACCAGCAAATTTACATAATATTCCCATTAATTTTATCTCGCAATATCGCATCTCGTACCATTTTTTAAATAGTTTTTACGTATATCTAAATAAACATAAATTATTATTCTCCAGCAAATTAACATAATATTCCCATTAATTTTATCTCGTAATATTGCATCTCGTATCTTAACCCACATAATTTTTTGAATAGTTTTCGCATATATCTAAATACCATAAATTATTATTCACCATCAAATTAACATAATATTCCTATTAATTTTATCTCGTAATATTGCATCTCGTATCTTAACTCACATAATTTTTTAAATAGTTTTCACGTATATCTAAATAACTATAAATTATTATTCACCGGCAAATTAACATAATATTCCCATTAATTTTATTTCGTAATACAGTATATCGTGACTTAACCCACAAATTTTTTTAAATAGTTTTCACGTATATCTAAATAACCATAAATTATTATTCACCAGTAAATTAACATAATATTCCATTAATTGTATCTCGTAATATCGCATCTCGTATATTCTAAATAGTTTTCACGTATATCTAAATAACTATAAATGATTATTTACCAGCAAATTAACATAATATTCCATGAATTTTATCTCGTAATTTCGCATTTCGTATCTTAACCCACATAATTTTTTTGCCTCAAAATGTAGAGTACCACGGTATTTCAGAAAAAAAAACTTTCTAAAATGAGAGAATAGGTGCGTATTTCATTACTCCCCTTCTTTCTATTTGGTATATTATATTATAATTTAATATTAGGTTATTACCTTAAAAGAAATGTATGATATACCGATAAATAAAAAATGAATACAAATTATTAATTGCTAATAAGCAATAGTATGTCGCGAAGAAAAGAACTTTTATTTTATAGCTTCAAATATAACTGTTTATTTATGTTTATTAGTGTAGCTTATGTTTTAGAACTAATGTTCAAAATAATTAACATTTCAGGTAGATAAATATATAGTAGTTAATCAAAAAAGCTCAGTACTGAGAACAGAAAGATTTGAAGACCACACTAGTTTTTTGGGACTAATGTTCAAAATAATTAACATGTGTTTTGGGACTAATGTTCAAAATAATTAACATTTCAGGTAGATAAGCATATAGTAGTTAATCAAAAAAGCTTAGTACTGAGAACAGAAATATTTGAAGACCGCACGAATTGTTTCAACTCACTGGCAAAGGCGTTTGGGATCCATCATTATTGTGTTCTAGTCAAGTATTTTAATTTTTTTAAATATTTCTTCAATATTTCATTTCTATAATTTATTTTTCTTCTTGTTTTGCCGTAGTTTTCCTTTATAGATTTTCCTGTCCACAAATCAATTAATGATTTAAGGGAAATAAATATAAAGGCAGTAGCCGTATGAGCTTGGCTAACCTACCTTCTTTAGATCGGTTTCCCTTTAGTTGCTAACAAAAAATTAAAAATTTGAAAAAATTATATATCTTTGGAAGACACGATGAAATCGACAAAATTATTTTTTTAATTTTTTTCTAATACCTTACAATGATAAAGTTTTGTAATTTTTCAGATGAATAGCTGTAATATTATTAAAAATATTATTAAAAAATATTTCAAAAATAATTTACCTGTTTAATTTTTTTTTTATAAAATCACACCTAAATATTATTTAGACGCAATTTTATGATTCTAAATGGTAACACAAAATATTTTAAAAAATCAGAAGGATTGTTTATTTTCTTTTCTGTTGTTTATTTCTTTTCTGTTGATGTTGTCTGTTTTGTTTTATGATCTACCTCCTGCAAAGATTTTTAAACAATTATATCTTTTAAAAATCAATCACCGATTATTAAAAACATTTCGATGGTCTATCAAGGGAGTAATGTATTTATAACAAATCAAGAATGAAACTTAATTATTGTTAACGGCGTTGTTTTAATTTCTTTTATTTTTATTTTTTTACAAATAATCCTAATTCAAATCTATTAAATATATATTTTATATTGAAATTGATGTTGTTTCAAATATAGTCATGTTTTTCTAAACTTTCTTTCTTTAATTCTGGCGCCTAACAATAAGGACTAATATCGGAAAAAGTTACAACTATAAAATCGAATCGAATCGAAATATTGATCAGATCGGAGCAAAAGCAGACTGGCGGTGCTTATCCAGATACCACCTTTATATTTTGTCTTAGTAAACTTTACGCTTAGTTTTATGTCTAACAATTTCAAAATGTTCAATGCTACCTACATATCTCCATCTTTTTATTCATTATTGCACACTTTTTTGTATTTTCTGTTTTTTGAACTGATGAGCTATTTTAGATTAATTTATTCGGGTTACGGGTCTCAGTCAGAAAGAGTATCGTTGCTGGATCTGGTTTCTGATGGTTGGCTGGTTTTGGCACGATAATTGGATATTCATTCAGCCTCATTTCGGTCGAAAACCACGACCCGTATGTGCAATCGAGATCGAACTATGGCTGCAATAATTTTTATCTATTATCTTTTTGTGACAGGCAAGGAATATAGGAATATTTTTTAAAAATTAATTTATCAATAATAATATTCACAATTAAATGAAACTACGTGATGTAATATTATGTCTATTTTCTTTAAGTTCTTTACCTGGACTTAGGTTTTGTTGTATTACAACATCGTTAGGTGGGCTATTAGCAAATATATATCTAATAGCCCACCTGAAAATGTTTTAATACAACGAAACCTAGGTCGTAGTAAAAAACTTAAAGAAAGTATATATAATACTACATCACGTAGATTCATTTAATTGTGAATAATGAATTTCTACAAAATGGACGCCAAATATATTCAATAATAATATTACAAAAATGTTTTATTAGTTATTAGAAAACCCACATCTAAGTCACAGGTTGCCCCAAAGCATTGGATGTATGTCAACACCAAAAGTTTAACAGTTTGTAGTAAACTAAACAATGAAAAGTTTGAGAGCAAAAATTCATAATAATTTAAATTAAACACAAAAGTAATTAACCTTATGTAATAATAATCCTAAAGCGTTTAAATAAATAGAAGAACCGCGATACTAAACCGAATTGATCAACGTAAGCGATCAAAAAATAGGTGAGTGCTGCAGGACGTTTGTGCATATTCTAGGCAGATGAAATAAACTATAATATGTCAACCGTCTTTTCACGTACCCTTCAGGAAAATAAAACGTTACCAAACCCAAGGCTAATGGCTTAACAATATATTTACTTTACAATTAAAAAACATGCACAAAGGCACCCCGTCAGTCAGAAGGATTTACATCCGACATGGGGACATCCATTATAAAATCTGAAGAAAACAAAGGAGCATAAGAGTCAAATATTTATTGATATAAAAACCTATTAAACCTTTTTAATATTTTCTCCAGGATAAATTTAAATGGTATCTTTTTCGAAGACCATATGATTGCATTCGTTTCAAGGATACTACGGACTGGAAAATTGAACAGAATCACAATATTGTGACGGAAATCGTAGAAATGTCGCATGACACATCCTAGCATCTGTGGACCTTCTGACAGTTTTTAATGAAATTATTGTAAAATATTAGATGGTCATCCATAAACACACTAAAATGCCGCACTGATCGTATACTTTCGAGCACCGTTTCATTTGATTCATAACCATACACCAAGGGTACGCATAGACGGCAATATATCATCATTACGCATTCACTCACATTAAAATGTAACTTATTGCTCAGATTTCATTGAAATACTGATTTGATATTATAATAATTAAAAAAAAAATACGTTTGACGATTATTTTTTTCAGGTCGCGTTCCTTTCAGCTCGTCGTTTAAAAGAAGACGGAAACGGCAAGGAATACTTCCGAATCAGGTCACCATCACGCAACATTTTTCGGAAAGAGTCCTTACACCAGGAGGAGATGTAAGTAAATTGTATATATATGATTATATATATATATATATATATATATATATATATATATATATATATATATATATATATATATTTATATATGTATATATATATTTATATATATATATATGTGTGTGTGTATATATATATATATATATTCTTTTTAATTTTTTTTTTCTTTTCTTTTTTTTTTAATATTCATAGAATTAGTAGTAATTTGTTTCGGCAATATTGACATCATGCTGTTGTCCGATTCGCGTAGTTATCATATGGTTAGATAGACATTTTTCAATCACTTAAAACCTCACCAAAATATTCTTAACAATATCTTTTAAAATATCATTTGGCGTATCTTTCTTTTTAATTTTAGGTTCTCAATTCAAATGTATAGCTTGTCGTGTTTTTAAGTCTAACATGCTTAATTATTTCCAAAGACGTAAATTGGAATATTGATAAAATCATATGCAATTTATCCAAAATATATTAAGGTAATCTTGAACCATATTTAGATAACGTCGCGTAACTAATATCTACTTGTATATATTTATGGCAACGTTAATAAAGTACAATAAAATGGTTGAAAATTTATTATATATTTATAAAAGTTAAATAAATATTTACGTTTATCTAAAATGAACAAAAACATTTATTTATAAGATATTATTTTTTTGCTTCTGTTTATTTTGCTTAATACTTTAATTTTACAACGAATTTCAGTAAAATGCAGCATTACTTACTTTATTACCTTTCAATACTGCGCGAAAAATATCATATCTTATGTTTATCTAATATTTTTCCCCTGTTCTACCTTCATCAAAAATATTGTAAATAGTTTATAAGGTTCCAATTTTGCTACCAATCTTAAAAACTAGTACTCGTAAATTAAATCGTTTACCATCCATCAGACAATATTAACAGAGAGAGATACCGTTGTATGAAAAAATGAGGACGGACTGAGCGGTATGCCTATCTTGCTTCCTCATGTAGCAACCTCTCTCTCTGTTGGTCGTGCAAGATGAGCGGTGTACAAAGCGCTTTAGAATGTGTCCGGATAGTATTGTATTTATTCAAGTCGTACTTTTCTGTCAGATCTGTTACATTTTATTAAATTTTCATATCCGATTATTTCTAGAACCTTCGTATTTAGCCATTGATAGCATTACCGTATCAATAAGTGTTTGATAAATTATATGTTTCTAAAACTTTTATTTAGGTGGAAATGCAGTGTGCTGCAACAGCTGACTATCCACCACAGTTTGTTTGGGAGAGGGATGGAGTGCCCATGCTAGCGAATACTGACCAAAGGTAAATGAGGCTTACAGGTAATGAGAGTATGGTATTCTCTTATAAAAAATTCTCTAATTTAATTAACATCATGAAAAATAGAATGAAAAATAACTGAAAAGAAAATATTCTCCAACAGTTAGTCAGTTGTATCGTTTTCTGTTTATCATACATCTCTCTAAATGATCAATTACCTTTAAATGAGGCCAGTACTTTAGTTATTTATTATTCCAGAACTCAATGTTTTGCAGATAAATATAGTATGGTATCCCTTAATAAAAATTTTGCCACTTTAGTTAATACCACGAAAAGTAGAATGACATTGAACGAAAACAATAATCTTCCTACAAAAGTTACTCCATTATATTATTTTCTGCTTATCATTCGTATCTCCAATTTTTCAATTTTCTTTAAACGAAGCCAATACTTCAATTGTTTAATTAATAATTTAAGACTCGATTATCTGACAGGTAAAGAGGTAAGGTATCCTAAGGTTAAGAGGGTAAGGTACATTAATAAAAAAATTAGCGATTTCGTTAACATCATGAAAGTAGAATGAAATTAACCCGTTTTTAATCCCGTTCCGAAGCTATCAAATTTTAAGTTGTAATAGTAATGCATAAGTAAAAACCAGATCACTATGTTCATCCCAGCTTGTTTGCTAAAAATTCTTACCAATTGATCACATTATTATGATTATTAGGTTCTCATAAATTTTTTGGGATGAGAAAACGCGCAGCCTTTCTAAATATTTAATATCAACCTCTGACCAAAGCATAAAAGGATAAAATGTTTGGAAAATGTGCCATTTTGTTATTGGAAATTCCACAAAAAAAAATATAAAATTATAACATATAAAATAAATTCGCATTGCTAGAGGCATTAAACATATTGTGGGAAAGTAATTGTTAATTAAAAATTTCCAGTCCCCAAAAATTAATCAAAGAAAGTTATGCGTTGAAGACGATGTACAGATTTCGTCAAAATTCTTGCCGATAGATCCGCGTCCACAATTTTTAAATATGTCTTACCTACTTTTGCTCGATTTTTCGTCAATATATTTTGCTCGTGAAATGGATCACAAGATGCCTAGTCTAAAATTTAAATTGAATGGGTTACGAAAATTCCACAAAATAAATATTATTAAATTATAACAAATAAAATAAATTTGCATTGCTTAGCAATAAAAATATTTTCGGAAAGTAATTATTAATTAAAAATTCCTAGTCCCCAAAAAATTATCAAAGAAAGTTATGCGTTGAAGACGATGTACAGATTTCGTCAAAATTCTTGCCGATAGATTCACGTCCACAATTTTTAAATATGTCTTATCTAGTTTTGCTCGATTTTTCGTCAATGCTGATATATTTTGCTCGTGAAATGGATCACAAGATGCCTAGTCTAAAATTGAAATTGAATGGGTTACGAAAACCGAACTGGATTCATTAATTTTGTATTTTGTCGTAAATAGGTATATCGATACCGTGCAAAGACGGAAATAATTTTTTTTCCAATAACACCACAATGAGGTTAGTTAGCTAATATGTAAAACAAGTATATGGAAATTATGAGAAAAATTTAAATTACTTAAGTTATATAAAAATAATGCACCTTTTAAGACAGAATAAATATTTATAGACCATTAGGGATTAAAAAATATTACGAGGTTTAAAAAATTAGGGAAAGTTATAAAAAAATTATCCTGCGCAATTGAAGTTTTGCCTTAGAAAAATTCGTAGAAAATTAAAAGCTTCAAATCGAGTCATTAAACTTAAATCAGTTTTGGGGAAATATCCACTTGTTTTGAGAAAAAAATATACATTATCGTGACAGATTAACTTAAAAATTTGCACACGCTTGACTTTGGATACATTCAAACCGTTCCACCAATGTAGGAGACAACTTTAATCTTAATAAGTATTTTTGTAGTAAAGTACGTATGATGTCCTGATTTCCAGATATACTATTGGTCAAGTGATGACTGACAATGGAATAGTTGTATCACAACTCAACATATCACGCACGAGAGTGGAAGACGGTGGACTGTATACCTGCAAGGCCTTGACGAATAACAACGATGTGTCAGCATCGTTCTCGGCGAGACTTAATATTTATGGTAATTATCAGAATTGGGTATTTGACTAATTTTTTTTATTTCATTAATCATAATTTCAAGGTACAAGCTGATGAAGAGTGAAAATTTTTAAATAATCTTAAAAATTGACCGAGTTATAAAAGTTTGAATTTAACCTTAAGACAAGGACAGCAATACTGTGTTGTGAGGTCATTTTTCATATTGCACATTATATTCTACAAGAGGAAAAGAGACAGGGAATATCCAACTCTATCGGTATCTTCAAATTTAGAAGCCTATAACAGGCTTATTTTTCAATCAATTTTTGAATTTTATTTCAAGACTGGTTTTTAATTAACTTATATTTCTTCATATTGTACTAAAATATCAAAATTTAGAATGAGTCAACTACCGGATTATATAGTTTGATAATAAGTAATCAAATACTGATCCATACTCATGCTCGAAATAAATGTTCCTCCAAATAGGGAAAAAAATGCAACACTTTAATTAATGCGTAAATATATACACATATATATGTGTTTAATGTACTTATGGCTATAAAAATAACACGGTAAATCATTCGCGATTGATCAATAAAAAAGTTATCTTAAAAATCTAAGGAAATGTATTTATTTATTCATTGCGATATAAATACACTCTCGTCATATCAAGCCTATACTATTTTTGGTGATTGTGTAAAGTTACAACAGTTTACAAGATAATCGCTTTTAAAATTCGAAATGGAAAAAAATCCAATCCGCACATTCGTAATATATATATATATATATATATATATATATATATACATATATATATATATATATATATATATATATGTATATATATATATATATATATATATATATATATATATATATATATATTATATTACGAATGTGCGGATTGGATTTTTTTTGGATTGGATTTAGGAGAAAAGAAATTAGAGCTACTGTGCCATTTTTAATTATATCATTTGAATAGAAAGAAAATTTCTTAGAAATTAGATTTACTGTGCCATTTTTAATTATATCATTAAAATAGAAAGAAAATTTCTTAGAAATTAGAGCTACTGTGCCATTTTTAATTATATCATTTGAATAGAAAGAAAATTTAGTAGATTTAAAAGAAAAAGCTAGAAAAACTGTAAATTAATACTAAGCTACACTACAAAATCACATCCTAATCAAAGCTCCTCTCACACACACTCTTCCCTCTTTCTCTCTATCTCTCTCTCTCTCTCTCTCACACACACTCCCCACTCTAGCTTTCCCTCTCTCTCTTGCTTGAGAACCAAAACGTAATAAAGAGAGCCAACTCTGATGAGCAAAGTTGATTTTTGTTTCCGTTGACGTCTTTTTTACGCCTTTTATTTTACGAAGAGTCTTTTTTCATACTTTAGAGTCCACGATCCTTGGAATTTAATTTCATGGTGCTTAAATAAGCACTTAAAACGAAGGAACTTAATTTCTTCAGGTTTATATTATGCATTTAGGTACAGTTCACTTAACCCTTTGCTAATCGGTATAAAAAAATAATAAGTATAGGTAAAGACAATATTTTTTCTTGGTTTAAAAGGAATGCTCAAAATGTGAATCATTTTCGCCCTACTCAGGTAATATTTTGTTTTAAAATTCTTACTTGAAAATTCTTTAAAATTACAATAATTTATCCCTGCCTTTATATGGTACTTTGACTTTATACGTGGTTTATTTGTATATTTCTAAGAAACTTCAGTATTTTGAAGTTTTTTATTTGAAGCAAAGAAACAGCATACAGTTTTATCACAGCATTTATGTTTGTAGATCCGCTGACTAATGAAAGTTAAATTATTTGTTTATATCTTTCAATAAGTTATAAAAAAAGTGATTTATTGTTTTAAAATTTATTTTCCATAATCGATTGACGAGGGCAAATAGCTTTTTTAATAAAATTATTACGAGATTCTAAAGATTAATAAAACTATTTGCCCCAATTTTCTTACATCACTTACACATAAATACATTAATAAAATAGATAAAACAAATTGGATGCGGTAACAACGAAATTATTAAGAGACAGCAATTACCTTTGCCCATCAGTGGGAGTGTTCAAAATGTCGAAATCAAGATCCGATTGAAGATGATGCCAAACCCGATTTAAATGAAACTGATTTTTCACAGTATTTCATAAATATCTTAAGAAATCTTTACTAATTTTGAAATTTTGAAAACTAGTCATTTAAAAAATAACCAAAATTTCTTTTCTCACAAATGGTTCTAACGATTTTCTTCAAATTTTTAAATAATAATTTCCACTTCTTTAAACTTTTAAAATATGTAATTTATAAGCCATACAATATACCGTAATTTCGTTTCTCAAAAAAATAATCAACACAATTTTGCATGAAAGTAATGGAATAAACACATTTATGAAAAAACAAGATGTTTCTCAGAAATTTAAACCTATATAAAATGCAAGAAGATTTTAAAGACAACACAAGGAGTCAGAAATGAGTAGCGTAATGGAAGATGGAAGAAGTTGGCATGTCTGTGAAGAAACTTTCAAGGCATTCCTTGTCTCAATAACAAAATAGAGTAAGCTTGCATAGATATAAATTAGGTATATTGAAGTAGATAAATGAATACAACCTAAGTTTAACTTTGGTTTAAACTAAAAAGTTTATATTTCGGTACATATAAACAGCACGTCAGTTTTTGCAATTCGATTATATTTATAACTTTTTTAAAGAAAACGGCTTTATATAATTAAATTCGTACAATCGAACAGAGTTATTATTTAATTTATTGCATTTGGCTGCACCAAGAGCAATATTTATTATTGACGGTTTTTAAATTAAATAAAATTCAATAATATTCTTATTTTTTGTCAGAATGTTTTAAAGACAATTGTTACATTTCTCCAAAGTTTTATTATGAAATTTTAAATTAATCATTATTTTAGATATATTTGGCGTTGATTTTGTAGAAATTCATTATTCGAAACTAAATGAAACTACGTGATGTAGTATTATTTCTACTTTCTTTAATTTCTTTACCACGACCTAGGTTTCGTTGTATTACAACATCTTCAGGTGGGCTATTAGAAAAGATTCTATGAGAACAATATTTGCTAATAGCCCACCTGAAGATGTAATACAACGAAAAGTAGGTCGTGGTAAAGAACTTAAAGAAAGTAGAAATAATACTACATCACGTAGTTTCATTTAATTATCAATAATGAATTTCTACAAAATTAACGCCAAATATATTCAAAATCAGTAAATAATAATATAAATAATGGTTCTCCAAACATACCATCTTGGGCGACACATGTGATGAATTCACAATCATGGACACAATCTCATATTTTACGTATTTGTCCATAAAACGCGACGTTGCCATGTTGGATTTTTTTAAATAACTTCGGAATAATTATTCTATCCTTTTATAGTATTAGTAGTAATACTCTGGTTATACCAAACTTACAAACGGTATAAGTATTTTTAGAATAAGAATAGTACAATAGTAGTATTAACGTTGCCACAAACTCCACGAAATATAAATTCTGCAAATGAATATATGGTTCAATTTTCAGGTCCTCCTTACATAAGGACGCTACCGCCATTGAAGGTGTTGAGCGGTCAACCTATAGACCTTCAATGCCCATATTATGGCTATCCCATAAGGTAATCAAATTTATATATACATGTTAAATAAAATATATATAAAAAATTTCGCGTGTCTATTCGTGCGTCACGTAACTCAAAAAGTATTTTAAGTTGGCTAAGTTAAAATATGCAGAAAATTAATAAAATTTCTCAGCAATTTCGGTAAATATATGTGATACCTCAAAAAATATTTATTAAGCCTTCTTAAAAAAAATTCTTACCAGAAATTAATATTTTATATATAGTTATAGTCAAAGATCGAATCACAGTCAAACCTAAATTTACTAAACCAAAGGCAGAAATGTTTTTCTATTCCAAACTTTGACTGACATGTTTTCAATCAATCTTAAGATTATCTAAAAATCTAATCAGAGGTTGAACTAAAAACTATCTAATTCTCCCCTTAACTGTTCAACAGTTGTTGTGCTCTTTTCCTTGCTCTTACCTTTTCTTCCTTTCCATTCGTATTTAAATTTTCACAATTTAATTAAAATCTTTAATTCAGTTAGCTGTATTTGTTTTCAGGTAAGTATAGGCTTGGTAGAAAAGTGTTGGGCGTTATAATTGCAAACATTTTTTAAAAATCTTATTTCATTGTTAGTTACTCTTGGACCATTGTTATCTATAACCCATTGCCAATGTGCAAGATTCCATATCAAGCATAGATTCCTTGTGCTTAAAAACTTCAGGGCTATAAAAACGTATTAAGGAAATCTGACAACTCTGCTCTATCATCTAATGTTTTATACTGAATTTAAAGACCGAAATAAATAAAAACCTGTTGTTGCTAAGTTAGAGGAATATGATGGAATCTCCCCATGAAAATCTAAAAACTTCTGGCGGACGATTATATCTACGTGCGACTGAAGGTTATTGCGAAGAAAATACACTTTTGAGTGTTATTTACGTGTGTTTTGTATTACTGTGCGAAGTCGGTCAAGTTGATTGCAGTATATTGTTGAGTCTACTGTGACATTTTCTGGTAGTATCTCCAAATATAAAATTCTTCTGGCATTCCACCAACCAGATAACAAAATTATTTTTTGATGAAATTCAATCTTTGTAATCGGTATTCACTTTTCGTGACTTAGTCATTGGGGTTTTTGCATATGATATACGTACAGAATCTATTTGTCGTTACCAATTAGTTCCAGTTACCGATTGGTCAACCCAGTATTGGGCGCATCTTAGGGAAAGAAGATTCATTAATTTACTGACACGTTGATCTAAATAAGCAATGGTCAAGGTATATCATATCCACACCCCTAGCATACACACTTTATTTTATCAAGTGTTCCAATACCTGCATTTTATCAAGTGTTCCAATACCTGCATACCTGCATAGGCCAGCACAGTGAAGTAAGGCGAGGATCTATTTCAATTAATTATTTTATAAAGTCTATGTTAACTTCCACTGATCGTCCGCCACGGGGAAAATTTTTAAATACACTTAAAAACTTTTAAATACACTTACAACATAATTCTCATTTCTAAACCTCAGAAACCAACATCTTGCAGTTGCATTAAAAACCATATCTATCTTTCTGCATTATATATATATTTCCAACAGCTACAGCTGCCAAGTGATCTAAACAAAACTCGTACAAAAAATAATGACGTACATACTCTCTTGTTACCTTCATGTTCTAATAAATACTGAAGCGATTCGTAACAGTTGACGTATGTTTATATAGTTTACCCCCACTACTTTACATTGTTGTAATTTAGATAGTTTTATCACTTTCTAGAAAAAAATAATAACTCTAAAAACGCTCAATACTTTTTCTTATGAATTATATGTTTTTCACAAAATTTCGTTGTGTTATATTTCATAAACTGTGTTCATCTAATTAAATTTTCTCTGCAATTTGGTTTTTGCGTGATTACCTATTCACGTTTATTTGATAAAACTAACATTTAAAATTGCTTTTTAAGGCAGGAAAGGGACTTTTTAACACAACAATTTGCATAAAAGTATGGGGAGGCGAATGCAAAACGTATGTCAGTGACGCTTTAGTTGTTTGTGTCCTTATAATTTTTTTTCACATTGAAGTTATATGACATGACAAAAAATTTAAGATTACATTCTACTTACATAGAGACAAAGTAAAAAACGTCTTACATATGAGAAAAATTATTACAATTAATTGTATTTTTTTATATGAAAGTACATACAGAATATTTAAATACAAATGATTATATATCCGTAATAACAATTTATGAGGAAATAGGAAAATATCGTAATTTTCAAAACTAAGAACACTACAAGCTGATTATTAAGTATATTTTAAAAACGTGGGTCTGTTTAAATCTTTGAGTTAGCTTTCGTTAGTAAAAGAACATTTTAATCTTTCGACTGACTATCTTACTGAACCGGCTATATCATCCTGAATTATTATATTCCCACGTGTGATTTTTTTTTAATTAAAGCGATTAATGCCACTAGGAATTCAAAAAGTTAAAGTAAAAAAATATAGGAGGTAGCTAAGGAAACAAGTAAGAAAATATTGAATTTTTAGGGACATGCAATTCTCACCATAAAGGGAAAAACCATTAATTACGATTATCTGGGTTTCCTTATTATTTTTATTAGGATTGTTTAGAAAATAAGAAATAAAATATGTAAAGCTGTCTTTTTATTGATTTCTTCTAGCAACATTATTCATTTATGTGAAATATATACATTAAGATGGTAATACTAACATTCGGAGTAACTTATTTCGGTTTTAGGTTAATCGTTAAAGTCAGTCGAGGAATTATAATTGGTGTTTAAAAATATATAGGGACCACATTATTCAATAAAAATTGTCTATTTATAACTTTACGCTAGAGTTCATTTTTAACACGAGTTCACTTTCTTTTAGACAACAATTCTGTTACAATTATCTGTCAACTGTCAATGTCATGTCAAATGTCAATATATTTTTCGTAGCGTTTATATTCTGTACATTTCACTAGTTTGTCTTTAGACTTTGAGTCGAAGCAACTTGATTTATACAAAATGCTTATATTGTCATGAAGAGTAAGTGGTTAAAATGTCACAATGGTGGTTAAATGTCTCCTTTGTGATTAATAGTAATACCAATTTATAGAAACGATTACCAGGTATTCAATTTTGTTACATAAACGTACAGGAGGAAGCGTTTCAGAGTATTGTTGTATTAATGATTAAATAAATTATATAATTTGATATAAAGTATGTAAATAAGTTATTCAAAAAAGCGATGAAGTATATTTTCCATTTTAATATGACCAAAATTGTAAGAAATATATTTTTTCAATATTCCTTCTGAGTCTCAATTTTTAGAAAGGTATGATTAAGGTGCAAACAGAAACGAAGATTTCTTTATTACATTAGCTTCAAAATGACATTTAGCTTAAGAATCAAATTCTGTTTGAAACTTAGTTAACTTATTAATTTATCAAACTAAATTTTTATAAACTAAAGTTTATACCCTTGAACAAAATTTCAGCAAGGTCGAATGGGAATTCAAGAGTCAAAAGTTCGCGAGCAGCGTCCCAAACCATAATGCACGCTACAAGCGGCTCTCAAAATATCAAAATAGAAAATCACCACCTACCTTTCGTATCAAAAGAGAAACAAAGATCATCAATGAAAACGGTATTCTGAGACTAACACCAGAAGCGAAGCAAGAACATGCTGGTCTCTACACCTGCATTGTAACGAGTCCCTCAGTAGAGATGGCCAGGCGAGCTTTCGAAGTACAGGTTATTGAGGCTCCAGAGTTAGACGATTTGTTGATGGGTTCCAATCTTCAAGAGGGTCAAATCGTCCAAATAACTTGCATGATAAGAAGTGGCGATACACCAATTTACTTTTCCTGGTTAAAAGATGGCATAAAAATAAATGCCAATTTTAAGGTTTGTATTATTTAACTTAATTAGGTTACTCAAACAAATATGAATCTTTGTCATATTCAATTATTAGTAATTAATTACAGAAAAGTAGAAACAACAATATGGATTATGGAATTAGTGCCATCTGTTGTTAAACTACAAAACTTGGTTAAACTGCTGCTATTTTTTACGTGAAGTCCCCATAGCGTCATTTTTGATCAAAATTATCTATAATGCCAAATATAGTGTGGCATGTTATATGAAAGCATCTTAACAACAATACAGCATTTAGTTTACTATTTTCTGTTGGTAAAATACTTCTCTGATATTGACAAACACTTAACCAAAGGTTCTTATTTCTGTCGTTTTGAAGAGACTTCCTCTATTTGCAGGGATGTATACATAATATAATAATAATCTACCGACAAATCCCTCCAATAATTTTTATTTAAATATGATAAACATTTGTTTTACCTTATTACTTCTCAAATTATATTAAAGCCAATATTTTGGGTTATTGAGAAAAAATAACTCTTAAAAATAATGTATACTAAAAGGAAAAGAACGTGATAATTAATTTCAATACACATACTTCAATAAATTCGTAAGGAAATGTAACTATCCAATACAGGTTGGACAGTTACATTTCCTTATGAATGTTCATTAGTTTTTGATATGTTTTAACCATATTCTATTGCTACACTAAAACAATAATGATTTTTTGTTTCATAGATTGAAGAAAGAAATTCAGAGTTATTCAGTGTACTGGTCATTCGTAAAGTATCATTGGAACATTGCGGGACATATACGTGCATCGCAGCGAACCATGCCGCAAAAGTAAATAAGTCTGCTGAACTTTATATAAAAGGTACTTACTTCTTCTGATTAGTTCTTATTTTTATACCGTATTTTTATTTTATATTTTTTTGTTTTTCAATATAATCAACTCATGATTATATCGAAAAATATGTCTAAAATTTTATTTCGAAATTCTAAAAGGTTTTTGAACCGAGTTTGAGAAGCGTCATACAGCAATTTGCTCCGGCTCAGAAGAATCTATCCTCATGCCTAAAATTTTTACAATAGGTTTATTATGTTCTACAGCTGGTTCATGTTTTCTCTTTAAAAGCATTGTATACAAATTAAAATTTAATTGCTACCTGGCTGTACTTATTCTGTACCTGCTCCAAAGTTGTAGTACAATTTTTGTAGTTAGTAGATAACTAAATTAGATTTTGGCTAGTAAGACGTATTGAAGAATTATTTATATCAAAAAGAAGTAAAGAACATCCTTCAAAACCTCTGAGAGAGAAATTTCACAGTTGAATGAGAGTACAAATGTAAAAAAAATTATGCAGAACTGATAGCAAGGACATTATTGTAAATTCATTAAATTGATCGACTTATTTAAAATTATTCAAGAACTGTTTTCATAATATGACCTTTAGGCATTGGATGAGAAGGTTTCTATTAATGATTTTCTGTGATTTTATGGATATTAGTTGTCCGTATTTGATTCCTTGTATCGGAAGCTGAAGAAGAAAACCAAGTGAAGAGCTGAAGAGGAAAACAATTGAAAGCAGAGTAAGGAAACTCTCCAGATCATTTAAAAATACCTGATAATGGTACCTGGAAATACTAATTCGTACCTCAACACAATGTACCCATCGGTTACTATAGTAGAAAAGTATTAGATTTAGTTAGTAAAAGTAGATATTATTGTATTTTCTGAAATAAAAAAGAAGATAATTAATGTTTAAAATAACACTTGAATAATATATTTTAAAAACTACTTTTCTTATGCTGTTAACGAAATAAATAAAAATAAAAAAGAAGTTTACCTATTTTTAGAACAATTTTTTTTGGTTTTTTAATTATTTTTTGTTTTTTTTAGTTCATTGACAAGTAAAAAAAAAAATTTGGCAGAAAAAAGTAGTTTTTATGTTTCTATATATAAACAACAATTGCAGACCAGATTTTCTTCAAATAGACTATTTCCTTTATATACCTGCTAATTCATACATTTTTCAAATTATATTCTATGTAATATATTATTTTAAACTCTTTCAATATGTAAAAAATAAAACTCAGAAATGCGAAATAATTGCATACATTTTTAATATGAAAGACAATTCCTAAAAATTACCTGCTTTTTTATATCTATGGGCCCAGTTTCCATTGGAAGTAAATTTTTTTCCATAAAAAGATTTCAACTGAATAAAAGTTTTCTGCATTAAATTTTCAATATGATTGCCTACAGATTCCAGTATATTTCTTAAGTTAGAAAGTTCTGGGCGTTTGATATAATACTCAGGGTTATTAGAGGAGTCTGCCTAGATTTCTGGTTTATTTTTTTTTTTTTAAAAAAACTAGTACTCCGAGACTATAGGAGTGCATCAGCCAATCTTAAAAAATGCCTGCTATCAGTTTCTGTAGCGAATATTGAAAAAGTTATAAGGAATAAGTAATCTGTATAGAGCACAATATGGACTAAAATTTGAGTAACATAAAATGCAGCCAGACTAAAATTAGAAAGTTGCATGCATTTAGAACTAAAACATCCCTGAGTTACAAAATACATAGCATAAAAATGGCCGCAAAATCAGTAGAAGTTCAGTGGAATTAGACTAAATCCCCTTGGAAGTTCGAAATAATTTCAGCTTGACCAATTAAGAAAGAAAAAATTAACAAATTTATTTGAGAAATTCTGACAGCAATTACTGTGGACAAATTATTCACGGGTAAGAGTGTTACGGTGACAGAATCTAATCCAATGGATGTGAATATGTAAAAAGCATTGGTTGGCTTATGCAACAAGTGTAAAAAATTGTGATGGTGCAAAGTTAAAATAGCCGAGTGTTAAACGGTGACCAGTACATATTTTGCAAATAAATGTACAGTTTTAAACCAGTTGCCATCATTTCAGTGTTTAGAATAATACATAGTTATCTGTATACCTGTGTTTGTAGCTGTAAGTACTGCTTACTCTGATTGATTTATTCACATAGAATTAAAGAATATCATGGCACTGAATGTTACGCTTGTACGTTAAGAAATTTATATGTCATGTCATCTTAAAGCGTCATAACTTTACTCAAAACAATTATCGATTTAAAAAATATGAAAGATACACACAAAATTATAAAGCTAGTGTTATCAAATAAAGAAAAAACTACTTTTGAATTGCAAAATTAGTAACATGAGTGATCAGTTTCATTGTTATTTTAATTCGGTAAAAAACTAAATTTTCTATCAAACACTTGTGTACTTATGTCTTTTCTTCTTTTTGTACATTCATATTAGAACTAAATAAAATATAGAGATCTCGTAAGCTACTGTAAATAAAACTGATAAGTCTATCATAAATTTGTATTTTTTATATTAAAATTGATACATTAAACAAATTGAAACCTAAATAAAAATGTTTTAAATAAACATTTTTCTATAATAAAAAAAAATAATCTTTTCAAAATACATTATGGAATGATGTTGATATAGGAATAAATAAAATTCAGTATGTGTAATCTTGTTATAGTCGCCCCAAAATGGATAAATGAACCGCAAAACACGTCACTGTTGCTGGGACATGTCGGTCGCATTGCTTGCAGTGCGAGTGGTTACCCTCAACCCCAAGTTCACTGGATGAAGAAAGATGGTAAGTAATAAATTATTTAAAATATACTGTTTTAATGTTCTTAATTATTTAAAATATACTGCGTTAATATGACAAATTCAAGATGTGTTATAGATTTATACTGGAACATTTTTAAATAAAGGCATCTGCGGCAAATAAGCCTGTGGCACTTAATTTAAAGTTAAATATTTTGGATATTAAAATTTTAAATTTAAAAAGCCTATGTTAAATATAAAACTTAATTTAAAAAGTCTATGTTAAATATTCATTTTACTAAGAAACTAAAAATATAATTTTTTTGAAGTAATTCTAAGGTTAAAATTAATTTAAATAAAAAACTTTTCACGGGTCACATTAAACAATGCGAGTCCAATAAGTCTACTAAATTAGAAAAAATAAATGGAACATTTAGATTACATGGTAATTAAATTGAAATAAATATTTAACGTAACTAGAATTTAGTCATCTGAAAAACAAATCAAATCTATCAAGTACGAACAGAACTTGCACTACGAGGGTTCTGTACACATTTAGGCCTTTATAAACATTTAATGGTTTGTAATATTCCTATTAAACTATTTAGAAAGTTTAAATTTTTTAGAACGAAATCATTGGCATAGAACATTGGCTGCTATGTCTTTCACAGGCGTATTTTTAAAAAAAGATTTTTTATGTGGTATAACTACATATTTTCGGATTTTTTCTTTTACTTATGCTGTGAAACCTGCTTCTTGCCAAATTTCATGATTCTAGGTCAACAGGAAGTACCCTATAGGTGTTGATTTATTTGCAAGTGTCAAAATATGTCGCATAAATGGCTGTATTTTTTTATTGCGTTGGCTTAGAAGCTTGATTTTTTTATAGCTCCAAGGAACCATAGAACTTAGTATTTGATATTAATACCTCCACGTATTCCTGAGAAAAAGAGTCTTGACAGAAAGACAGATGGACACGAAGTGATGCTATAAGGAGTTCTTTTATCCTTTTGAAATATGGAATCCTAAAAATAATAATGCGATAATCTATTCTTCGGCCACTTAAACTAGGAAACCCACAATTCTAATTGGAATAAACATTTCCTTAATCCTTCCCTTATTTGTGTTTATTTACAAATTTGTCGTTTACCAAGTTTCAGAACATTTATTTCATTTATAAACATGGAACCAACAAGCCTAAACCAACTTGTTAAATAAACAGACAGACTGCTTTCTAATTGTAATCCACTTTTTTTTGACTTATTTACTATAACTGAGGTTTAACTTGAAGACATATTAGATATAACCAATTTTTCATAAGCGAACGGTTACTAATTGAACTTGAAATTATTTTTACAGAAGTGTTTTTGGTGTAATAATCTTTCCTCACTTGATATTAGCAACATGTTCAAAGAATACAGTTACCTGTAACATTTTCGATAATTAGTCTTTCATCTTTATATTGAAATCAATTGCAATTTTTTTTTAATTTCGTTCATACTTTCTGCCACATAAATCTTTGTATTTTCATAGTGTCACCCTACTTGTAATCATCAATCTACTTGTTAAGCCCTACTTAGTAATCATCAGCAATGATTTATAAGAACATGTCTACATTGATTCCTCTGAAAAAAATGTTAATCGAAAGATAAAGCCAATTTCATACTATTATGGGAAAATTAATAAACAATACAATATAACAATATTTATTAAATTCCAGTGATACTTGGAAGTTGGCAACCAGTCTTAGACCTTGTGGGTAGCGGTGTGTTGAGTCTTCCCAATGGTTCTCTGGTCATCGAAATGGTCTCACTAGCTGATGAAGGATTGTATTCCTGTAATGTGGAGAATGGTGTTGGTCAATTGCTAAGTAAAACTATATGGATTAGTGTCAACAGTAAGTTTCCATTGTATATTTTGATATGTAAACATTATTTGATTTATTTTTTAGAATTGTGCAGAATGCGATGAACAACTGTTGAATGTACATTTAACTTCAGAAATCTTTGCACTTTTTTATCACTAGTCACTTCAACAAGTCTACCTGACTTTGGATCTCTATAGATCTGTATTAAAATTCAATGAACTACCTCTCAGTTATTCTTAAGGCTGGACACTCCGCCTCCCCCCAACAACACTTTCTATTGTTAATTTTTGTTAGAAACTACTTAAAATTGTATAGAATTATGGCTCTCGTATTGTAACGGGTAACTTCCGCTGCAGACACTTTAATTATGAAAAAATTTTAATTAAAATGTAATGATAATTTAATCATTAATGCATTAAGATGTATACTGATGCTAATAAAATGAGTTATACTTTATCTATCTATACTCAATTCAATATTATTTTATAATTTTTCTGCATTTTAGAAAACTTTCCTGTGTCCGACCTATGTAATCCTATATATTATTTATTCTGCATTTCAGAACCTGTTAGATTCGAGTCCAATTCAGCGAACGTGACTTCGAGGCTAGGACAGCCGGCTACTTTGACCTGTCATGCCTATGGCGATCATCCCATTAGAATTGTGTGGACCCACAATTCTAATCCTCTCGAGTTTATTACACAGAGGTTATAAATTGTTTAATAATCAATTTACTAACTTCTGACCTGGTATTTCTAAGTTTTCAAGATAATGAATTCATAACCTTGGTTATATTTGTTAATAAATCTTTAGACATGTCAGCAAAAGCATGTGGCATTTATTATTTTAAGAATTCTTTGAAATTTTGTTAACAATTTTTCATTTGTTTTAAGCTGATTTAATAAATGAATAGAATTAATTTTTTGTGTACCTACTTTTCCTTTTTCACGCAACTGATCTTTTTCTTTTCTAGTCAGCAGAAACATAGTTTAATGATATTGTTAGAAGTGTTATAATAACATTATTGAACTTTTTATTAAGTATTCATTTTCAATAAATTAAAACAAATATATTGCGTAAAATATTAATTACAAAGATAGTCAGTTGCTGTATAAAGTGACTTAAATAAACACTGACCTGCTCAAATGTAATTTACAACATGTAAATATTCTTTTTTCCTTCTCGTTAACTTGCAATAAATTATACAAGGGTTTTATAAATAATGATTGAATACATTCGACGTTAATTTTGTAGAAATTCATTATTCACAATTAAATGAAACTATGTGATGTAGTATTATTTTTACTTTCTTTAAGTTCTTTACCATGATCTAGGTTTCGTTGTATTACAACATTGTCAAAGATCTTTGGTAATAGCCCACCTAAAGAATCTTTGCTAATAGCCCACCTGAAGATGTTGTAATACAATGAAACTTAGGTTGTGGTAATGAACTTAAAGAAAGTAGAAATAATAATACATCACGTAGTTTCATTTAATTGTGAAAAATAAATAAATAAAAAGACTGAATTTATTACAAATTTAAAAGCAGACTTTTTTTTCTATCCACACCGCCATTACAAAATGGTCATTGTTTCCTTAGTCAAATATAGCACGATGACAGGTAGTTCTCTAACGAAAAATGGGTCATTCTATTGTTCATTCATTCATTACAATTGGTTAAGAAGCTCCTTGGCAGTAATAACAATATTTATTTTGCCACCAAAGAGTTAATATTATTATTTTAGCTAATTAACCACTTTTGATTTTTATCCTTTCTTGCTAAATAAATACATTTGAATAAGTTAATATCCAATTGATATTAACTTTTATCACTGTTACGACATATTAAATAACTTTTATCACTATTACGACATATTAATAACTTTTATCACTGTTACGACATATTTAATAAGTTAATATTCAATTGATATTAACTTTTATCACTACTACGCCATATTAAATTAATTACACTTTTTTTTTCATTACATTAGAATAAAACTGTCCGAGCAGAAAACAGAAAGAGGCATCACAAGCATGGCGAACATTCAATATGCAGAACTGAGGGATGCTGGTGTGTATCAATGCCGTGCGAGCAATCCATACGGTGTCTCGACATATAGTATACATTTAACTATACAAGGTAATTATGTGAACAAATGAAAATTTACGTAGAGAAACTCTAATGAAAAGTCTATCAAAAAGGATAAAATTATATTTGCGGTAACTTGGAACATTTCAACCAATTTGTAATCAACTGTTGATCTCATTAGTTTCCTTGTAGCTTCAGAAATTACGCATGCATTCATACATGGCCCAGCATTGGGGAAAGGCTGATAGGAAACAGTTATTTTCCCTGGTAATGAATTTTTTAAAGTCTGTTTTGAAAAATGCGGTGACTTGGAACATTTCAACCAATTTGTAATCGACTGTTGATCTCATTAGTTTCTTCGTGGTTTCAGAAATTACGCATGCGTTCATACATGGCCCAGCATTGGGGAAAGGCCAATAGGAAACAGTTATTTTCCCTAGTAATGAATTTGTGGCCTTAACTATCTAGGCGCCCCGGGTGAATCAGTCGTTTGGCGCCCTTTTATATTTCATATTATAATTTAAAAAACTCATGTTGACATGGTACCATATATTTATCGAATTTAGTATAATAGGAAACTACAAACGTGTATTTATTATTATTAATAATATATTTTAGTCATTCGTTCTCTAAACAATGTACCTATATTGTCCATCAGTTAGTCAGAAAACATTTAATGAAAAAAAATTAAACAAACAATTAAAACCTTATTTTCCTAGGCTTTTTGTCAGCAAACTCTTTAATAAGACTGATAAAATTTAGGTTTTCTGAAACGGACATTTCAATGGACAGTGAGGCCAAGCTAGTTAGTCTTGTTTGAGACATTGTAGACCATAAGAAGTTTTTATTAATTTTATTTTGGAAAAACTGCATTCGCCATTTGCAACAGTAACGGGTATTCTTAACAGAATATGCAGCGATATCCAGTTGTTGGGATATAACTTTTATAGATTGTGCTTTTTGATAAAGTTTAATGCTTCAATAGCTGTTGCCTGACTCTCTTCAAGATAGTGTTGCAGACCAATCATTTCATCGCATAATGACAGTCGACAACAAAAAAAGACACTATCGTTTGATATTAATAAACTAACCACCAACATCTGATAGTTTCTTCATTTGAAAGCTTTTTTGAGTATGAGTTGAAGAGAAATGATGCCCATTTTCATCTTTTGTAAAATTATTTAGATGTACTTGTGAGGGTCCACCGATATATTACCAATATAGATCATAATATATTGTGATCTATATTGCTCGAATTAAATGTACTTTTGGCCATATAGCTACATCAGAACTATTGTACTCTTTTATCCCATGTATGTCGATACTTTGATCAGCCAAAGAAGTCATATGTTGAGTTTGTCTTAAGACAGCTCAACCGGATCATTCTAGGATTTACTGGGCTGGTCAATTTAGTCATATTGAATAGATGAGTATTTTTTAGTGCCTAATTCTTCAGAATCTAAAGAAATATTAGCCGTTACTGTTGATTTCTGATTCGATATCTAAAGTACTCGCTTTAGAAATACCTTTAAAGTAGTTATTAATGTTCATATGTTTTTTAGTTTGTTCAAAAACCTGTTTTTTCAGCTTTTCTTTTACGATTTTCTGAACTAGAAAGCTTTTTTTAATTATTTCTTCATTTTCTGTCATAATTCAATATATAAAGCTCTATTATACGATCACAATGTTACATTACATCTATAACAAATAAAAAATATTTTTACGTACATGTGACTAGAAAAACATTAAAGTAACCGAAAGATAAAATGTTCTTCGGATTAATAAAAAATAATAGTATCACGGTCACGGCACTCTCTTAAGTCACTATACACTGAAATTTTTTTGATAAGTAATAATAGTAGAACATAATCACCTTAGTTTAACTATTCAGTTTAGTCTAAAGTCTTATCAATGAAAATATTTATCACCACTCACTACTTCACTATGTATTGAAACGACTAATACTTAGATAGAAGTGTAATTAAATAAATTATTATTAATTATTGCATTCATTCGTTAATACCCTACGAACTACTCGCGTCAAAAAAGATATTGGGTCTTCCACATAAAACTAAATGTCTCAATTGCTCCGCAAGGTTTACCCATTACTCTTAGTTCATTCATTCACTGTATTCTCCGACTCCAAAAAATTTCAGAATAGGGAAGATGCAAAAATAATATTTATGAACATTACATAATTAAAATATAAAAAAAAACATAAAATAAGAGCAATAGCAATGTTTTCATTTTAGATAACAATGATTTTGTTCAATAAATATGAGGTAAAGTTACGTGAAATGAAACATATTTTAAACTTTTCCTATGGGAAGTCCCTACTAAACTTTATTAAAACAAAAAATAGAATGCAATAAAATTAATTTACGTAACAAAATTTTGTTTACTTTCACAACTATTTTTGATTTTTAATTAGTCCGAAGAACGTTTATCTTTCAGTTACATTAATGTACGATACTTATAGATAACATGCAAGTTTTTCTAAAATGGTTAAATGGTTTTTTTTTAATTTGCTTAAGAATTTATGTAGAAAGCAAAGAGAGGAAGCATAATACAGGAGGCCTAGTACGAGTTGCCATTTCTCAACTTTCGCTCTATGTCCCTTTCGTAATACATTAGTTAGTGAGGGATACGACAAGCGACAAAATGACAGGTCGTGTTAGACATGCTGAACACTCTTACTCTCTCCTACGAGATAAGTTCCTAAAAGTTAATATGCTGAATTTTATTTTTCTTTAGATCGATAGGAATAGGTATTCAAATTAAGTGGTTAAGTCAGGACCTCACACTGGTGCATGTGGTGCCCTCAAGACCTCGGCGTCCCGGACCGCCAGCCAGGTCGTCCCCCACCCCCCTAAAGCCAGCACTATATACAAATATATTTTTTTGATCAAATTTCATGATGTTATAACAAAGGCAATCTCCCATTATAACAGTTTACCATTTGGCTGTCATAACAAATATATTGTAAACTAAATAAGCCAAAAATGGCAAATTATATGTAAATATATAATAAAAACAGAGATAGAAGTTAACTGTGCCAGACGTACTAAAATTTTGAGATTTTTATAGTCTTTTCTCACAAAGCAGTACTATGGCCGAACTTACTAATAGCTTATCCCGACTGAAATCTGGTGGTATTTTCATAAAGAAATGTTTGTATAAATATTATGTCATCAAATTTCGTCATCGTCCTTTTACAGCTACGGCAGACATTTTGAATATGTTTTAGTTATGCAAAAACTTCTTATGTTATTCACTAAAATTGTTTGTCTGAATCGAAATTAGAGAATTCTTGACAGAAGATTGAAAATCCTTTAAAATATTTACCAAAATTAAAAAATGGTTCGTAATATATACTTCATTATATATATATATTTCAGAACCGCCTGCACCCCCAGTCGAATTGACAGTAGACCTACTCAAAAGTCGTATTGTTAAGATATCTTGGCGAGACACTCTTAATACCCACGTCCAGTACTACACGATGCAGTATGCTCCTCAACAGCATTATGGCGCTACGTGGGATAATGCCATTACGGTCAATGTTACAAGGTAAATATTTAAAAATTTATTTCATTCGTAATTAGTTTACGGTTAATTTAAATGTGTAAGTTCCCAAGGTAGTAATAAACAGAATATATAATAAGTTCTCAGGAATAATAGAAAATTTTTTAGATGTCACATTTTGGAATATATCAATGGTCAGTGATGAGACCCAAATAACTGTTAGTTATTCTTTAGATTAAAAAAAAAAATATATAACTTTTTTGTTCTTCAGTGTTCTTACACCCCAATTCTTGTGTACCTCACATTAGGAATTAATTCTTTAACTTTAGCTAAAATTCTTACCATCCGCTACTCTATCTGCACTCTGGTAATTCGTTTAGAGGCACTAATATTCGGTATACGAGTGGTGTTTAGCGGTTTCTGGGTATGGCAAGCTTCTTTATGAAAGACATATAAAATATGTAATATGTATTAAATATATAATTCATAATATTCTATGACCAACAGTTAAATCAAAACCGCATAAACCCAAATATCACTCATCCACATGAGGATCGCTACATCTACCTCAGCGATTTGCGTTAATTTGTTATCAATTATTTCTCTAAATATTCTGCTTTAGTGCTTTTTAGCGGAATTTCTCAATTACTCAGGTGAGAACAAATGCAGTTTGGAACCAATGGTTATTTTACTGTTTAATACTAATTAAATGAAAGAATGTACATTATAAATGATCTATATAACAAAAATAATTTTCATTCACTATTACTTTATTACAGAAAATTAAATTGAAAAATATTACCCATAAAAACTGTGGGTTTGTAATGAACTGCTTGTTAAATTTTTTTTGACGTGGTTGCCATTGTTAATGACACTAAATACTGAATACGCAAATACTTGTTGCAAAAAGACAGAAATTATGTTTGACTGCCTTTTCCTCACAATGAAAGCACTTTTCAAGTCATTTTTTTTATTAAAATCATTACAAGCGGGTTTTTTTATTGGGTTAAAAAGAAAAAATTTAAATTATCAAGGCCAGCACAACTTTTTATAAAAAACACAAACCCTGGCAAAACATAAATACTTATTACATATAAAAATAGCGTACGATACATTTACAATTATAATATTTTCCAATAAAAGGTAAATTGGAAAATTTCATCTGAATGGCAAAATCTATCATGATGGAGATGCACATCCACAATAATAAATTAATAAAATAAATGTAAACAGGGAACAGGTAACACAATAACTAATTCAGGGAAGTAAATTCACTGACAAAATGTAACAGGTATTTTTATAAAATTAAAAACTACAAGGTCTATATGAAAAGTAGTAGAACTGATTTTTTAAAAAAAATATTGAAGATGTATATAAAATTCCTTAATATTCTTCAAAATAGCACTCTTGGACACCTACATACTTAGAATAAAGCTGCTACCATTCGTCGTACGCTGGAAGTCAGCTTCGAGGATGCTGTTGACAGCCCTCGTCGATGCCACTTGAACGTCATGAATGGAGTCAAACCGATGTTCCTTCAGCTGTCTTTTCATCCGTGGGAACAAAAAAAGTCAGGTGGAACCAGATCGGGACTACAGTCGGGGTGCGGCAACGTGGCAATGCCGAATTGGGCCAACAGTTGCCTCACGACGAGTGCGCCGCCGTGGCACCAGTTGTCCGGTTGTCAGAGATGGCTGGTCGCACGTGATTCACTCTGTCTCGCAGGGGGGTTAGCACTTACACGTAAAAGTTTGAATTGACAGTTTCTCCAGTGGGAATGAACTCCTTACGAATCACCCAAGTTTCTCCTAAGTTTCATCGCCAAGTTTGACACAAAACTTATTGAATATCGCTGCTTGAGATTTTGACTCATTTTGAGCATTGAAAATGAAGAAAAACATACTTCACAATAACCGATGTCCTTACTCAACCAAAGCCCGCAGGTGACTGCGGCTGGTGTTTCTCTGTTGCTAAGTGTCCCCTCCACCTCGCCCAGCCAGCAAAACCCTCTACACAGCTCCGTTCGCGCTACAGAAAATCAGTCCTACTCCTTTTAGTATAGATCCTGTAGATATTTTTATAAAAACTTATCTTCATTAACTTTGTTTAATTTGACCAACAGCATAGCTTATATAATACAGTGATTCTGTGTGTGTTAGGCACTAATTAGATGAAACAATACATGAGATTTTTTTCATTCTGAATATAGCTGTAAGCTATGAAATGAGAGCTTATTTTTTCTGAAAATTGTATGTACTGGTAGCATTCAGTTTGCGCGTTTGGACTACAGATGATAGACTAAATTGTGGACTTCGTTTGAATACCATAAATTAAATTTGTTTGAATATTTTTAAATATGTGATGTGGATAAATCAGGTATTAAGGGCATGCTAAGTATAACTGCTTATAAAACACTGTAAGCTACTGGGTATCATATAGTTGCTGTTTGATTATATGTTGCCAGAATTGATGGTTTGTTAAGGCAAAGCACTGACCTAACAGACTTGAGACCGGCAACTGCTTACGCCATCAGATTGGCTTCGGGAAACGATGTGGACTTAAGTGGCTACTCCTCTCCGCTCACTTTCAACACTCTTGAAGAAGGTAAAACTTTTATTACTTATTTTTGTTAACAAAGCTTCTAACAAGATTATTGTAATAAATTAAAATAAAAACAAATAAAATATAAATTATGATTTAAAAGCAAAAGAAACCTGAAATCAAAAAGAACCTGAAATCAAGTAATAAAGACTTCCTATAACAATGCCATATATTTTTATAAATCAAATATTATCTGTGCAAAAAATCTAGAAAAGCCAGTAATTTTTTCATTAAGCACTTTTTTCAATTAATAGAGCTAATCCAAAAGTTTAGTCAATTAACTTATTACACATATATCATTACAGGCATAGCTATAAACAAATATTAGTTCAGATATAATTTAATAATAATCTAAATATTAATTATGGTATTAAAATCATTCTCGATTTTATTAAAATTATATTATCGAAATACGAAATAATACTCTGTAGAGATTGTGCAAGATGCTGTCATTGCCATCTGGTGATAAATTAATAAACTTTAAGGTACGCACTGTCACTTTTCTTATGTAGTTCCCATGGAAAACATATTGTAATCAATGAGACTTATTCATAATAATTGATAAAAACAATGCAGTGTTTAATTTAGCAAAAATCTAATCTCATATTCACTCATAATATAACCTCTTTATATGTACAGTGACTTACTACTTTCTGTCAAAGTATTGCACTGATATTGACAACCGAAAATCTTATTGCTGTTGTGGTAAGTGCACAGTCGCTATTGCAAATATAAACTAAACGCTATTTGGCTTAGTATCTAATCGTCATTATAAAAATAACACTCGTACAGCAAAAAAATAAAAATAGCTTTATTTGCGATTGCTGCAATAATCCTGGACTTTGAATTGGTCATGTACATATAACAAAGAAGTAAACCTTAAACATGTAAACAAATGTGTCTATGTAAAGGCAGATTTAAATGCATTTCTATTCTGTACTTCCAGCCCCATCATCAGCTCCGTCGAATGTTGTATTAGCTCAAACTGATAATCCTGGAGAACTGAAGGTTTCCTGGCAAGAACCTCCTAAAGAGGCTCTAAATGGAGCTTTGCTTGGTTATTATATAAAAGCCATGCCTCATAATAATTTGAATACAGGTAAGTCAAAATCCTTCTTCAATTTCGCAGATTATGATAATAATAAAACAGCAAGATTTTCATAATGTTTTCGAATATTTTTACATAATTGAACAACTAGCAAAGATGATCTTTGCGAACAAAATGAATTCCTTGGTTCTTCATGGTGCTGAAAAAAGAAATAAAAAACAAGTGGTATTACTGTTAATAACCTTTGCATAAATTAAGGTATGCTATTTTGAAAAATATTGTTTGGTTTTTCCTCAATGGAATGTTTGTCTCAGTGTTTCTAAACTATATATTTAGTAGTGGTTCCTTTGAATGAATGAGAATACTGTTTTCTTATCTTGGAATACTCTTTGTGGCCAGTATGCACTGCACCCAGGGGTTTTATTGTGTATACAACAATGGAATATACTCAAAGACATTTTGCTCAAATCTAACACACCTGTTCATTGGCGTACATACTATCTCAATCCAGTTTTTATTCTTTCCCTGAGTTGCACTTTGTGATTATGAAATAACTTCATGGCATCATTCAAGACTGCTTATGTTAAATCTTTCTCTTAACTCAGACTAATAGTCCACATTGAATGGAGAATAAGTCATAACCTCCCACAAATACATACTCCATTAGAGTACCTGTACATTACCGGTAATGTACTCATGTACTCATGCACTCATGTACTCATGTTCATTACCTGGTCTGGTTTTCTTTTCCAAATTTCAATTTCAGCCTGAGAAGCAGCAATTTCGAGGGTGTGGAAAACTTGTTAAAAATGTTTTTGAAATCTTGATTTTATCTGCTGCATAAAAATTTCACATACTTTTTAATATTCCTCTGTAAGGCATATAAAATAAAATACAAATTCAAGTGGATTTGTCAAAAAAATAGATCAAGAAGTCTCTTTTTATTTTTAAGTTTCCATGCCTTAATAGAAAAAAAATGGAATTCTTATAAAATCATTTACGTGTCCGTTCATTGGTCTGTCTAATACAGCTGGTTTTTGGAAACTGTTTTGACATTGAAACTTGAAATTTGGCTTAGTGATAAAGCATACTAACCTAGATATGTCTTAAGAGTTAACACTAAAAAATATTCAATAGTCTAAAGTTATCTTAAAGGATAATATAGATTAAATTAGGCCATAACTTACACGGTAGAAAATAATATGAATATTTGTAAATAGGTTAATAGCAATACTATACAATGTGGATTTGACCGTTCGACATTAAATTAATCTTTATATACTAGATGGTGTTTCTCAACTGAACACCAAAAATCACTTACTTAAATTCAGTAGTTTAGTCACAGGAATATTTAAAGTGGTTTGTAATTTCAAATACCATGTATTTTCACCAAGAATTCGTTAGGTCAATATACTTTATCACATAGACACCTTCGCATAAAGTTATTTTATTTCTTAATTACCAGAAATAGTAAAATGACTCATGCCTTTGATATAATATGCTACGAGTCTTAATACACTACGAGTCCCCTATGAAAGTGAAAAGAGTGTTTCAATTTATTTATTCGAACATAGTTTGAATTGTGAATGTGTGATTTTAACTATTTTTGTTTAATTCAACAGGACTATTTTTATACTCATTCAAATCTACTAATGTGTATAATAGCTTTTTCTATTTCATTAAACAGACAACAGGAAGTTAACAATATTCTCAAATATTCATATAGAAATGTTAGTTGTTTTGAGGTTTGTAATGATTATCATAGATGTTGCAATGCTATTTATTATTTAAATTTATCATGATTCTAACTTTTATTCCAGGCTCCGATGATAATACACGAACAGTAAAAGTAACTGGTCAGACTAAGAACTCGGAGACTATTCTCACTGGTCTACTAAAGAATACTCGCTATGCAGTGACTGTGTGTGCATATAACAGTGCTGGCCGTGGGCCTTATTCAATGCCCATATTTGAAGACACCAGAGAGGGAGGTATGTATATGTATTATTGCATAATTCTAATGGTAAAACATCACAGAAAATTGGAGTGGTTATAAATAGGGAAATGGTTTATGTAGAAACATTCTCAATTTCACGGAAATGAAACATCCCGAAACATAAATTGATATAATAATAATATGTATGTTATGTATGTAGCTACATACATGTTATTGCCTAATTCTGACGGAAAAGAGTCACAGAAAATTGTTCCATGCATGCAGGAAATTGGTTTATGCAGAAACGTTCTCAATTTCATAGAAACAATATGTCCCGAAGCATAGGTAGATACCACACCTGATGCCATACCTTGGGTATTTTAATAAAACATGTTGATAATATCGAAGTATGTAGGGATACATCTGGAGACTTACATGTATTTTATTGCGAATGTATTTTTAATTTCAGTATTTTTTTAAAGTTTACAATAAAAATTCTAAAAGAGGATTGACCTTAACAAAATTGTTGGTTGGTTGGTAATAATATCAATAGTTTTTTTATGTGGCAAATAACTTCTACCAGGGAGCCGTGTTAAAAGGCACACGTAATGTGTACCTTTAATAGTGTACATCTGTCACAGATATGTACAGAACAATATTTTGTGAATGTTTTATTCAGGTTGCATTAAGTGTGAAACTTTAAGTCCATAAACAAGTGGCATTTTGCTATTCAGCACAATACAAAAACAACAAAAAAATATTTACTAGTCTATCTACAATTTAAGCTAATTGAATATATAAACATTTTTGAAAGAGAATATATGAGTATTTTGAAACAGTCTGTAAGTAATTAAAAAAAATACGAATGAACAACAATCATTTGCATTCATTGATGAAACTAGTCACTTTTAAATGATAATAATATAAAAGTAAATGAACAGTCAATGTATAGTTTGTAAAACTCCTTTTAATTACATTTCTTTTAAATCTGTTTTTGTAGACAATCATGAGTTGTGTTCAATATCTTAATACTAAAGTATTAATTTAAAAGATTTTATAGATCTTTTGAAAAGTATCTGTAGTAATACCATTATTCAATTTTACAACAAAACTCCCTGAAGATTTAAGATGATAACTATGATCCTAACGTTCTGTAATTTTTATTACTAAGTTTTGTTTATTCACAATTATTTTATAAATAACAGTTATCATAACCAAACGAATATCTGAATTCCAGCACCAGAACAATCGCCAACCTCCATCGACTGTACTCCAGTGTCACCTTCATCTTTGAAACTTACCTGGAATGTGATTCCGGTGGAACTACAGGGTGGTTCCCTACTTGGGTACACTGTGCTTTATGCACATGAAGGTTAGATGATTAAACATTAAATTTTTGAGGTGTAAAAAAAGGACATGTCCCATTTCAGCTAGTTATTAAAATACACATTTAATAAAATTTCTCCAGTGTTAAAATAGGGGTTAAAATGAGGCTTTCAAAACAGTTCTATAAGATTAGAATGTGGATTGAGACATTATCCCAAACTTTAAGAAACATATTTTTATATGGCACGGTCACTTGGTACAAACAGATAACGAGAGATTTATTAATAAAATAAATTTGCAAGATATGGAGAATATGTGAAAAATATCTGACTGGATTAAATTAATTGATTTTTAAGAGAGCTTTATTAAAAGTTGTCTTGCATACGTAGTAATTAATTAAAGTAACTATTCAAAAAGGAAAATATTTTGGTAATCTACCAGTAGTAGTAGTGGATAAGTGGATATTTACTTTTATGGTTTATTAAAATTTACCTTCCGCTAATAAAATAAATCTAGAAACAAAAAAGGGCGACACGAAACCTGTATGACTAGTGAATTTTTTTTATTGTGCACTAGTTTAATTGGAGCAACTTTTGTGCACATTGTTTCACAATCAACAAACCATTTGCATGCCAATTTCTCAAAAATTGTTGTTCATACCCAGCTGAATCCGGCAGTGATGAGTTTTGTATTTGAAAGTCTATTAAGTTAACATTTTGCAGATCTAACAAAGTATGAATTAGTATAAAATATTATATAGTAATTAGGTTATTAATTTTTCAGAATTTTATAGTGCAACAGCTTGTTTTTGACTTATTTTTTTCAATTTAAAATACTATTTTTCAAAGAAGTTTGAAAGCAATTAAATTGAATGAAAGGCTTAAGTAATATATTGTATATATGTATATATATTTATGGTGTTGACTTTTTAGGTTTTTAATTATGCCATATCCGTCAAACATTTGTTTGATGGACAAACAAACAGACGAACATACCATGCCCAATATTATGCCTAATGCTTATAGCTTCTACATATAGAGCGTATAGAGAAAACAACATTTTGCAATGTCTCATATCACTTGGGTTCAGCCCTCTTCATATGTTTACGTCACAAGATATAATTTTGTATTGTTATATAATTAAGTATCGACATCAACTACTCTCAGATTTTTTTTGATCATCCAGCTCCAGGGTGTTTGATCCCGAGTTTTTCCCATCTGCAATTTCCATTAGTGCTCATCATGTAGTCTTTGTTTCTCCTCATAACATGACCATACCATCTCAGCCAGGTATTGCTCGTTTTTATCTTATCCATTCCCGTGTGTAGCTGTATTTGTTCATCTACTTTTCTCATTCAGAGCCCAGGATTCGGAGCCAAACAGAAGGGCTAGTCTTGTTGCCTCTCTATACCTTTTTTGTGTTTGGTTTTTATTGGAATTTTGGGACACAGAGGACCCCATGAAATACCATTTGAGCCAAGCCATTGTGGTACTATTCTGTGTACATTCTGATTCTATACGTGTTTGTATATATACCACAGTAGATCTGAGACATTTGAACTTGTCTACCTGTACAGGGGAACTCCTTCAATAGTTGATGTATTGTTAGAATTAATGCCAGAGAAGTTACAAAGCATATATTTGGTCTAACTTTAGTTAATTTTAAGTTCTCTTTCCTCCAAAGCTTTTTGTTAGGTGTCGATATCAGTTAGATCTCATTTAAGCACTACTTATTGGAGGGTTTTGCAAGAAGAACTTTGTCATCGGCTTAGAGCAGTGTCTGTGGTCGAGGATATTGTGTATCTTTTGTCACCTAGTTCATTCAGATGTTGAAAATTGTGGGCTTATTATTGATGCCTGATGAAGTCCAACTTTTACTTCAGTGACTGCTTATTCCTGCTGAGCTGACAATACCGTGTTACTATTATGAAATATTAATAACAATTTTTTAATGTTTTTCCCCATTCATGAAAAGTGATAATGAAAAAAAAATTTCACATATTAAGTTGGATATCATTCGGTAGGTCCTAGAAAATAAATTATGCTTTCGTTTAACGTTTTTAATTTTTAAATTCCCCCCTGCAAAATATGAAACTTTGAAATGAGGTCCAATGTGTCCTTGTCTAATTTTCCAATGATGAGTTTGAAAAATGTGAAAAAAAGCCGCAGCATTTCAGTCCTAAAACTTTAAAATGAAATAATTTTGGAACTATGGAATCCTACGTTATGCGTGTCCCAACATTTATTTGAATGTCTTTTTAATATAAATAATCTAATATGTTTTTTTAGAAATCTAACATTTTTTTGTATCTTTAAAAAAATTTAGAGCAAATAACAAACTTACGAAATTTCAATTTTACTTCTTTTTTGTCCACCTTAAGGATATTTTATTTAAAATGAAATTAAAATGATGAAAGCGTTACTTAATTTCTGCTTTACAAAGCTTTGCAAGGTTGAGAAATATTCAGTATTACCTGTTATAATAATCACAACAGTAACCAACAATACCTTACTTGTTTTTAAGTTTGTAAAACTATGGACATTTTTAAAAATCCAAAATAAAAAAAAAACTTTATAATTTCAGATAACAGGAAAAAACAATTTAAATTACCATAAAAAAATCCAATGTATTCTTTAGTCACATACTTCAAAACAGAAATTAATAGATTTGTAATTCCAATGTGAATAGATTAAGCACTAGATAGAATGGCATAATGTAGTTTATAGAATGGCTATGGAATAAATACAAATAAAGTGTTTTCTTTGTTAAAGATGGCCCATGGCAAAACATAACGACTGTTCACACCGAGCTATACCTGCAAGGACTGCTGAAATACACAAACTATACAATCAAGATTGCCGGATATTCAAACTTTGGATTGGGTCCTTTCTCCTATCCAACCAATTGCGCTACGCAGCAAGATGGTAATAAGATCTTTACGATTATTTTTTTAATTAGACTTCTCCTTTTCTGGCCATTGATATTATGTAGACATTTTTTTTTTCTGTATAGATTTTGTAATTGACTAGTAACAGTTACTGTAAAATATTAGACAAAGTAAAATAATACAACTCTCTCATAAAGTAATGGTATCTATGAGGCAAAACGTATAAAGCATAAAAAAAAGGAATTGTGATAATGCCAAACTAATTAATATATAAATACCTGAAAAATTTTGAAAGTGCTATGAATACGGTAGTTGACTCATTCTAAATTTTGATATTTTTCGTACAATATTGTGAAATATAAGTTAATTAAAAACCAGTCTTGAAAAAAATTCAAAAATTGATTGAAAAATAAGCCAGTTATAGGCTTCTAAATTTGAAGATGCGGATAGAGTTGGGTATATCCCTGTCTCTTTTCTTCTCGTGCAATATAATGTGCAATATTAAAAATTATCTCACAACACAGTATTGCTGTCCTTCTCTAAAGGTTAAATTTAATCTTTTATAACTCGGTCAATTTTTAAGATTATTAAAAAATATTTTCACTCTTCATCAGCTTGTACCTTGAAATTATGATTAATGAAATAAAAAAAATTTAGTCAAATACCCAATTCAGAAAATATTATTATAGTATACTATCAAAGTATATATAGAAAGTATCAAAGTACACAAGTAAGGAGATGACATAGTCGTGGCACGAAGATGACACAGTCATGGCACGGTGTGTAGTGATATGTAAAGTTCTGCATAAAATAAATGTGTAACTGATATGTAAAGTTATACATTAAATAAATGGTAAAAATTATAGGTGATTTTTTAATTTATTAAATAGGTATATTTTTTATTTGTATTAAAGAAAATAAATATCATTGTAGTGAGATTAGACATACAGTTACGTATCATACGTTACCATACAGTGTGAAACAGATAGTTACAAATCATGCGTCAATAAAAAGACCACTCAATCATTCGGCTATTATTCTGAAGTTGTTTATTATATTAACACAATTGCACACTTATACTTTCACACAAATAGTTACCTTCAGTGTACCCTATCATTACACAAAGTTTATTTCAAAGTAAATTTCATAGAATATTTTATCTCCTCGTGAGTACATCTTGTCCATAAGCAGTGTACTTGGGTCAATAGTTACACAATCAAGTGATTCTTTCATGATATATATAATATAATGAGATATAAACGACATGAGATTATTGCGGGATGTATTTGGAAACAGTATATTTGGTGGCATTAAAAAATTCAACTGGACAGCAACACTAAAGATAATGTGAGTATTTGAAATGATAAAGAGAGTGATTTTGAAAAACTGGCAAAATAGGCTAGTTTGTGAATCTAAGAAGTGTAAGATAAATCTATTTGAACATGTCTGAAAATGGTTAAGATGAAAGAAATATGTGACACTACTGACAAAGCTGAAACGTAATTTAAGTAAATTATAGTATCACTTTTTGATTACTTACAGTGCCTGGACCACCAGCTGATATTAAGTTACTCGTATTGACATCTCGTTCGCTGCTAGTTAGTTGGAAAAAGCCATTGCGACCAAATGGTATTCTACTGCATTACACTGTGTACATCAAGCCCTCTTCTAGGTAAATATAGAATATTTAATCCTTGATTATAATTTTCAGCCAACAGCGGCAATGTGTATTTTTTGCTTCACTGAGAATTGATGAATTAAGATAAAATTAAGATTAATACAACAATAAGTAAATACACTAATTAAAAAATCAGTCTGACAATTATTGGAGAAACTAATACATATGATATTTAATTCTTTAACATAGACATCCCACAAAACTTAATCCCATAAAAAAGTTGGAGCGACTGACCGATTTCCACGAATTCGATCCGCGTGCTAACTCAGAGAAAATCCCAGAATTTTTTTAAACTTTTTTCTTTTTGAATTTTAATTTTAAGCCATTAGTCGCAGTGAGAATTGATGAATTAAGATAAAATTAACTTTAATATATCACACAAATATTAAATTTAAATCTATGCATCACTAAAATACTATAATTAAAAAAATCAGTCTGACAAAAATTGGAGAAAATAAAGCATATTATATTTAATTCTTTAACGTAGAGGACCCACAAAAGTTTGTCCCACAAGAAAGTCCGAGTGACTCTGACCGACTTCCACGAATTCGATCGGAGTTGGTGCTAACTCAGGGAAAATCCCAGAATTTTTAAAACTTTTCTCTTGAAATGAAAGTTTTGGGAATGAAAGTTTCTTTGGAATAAAAATTTTTCTTCTTGAATATATTAAAATACACCCCAATCTCTACACATTTCCATGACATGTTACCCGACATAATTTTACATGTAGACTGTCGGCAGGTGTAGGATGCGTCCAGTCGATGAAAAATTTGCCAATGAATTCCGTCCGACTCTTGTAACTGGCTAATTGGTAGTCGACAATTGTAAGTTGTCAGTCACCGAATCACTGCTCACAAAAGTTGGCCATCTATGTTGCATGTGATGCAATATTTCATAAAGAATCCTGTATCATTGCTAAAAAACACTAGTGTGCCCTGGTGCTAATAGCGAATTGATGCAGAACTCCCCAACCAACTTGCGCGTTTGTTTTGGATCGATATAGGGCCCTTGGGCAATTTGATTTGTCTAGATTGTTAAAACAATGTACATTGGGCATTGTTTTTTTTCATATTCTATGTCCTTAAATACAATCAGGTATGAACAAAAATGAAACAAGCGACATTCACACGAATTATAGATGAATACCATATATAAATATCAATATCATGTTTTAAAATAGGGTAGTTAACCCATCCTAAATTTTGATTAAAAACCAGTATTGCAAAAAATTTAAAAATTGATTGAAAAATAAGCCCGTTTATAGGCATCTAAATTTGAAGATACGGAGTTGAGTATATTCCTGTCTCTTTCCCTCTTCTAGAATACAATGTGCAACATTAAAAATGACCTCACAATGCGCTATTGCTGTCCTTATTTAAAGTTTAAATTTAAAATTAATTATAACTAGGTAAATTTTTAAGATTAGTAAAAAATTTTTTACACTTCATCAGCTGGGACCTTGAAATTATGATTAATGATCTAGTGAAATACAAATCTAGTGAAATATCCAATTGTCAATACCTATAGAAATTAATTATAAATACTACAATTTGTGTTTTGGAAAATATTCTTTTGTTCTTTAATGATCCTGATAAATTTTTATGTAATCGTTTTAGCCCTTATGAAAAAGTACAATTCTATTCATTTCGATGTGGTTGTTACCGTTATGTACTACTTTAAATTTTAACTAAATAACAAACATGGATATGTACTGTAATATAGTGGGGAGCAAGCGGTGTCATATCGCTATCAGGTCACGTCCGAGAGCAGGGCGCTATCTCACGAGCTGCGTGGGCTGAACCAGGGCAGGCGTTACGAGGTGTGGATCACAGCCAGCACTATCATTGGAGAAGGAGAACAGAGCAGAAGAGTTACTGCTACACCGACAAATAGAGGTAGTAGAGCATCATTTATACTAATAAAATTTAAAATTGATTGAATTATTGCTATTAGAAAATTGATTGATAACGGCATCTTTATTAGATAACGGCACCAGAGGTAATGCTATTTACAAGAATTGTAATTTTATGGCAATATATTATAGGTTAAAAAATTAAAATAAATTAAGGGTTTTTTTATTCCTGCATTTCATAAAACGATTTCTTATTATTCAACTTCCACTTGATTCTACTTTTTAATCATAAATATTTTTTAAATACCCATGCATTCCCCCATATGAAAAATTTTTTTTGCTGTTAGTTACTATGAATTACTACAAGTATGTTACATAGTTAGAATTGCTATTTTCTTTAGAAGTTACATAAAATATGTATATCCCTCCCCAAATATTTCTCGAATATATATATATATATATATATATATATATATATATATATATATATATATATATATATTATATTACGACGAATATTTAACTCATTGACTCATTTTCAAGACAAATCGACTTGTCATTTTGCAACAACAACTATCTCTTCAAAAAGATTCAAACAATCTGATAGTTGTAGACATTCCTAAGAGTTGCTATATTAAAAAAATAAATAAACCATGCAGATTGATCTTGAAACCATAATTAAAATTAGACTAATATTATTATTAAGAAGCAAATAGACATTGTGAATGATGAATAATTCATCTAAATGACAAATGAAAAAATATTGTATTAATAGTTATTCCGATAAGTTTGTTTTGAAAATTGATAAGATTTTCTAATAGCAATAATTTTGATTTACGAATTGAAAACAACCTTGACCTTGAAATGAAATTGATTTGTTATCCTTTTCTTCTTATTAACCTTTTTTTGTAAAACTATGAAAATTAAAGGGTTAGTTAGATAAGTCAAGTTCACTACCGATCGTTAAGAAGGATATTTAAGCAATAGCCATATTTCTTATGTGCCATATTTCTTATGTGTATCAAAATAAGAGATATAGGTTGATGCATTTCCATGTTAGTGACTTATAATAATTTTTAAATTTCAGAAAAAAATAGTTTGAAAGAAAATAGGTGTATTGCAGCTTTAGAAAATAGGTGTATTGCAATAATAAAATTGGTGTATCGCAATCTACCCTTTGATGCACTATTATGAATTGAAGTGGTGCTATTTAGTGATGGGACATATATTATATACTCATAATGAATTTCTCATCACTCTCTATGTGAGTAAGCAACCCCCATACCCCACCATCCCCTACATTCCATGAACTTTTTGACCCATGAACTTTTTGTGTGTATACATAATGCCAGGTCTCCTGCGTCCATATTTTTGTTAGAAATGAGCATTAACATGTTTTTCTAACAAAATAGAGGCGTGGCTAAAATGTTTTTCCGAATAAAAAATTGCAAACATGTTATCTGAGACAAATGGATAACATCCCTTGTTCGCTTACGGGGCAGGGAAATGTTTATTCTGCTGTTACTTTCAGACATCACACACGTCATCCGTCCCTGTTGTTTACATCGTCACTCGGAAAAATTTTAAATTTTATGTATTTGTTTTAAGGATAATATGAATTGGAGTAAAGTATTGTACATTGTGGTTTATTAATCTGATCGGTTTCTTTTTCTTGTATGAAAAATAACTTCAAAACTTCAAGTATGTCTTTCTCATCTGAATTCATTTTAGCTCAAATGAAAAATGATCTAATATTGCGCATTGACTTTTCGTTTATAACATAGGAGACGGTTATGTTTTGGTAACATGTTCACTAAACATGTTTTGTTGGATTGTTTTTTAGATTTTTGGCACAGGACGCCTTAACATTTTCATTTTTGTACAGTAATAAAAATGGATTTAAAATTTAAAAATTAACTAACGTAAAAATGTTTTCATCGTTATTTAAAAATGGAGTTCCTAACAAAAGGAAATATATTTCTTCAGCAGTGAAATATTATTCCTGTTCGTAGTTTGAAGAAAACCTGCTTTGTGCGTAATACGAGATACGTTATATAAATATTAGTAAACTCATACAGAAAGAAAGATATATAGATACAAAAACTTATGAACTATTCTCGCAATGTCTTCACACAGAGACCGTAATCGTTTTGCCTCCTATGAGGCCACCTGTATGTATATTTATTGTCCATCAATAATTACACTTCAGACATGTTTAGGGAAATCTCATTATATAAGAACTGCTGTTGACCACACATTTCATGAATTAGCTCATTAATTGTACCTAAAATCCTTTGGGTTTGGGATTAGGTTCATTTTAACGTCATTTTACTGTGTTCTTCAACTATATATAAATATAATATAATATATATATATATATATATATATATATATATAATGGAATATTGAATGCTTTGCATTTATAGGGTTTTTGGATGGTTTATAATCTATTATATATCTCTTTAATTTGATGATTCTTAGTTTTATTCTATAATATTATGGATCAGAATTGATAATAATAGGATAATATTATGGAATGGGACTGAATAAGTAAATATTTCAATTGAATAAATAAACATTATAATACCCTTTAATTTGTTGATTCTTATTTTTATTCTGAGATTTAATCCTCTGTAATATTTTTCTACAATATGCCTTTAATATTATGGATCAGGCTTGATAATAATAGGATAATATTATGGAACGGGATTGAATAAGTAAATATATCAATTTAATAAACAAACATTTCTCTGTTTTGCATTAAAATTTAAAATAAAAATAGATTAGAAAATCTTCTAACTGTTATAATATAGAATATCATATCGATATGGTTTGATCAGCAAAAATCCTTTTGGTTTTAATCGAATATAGATATTATGACATACATATGATGTAAAGACAATATACATCATATGTATGTCATAATATCTATATTATGACATAAACAGGAATATTATTTAACTTCAAAGAAAATTTATAATTGTTTATTCAAATTAGATATAAAAATTTGATTATATTAACATTATAAATAGTCTATTGTCAACCCTGTTATCATTATGTTATAGTTGGCAAGATGTGAGCTATTTAAAAAATTTAGTCCTTTTAGAAAGTCTCTAATCTGCTGTCAGAGTTTTAGTAATAAAATTTCAAATTTATTTGACTATCTTCAGGGTTTTTGTTAAGAAAATTCAGTAATGCTGAGGCACATTTACCCTATTGTGAAAAGTTATTCTCAAATGAGGTTTACTACTACATTAAAATATTCACTATATAAATATTTTAATTAGTGAATATTTTAATATAATATTATAACGGCAAAGATTCAAACTGATATGTCTTGCCAAGGCCAAGTCCAATATATATAAATTAATATGATATTATAAGGGTAAAGTTCCAAATTGATGTCTTGCAAAGGTAAAGTCTGATATATGAAATAAGTAATATGTTATTTGTAATTTACTGGAAAATTTCATGATAGAGTGATATTTTGAAATCGTAAGTCTTCTAAAAGTATAAATGAATTAAGTAAGTTCATGTTTCATAAAAATAAATTAATGTTTCAATAAAATCGACAGCAACAATTCAAAACCATATTAAAAAAAATAAATAAATGTGGCGCCATCTATGAATCTCCTGGATAACGAGAGGCTTCTAAGCTAATTAATGCCAAAAGGATATATAGATGGCGCATTAGATTGAATTATTTTCAAGGGAATATTGCAGGATAGGTCATTAAATTATGTAAAAATAATCATTGAGGAAATAACAATTATTGATAAAATAATCAAAATTATTTAAAATATTGTGGTGCCTCACTAATTATTATTGTGCATTACTATGTTCACTAGCATTTTATGTTTTTTCTGGTGATATAACTTATTCTATTTTGTTCCACCACATACTTATAGAAATAATGATTGTAATTTAAGTATCTGTTCTTGTAAAATAAGCACTGATTCTTGACCCTTACCTAATGAATTTCACCCACAGTTGTTGCAGGTATTTCATCTCTCGGAGGAGCTGTGTCAACTGGAGTGAGCAGTTCATTGTTACTAGTGTGCCATGCGATAGGCAGTCCGCAACCGAGGACTGTCTGGTACCACAATCAAAACATTATCACTCACCATCCGAGATATACACTCAACTTGGATGATAGTTTGCTAATTAATAGTAAGTAAAGAATTTTTTATTAATTGTCATTTAGTAAGTAAAAGAATGCAACAGCTGCTAGAATATGGTAGTTGACTCATTCTAAATTTTGATATTTTTCGTACAATATTGTGATATATAAGTTAATTAAAAACCAGTCTTGAAAAAAATTCAAAAATTGATTGAAAAATAAGCCAATTGTAGACTTCTAAATTTGAAGATACGGATAGAGTTGGGTATATCCCTGTCTCTTTTCCTCTCGTAGAATATAATGTGCAAGATTAAAAATGACCTCACAACACACTATTGCCGTCCTTCTCTAAAGTTTAAATTTAAACTTTTATATCTCGGTGATTTTTAAGATTATTAAAAATGTTTTTCCCTCTTCATCAGATTGTACCTTGAAATTATGATTAATGAAATAAAAAAAATCAGTCAAATACCCAATTCTATCCACAGATCTGATATTTATTGAAAAATATATAAATTCTTATTCGAAAACAGGCAGTAACACATTGCATTCCTCTAGGCAAAAAATTGCAAGCAGGAGATGCAAATTTTAGTACATCAGATTCTTATGTAGAAACGTTACAAAATTTCATTCCTTTCCCTGCAAAATATTTTTTTCAAATACTCTTTTGCTAATAAAATACTCATAATAAAACTAAACACGCTTTAGAACTAGTAATATGGCAATAATCATCTAAATGGTGTTATTATCATATCGTCTAAATGTCACCTCCACCTATCATAGAAAAATATCTCACATCGCATATCGAATACAAAATTGTGTTCGATATGTTAATCATAGCTCCTTCAATTTATTATTGAAATGCAATCCGGTATAATTGAAATGCAATTGGGTATTATTGAAATGCAATCGAAGATGTCTAGTAATATTTTTAAATGACCTTTTCTTTGCACAAAATTAATATCACTAAGTGTTTTACAATACGGGGGTCGTGTTATTCTAAATTCTAATCACGTATGAATCTAGTTTTGATTACATGCCAAAATTTTTTTAATAATATTAGTAAATGTATAATATTAGTTTCATTTAGTAATCATTTAAACAGAAAATTGTTTCAGTTAACTTGCAGTAATCAATTAAAGAGATAGAGTAGGCAATATGCATGTAAAGGTACAGTGAAAAATAATACCAATATTTACTCAATTTTTTTTGGGTTAATTGTTGCAATGCAATGGGGTATTATTGAAATGCAATCGGGTATTATTGAAATGCAATCGGGTATTATTGAAATGCAATTGGGTATTATTGAAATGCGATCGAAAATGTCTAGTAATATTTTTAAATGACATTTTCTTTGCAAGAAATGAGTCTACAAGTGTTTTACAATACGGGTGTCGCGCTATTCTAAATTCTAATCACGTATGAATCTAATTTTGATTACATGCTAAAATTTTTTTAATAATATTAGTAAATGTATAATATTAGTTTCATTTAGTAATCATTTAAACAGAAAATTGTTTCAGTTAACTTGCAGTAATCAATTAAAGAGATAGAGTAGGCAATATGCATGTAAAGGTACAGTGAAAAATAATACCAATATTTACTCAATTTTTTTTGGGTTAATTGTTGCAATGCAATGGGGTATTATTGAAATGCAATCGGGTATTATTGAAATGCAATCGGGTATTATTGAAATGCAATTGGGTATTATTGAAATGCGATCGAAAATGTCTAGTAATATTTTTAAATGACATTTTCTTTGCAAGAAATGAGTCTACAAGTGTTTTACAATACGGGTGTCGCGCTATTCTAAATTCTAATCACGTATGAATCTAATTTTGATTACATGCTAAAATTTTTTTAATAATATTAGTAAATGTATAATATTAGTTTCATTTAGTAATCATTTAAACAGAAAATTGTTTCAGTTAACTTGCAGTAATCAATTAAAGAGATAGAGTAGGCAATATGCATGTAAAGGTACAGTGAAAAATAATACCAATATTTATTCAATTTTTTTTGGGTTAATTGTTGAAATGCAATGGGGTATTATTGAAATGCAATCGGGTATTATTGAAATACAATTGGATATTATTGAAATGCGATCGAAAATGTCTAGTAATATTTTTAAATGACATTTTCTTTGCAAGAAATGAGTCTACAAGTGTTTTACAATACGGGTGTCGCGCTATTCTAAATTCTAATCACGTATGAATCTAGTTTTGATTACATGCCAAAATTTTTTTAATAATATTAGTAAATGTATAATATTAGTTTCATTTAGTAATCATTTAAACAGAAAATTGTTTCAGTTAACTTGCAGTAATCAATTAAAGAGATAGAGTAGGCAATATGCATGTAAAGGTACAGTGAAAAATAATACCAATATTTACTCAATTTTTTTTGGGTTAATTGTTGCAATGCAATGGTGTATTATTGAAATGCAATCGGGTATTATTGAAATGCAATCGGGTATTATTGAAATGCAATTGGGTATTATTGAAATGCGATCGAAAATGTCTAGTAATATTTTTAAATGACATTTTCTTTGCAAGAAATGAGTCTACAAGTGTTTTACAATACGGGTGTCGCGCTATTCTAAATTCTAATCACGTATGAATCTAATTTTGATTACATGCTAAAATTTTTTTAATAATATTAGTAAATGTATAATATTAGTTTCATTTAGTAATCATTTAAACAGAAAATTGTTTCAGTTAACTTGCAGTAATCAATTAAAGAGATAGAGTAGGCAATATGCATGTAAAGGTACAGTGAAAAATAATACCAATATTTATTCAATTTTTTTTGGGTTAATTGTTGAAATGCAATGGGGTATTATTGAAATGCAATCGGGTATTATTGAAATACAATTGGATATTATTGAAATGCGATCGAAAATGTCTAGTAATATTTTTAAATGACATTTTCTATGCAAGAAATGAGTCTACAAGTGTTTTACAATACGGGTGTCGCGCTATTCTAAATTCTAATCACGTATGAATCTAGTTTTGATTACATGCCAAAATTTTTTTAATAATATTAGTAAATGTATAATATTAGTTTCATTTAGTAATCATTTAAACAGAAAATTGTTTCAGTTAACTTGCAGTAATCAATTAAAGAGATAGAGTAGGCAATATGCATGTAAAGGTACAGTGAAAAATAATACCAATATTTACTCAATTTTTTTTGGGTTAATTGTTGCAATGCAATGGTGTATTATTGAAATGCAATCGGGTATTATTGAAATGCAATCGGGTATTATTGAAATGCAATTGGGTATTATTGAAATGCGATCGAAAATGTCTAGTAATATTTTTAAATGACATTTTCTTTGCAAGAAATGAGTCTACAAGTGTTTTACAATACGGGTGTCGCGCTATTCTAAATTCTAATCACGTATGAATCTAATTTTGATTACATGCTAAAATTTTTTTAATAATATTAGTAAATGTATAATATTAGTTTCATTTAGTAATCATTTAAACAGAAAATTGTTTCAGTTAACTTGCAGTAATCAGTTAAAGAGATAGAGTAGGCAATATGCATGTAAAGGTACAGTGAAAAATAATACCAATATTTATTCAATTTTTTTTGGGTTAATTGTTGAAATGCAATGGGGTATTATTGAAATGCAATCGGGTATTATTGAAATACAATTGGATATTATTGAAATGCGATCGAAAATGTCTAGTAATATTTTTAAATGACATTTTCTTTGCAAGAAATGAGTCTACAAGTGTTTTACAATACGGGTGTCGCGCTATTCTAAATTCTAATCACGTATGAATCTAGTTTTGATTACATGCCAAAATTTTTTTAATAATATTAGTAAATGTATAATATTAGTTTCATTTAGTAATCATTTAAACAGAAAATTGTTTCAGTTAACTTGCAGTAATCAATTAAAGAGATAGAGTAGGCAATATGCATGTAAAGGTACAGTGAAAAATAATACCAATATTTACTCAATTTTTTTTGGGTTAATTGTTGCAATGCAATGGGGTATTATTGAAATGCAATCGGGTATTATTGAAATGCAATCGGGTATTATTGAAATGCAATTGGGTATTATTGAAATGCGATCGAAAATGTCTAGTAATATTTTTAAATGACATTTTCTTTGCAAGAAATGAGTCTCCAAGTGTTTTACAATACGGGTGTCGCGCTATTCTAAATTCTAATCACGTATGAATCTAATTTTGATTACATGCTAAATTTTTTTTAATAATATTAGTAAATGTATAATATTAGTTTCATTTAGTAATCATTTAAACAGAAAATTGTTTCAGTTAACTTGCAGTAATCAATTAAAGAGATAGAGTAGGCAATATGCATGTAAAGGTACAGTGAAAAATAATACCAATATTTATTCAATTTTTTTTGGGTTAATTGTTGAAATGCAATGGGGTATTATTGAAATGCAATCGGGTATTATTGAAATACAATTGGATATTATTGAAATGCGATCGAAAATGTCTAGTAATATTTTTAAATGACATTTTCTTTGCAAGAAATGAGTCTACAAGTGTTTTACAATACGGGTGTCGCGCTATTCTAAATTCTAATCACGTATGAATCTAATTTTGATTACATGCTAAAATTTTTTTAATAATATTAGTAAATGTATAATATTAGTTTCATTTAGTAATCATTTAAATCCAAAATTGTTTCAGTAAATTTGCAGTAATAAGTTAAAGAGATAGAGTAGGCAATATGCATGTAAAGGTACAGTGAAAAATAATATCAATATTTACTTAATTTTGTTTTGTAGTTAATTGTTGTAATGCAATCGGGTATTATTGAAATGCAATCTGGTATTATTGAAATGCGATCGAAAAGTCTAGTAATATTTTTAAATGACATTTTCTTTGCAAGAATTGAGTCTCGCAAAGTGTTTTACAATACGGGTGTCGCGCTATTCTAAATTCTAATCACGTGTGACTCTAACTTTGATTACATGCCAAAATTTTTTTAATAATATTAGTAAATGTAAAAGTATTTTCTTCTCAAGAAAATACTTTTAACTAGTATATTTTCGAAGAATTTAGAGAGGAGTTAATCCCTCGAGAATCATCCCCTATTATGAACCAATACATATTTAAGTTATAGTCTCTTTTCTTCGTAAAAGGATAATCTAAGACCAAATATTTAAATTTTTCTTATTAGTTAGTTTAATATTTATTTGCAAGCATTTTCACGTGATCACAAATTGTTGTGAAAAAATCAAATTTTGAGGAGTTTGTAATTTTATATTTAATAACAAAAAAAAGAAATGCAATTCATACAGATAATATCTTATACATTAGGTCATCAAGATCGATAGCAATTTAGGGGGAGAGAAACATTGTCGCTTTTTGTATGAAAATTCAACACTTATTTCTCGTATAACTCAAATTCGGTCTTAAACTTTTGTATGCACCTGAGTGTGTATGGAACGTTTGTAGCGCAAGTTTTATTTAACAAATTTTTTTAAATTAATTTGGTAAGATTGCTCTGATTTACAAGTATCTTCAAATTAATAACAATTTTTAATGTGTAACAATATTTTTAAATTTTGTACAAGCTATAAGTACTATGTTAACCTGAGTAATAACTATGCTTTAAGGACATGTTCATGAAAAGTTTCTATATATTATCCCAATTATTTAAATTCTACCATGGACTGATTTTTATATGTAAATATATAAATTAAAAAAAACTCCCTGAAGACATAATTTCCTTAGTTTCTTTTACGTATTTTATGCCAATTTTAGAGGTAACATGAATGTTTAAAGATTATTAAATTCATCGATCATGAAACATTTCAATATATTATACCAATCGTTTACATTCTACTATGGACTGATTTTTATATGCAACATTATATATATAAGTACATTAATTAAAAAAAAACTCTGAAGACATAATTTTCTTAATTTGTTTTCTTTTATCACATATTTTATCGGAACATGAATGTTTAAAGATTATTAAATGGAAAACTATATTCCTAAACCATAACAAATAATGATATTCACTTTCAACAGATATTGACCAATCACTAAGCGGCAACTATACCTGTCTCGCGAAAAACCTTTTTGGATCAGATTCAGTAACGTATGTGGTCTCCGTACTTCCATTACCTGACCCGCCTACGCTCACAGCTACTCCGCTTAAAGATTCCATCATCGTGGAATGGGAACAACAGCACACTATGAACATGAACAACAGAAGTGTGATGCATAACACCATGAGTAAGAGGGATCATTGTTTATTGATATAAATTGAAAAGGCTAATTTTTTATTCACATATGAAGTGTCCAAACGATACAACTGAGGAATCGGTCTTTATCATAGCATATTATTTTTATATAGCATTAAACTATAAGTGGGTCATTGTTTATTGATACAAATTTAAAACACTAATGTTTTATTCACATATGAAGTGTCCAAACTATACAACTAAAGAATCAGTCTTTATCATACCACATTATCTTTACATAGCATTAAACTATAAGTGGGTCATTGTTTATTCATATAAATTCAAAACACTAATGTTTTATTCACATATAAAGTGTCCAAGTTTTTGTTGTATCTAAGCAATCAGTCTTTATCATAGCATATTATCTTTACATAGCATTAAACAATAGTCAGAATACCATCAGCGAATTGGCTTGATGTTTGTTAATTTGTAAATAACAAGATTATATAGTCATACTATAATAATTTTTTTAGACCTATAAGTGTTGCCATGACTATAGGGATTATGCAAAAAATATAGAGGTCACTTGAATATGACGGAAATAGAAATTTTTGTTATATATTTGCTAATGTCAGTGTTGCATTTTATCATTGGAAAATATTAAATGTCATTGAAAGTGAACAGGTTATATTAGGAGTGAATATGAGATTCGATTTTTAAATAGCTATGCATAGTAGTATGTATGCATTTTGATTATAGAAAATACAATTTGATTATTGAAAACTATATTTTATTTTTGAAAACCTAGACTATAGTTTTCATAATTTTAACTGCTTAAACTTAATTTTAACTGATAAACTGCTTTTAAAATGCACTATAAATTACTTTTTAAATGCACAATAAATAATTTTGATTGTTTGCGGAAAAATAGCTGCCGTGTAACCAAAATTACATTAGTTTATCACCATACGGCGCTAATAGCATCCTGAATGGCCCCTACTTAATAGGATTAGTCTTTGTAAGAATTTTGTAAGGACTTTTTATCAAAATGTCACAACTTTCTAATACTTACCTACCTTCTAATACCAGTCTTCCAAAAAATAAAAAAAAATCAATGTGTATACCTTTTGTTGAGCTGGTAATTTTTAGACAGATGTCTTAAAGCTGCACCTCAAATTTTGATAAATATAAATAAAATTTTCTTAATATTGCTGTTTTGTGAAAATGTTTTGTTTCAATATATACATAGTAATACATTGCAAAATAAATGTACTTATAGTTTTAGAACCGATTTACAAGCATCACCATTTGCACTATTTCAGCTTATACTCTAACCTGGCGTGAGCGCAATGGTCCCTGGCAGGAAGCCTGGTCACACAATCGTGATGCGACTCTCAACCGTCACGTCCTAACAGGACTCCGGTGCGGCAGCAAGTATTCTGTGAGAATAACTGCTACAAACAGCGTTGGGACATCGCATCCTGCCTATCTCGATGTCAGTACACTCGGAGGAGGTGAATAGATATTTTTTTTTTGATTTCGGTATTTTCGCTTTAATATTTTTGGAATTAAATTTTTGTATATTGAATATATTTGGCGTTCATTTTGTAAAAATTCATTTTAATTTAATTTTTCACAACTAAATGAAACTATGTGATGAAAAGATTCTTTATAAAAAAGAAATTGCCCACCTGAAGATGTTGTCATACAACGAAACCTAGGTTGTGGTAAAGAATTTAAATAAAGTAGAAATAATACTACATGACGTAGTTTTATTTAGTTGTGAAAAATTAAATTAAATTTTTGTATTTAATATTTTGAGTGTTTTATTAAAAAAATCTTTTTTCCGTCTCTGCATGATTTCTTCATTTGATATGCTATATAAAATCAGACTTTTTAAACTAATAGGTATATAAAAAAAAATTGAAAGCTAACTTTACGTAAATATGTCTAATATTCATTTGAAAAAGTTAAATGTAAAAAAAATGGCTTTAAGGAAATTTGTTTCATATTAATTTGAAGTGTTTGAAATCAATTACTAAGAAATTAATATATTTCACAATATTTCTACTGATCCCTATATAAGCTGTATGGATTAACTTTTGTTTCATATAAATCCATAGTGAGAATTTCTGTGGTTAGGTTGTTAGGATTTGTAGTTAAATGCTGATTAAATTTTATGTGACATTATATATAAAATGATATACAGTACAATAAATGTGACAAATATTTATAATGAGATTTTTTGCCAAATTATGCTCAGAAATAGCCTTAAATTAATTAAACAATATGGTTCAATAGTTAACAATACGTTCATAAATGTGAAAACATTTGTCACTTAAATCATTCAGCCTGAAAATAATTCTCCTAATTTCAGTTCCAATTGCACCACAGTCAAATGAGTGGATGTGGAGCAATGCCAGTCATATATTCATACAACTCTCTGGTTGGGATGAGAATGGCTGCGAAATCAGCAATTGGGATGTTGACTATCGAGAGCTTGGAACGAAGCTCTGGTTGAGGGCCGAGAATAAAATTGTTAGTAGTGAAATTAATTTAACTTTAAAGGAATTAGCGATTAATTTTTTGCTGCCAAAAATATCTTATATGAGGACTATGCAAGATACTATCAGCGCCAGGTAGTGGTAGATTAATAAATTTTTGATGTGTATATCATCATTTTTCCCAGTGAAGTCCCCACAATGTACACAATGTAGTCATCCAAAATTGTTTATAACGCCTAAAAATGGTGTAATGTTTTATATAGAAGCATTTTTTATGGCTCATAAAAGATATACGGTGTTTAATTTTAAAAAAAATAAATCCCTTTGCATTCAATTATGTTTATGAATTTCACTGAATATACACTCTTTTGCATAAAAAACGGGTGGTTTTGATTTTGTCATATTATTACCAAAATATTATTTATTAAGAGGTTGTATTAATTGTAATTGTTACTGGCAAGTATAGTGTATTCTGGCACATAAAAACGAACGTTCTAAATTTGAAATTTATTCTTTTTTAATGAAAATTCTCATTCACTGACAAAAATGTATTTTTTGGCGTTAAATGAAATCAAACTCTTATTAAGTTTACGAATAAATTTTAATTAAATTTCTGCTGTTTGCTGCATTAGTTCCCTTCTGTTTGCTGTTCTCAGTATGGTTGAAAAAAACGATAAGAGCTAGTAAAATTATTGCGCTGCTTGAAGAAGGCTGTAGCCAGTGTTATGTGTCTCAGCAGTATAATGTGAGCCGTTCCACCGTACAAAGGACCTGGGAAAGATATCAAGAAACGGGCTCCGTCAGTAGAAGGCCCGGTTCTGGAAGAAAACGGTGCACTGAGCCACGGGACAACCGCTTCATAGTCAGTCAAGCGCTACTAAATCGTCAAGTTACGTACGTGGATCTCAAACAGAACCTCGAGGACGTCAGAGGTACACGAGTAAGCATATGCACAGTCAGAACGAGACTTCAGGCCGTCAATATGCGTAGCTATTGCCCAGCTCGGGGCCCTACATTGCTCCGTGAGCATAGAGTTGCCAGATTGAGATTCACTCAAAATTTTTCATCATGGACTCACAAGACTGGAATAGTGTTTTATTCTCCGATGAAGCTTGTATATTGATTAGTGGTGAGGATCGATGTTGGCGAGTTTGCGAGAAAGCTTCGCAGAAGTGTGCTTTGACGAAATGACCCCTTACGGTGGAGGGTCTGTAATGTTTTGGGCTGGTATTAACTCAGATGACCGTACCGAGTTAGTTTTTATTGACAATGGCACACTTAATACGCAAAGGTAAATAACAGAGGTTCTTATTCCTCATGCCCAACCCGCATTAACAGCAGTTAGAGGCGAGTCCATTTTTATGGATGACAACGCTCACGCCCACCACTCTAAGAGACGTTGATGCGTATATGCAGGAGGCCAGAATTTGTCGGTTAGACTGGCCAGCTAGAAGTCCCGACCTTAATAGATAGAACACTTATGGGATAATCTCAAACGACGCGTCAGAGCCGTAAAACCAGCTCCAGAAAACATTCAGGCCCTTAAAAATATGATCATCGCTGAATGGGAACATATTCCTCAGGAAATTATAAAAAATGTCATCAAAAGCATGCCTAGCAGATTAAGCGCATTGATTTTAGCTAGAGGAGGCAATACTCGTTACTATATTTTTAAATTATATGTTAAATTAATAAAAAATATTCAAAAATAAACTTTAGTCATTTTTAATGTACCAGCATGAAAACGCTCGTCTGTGAACTTTACATCGTTTTTTTATTTATTCCCATTTTTTTACCTAATTCATTAGGTAAAAACAATATCTCAATAATAAATAACAACATTCTCATTATATCGCCATATAAAATGCATCAAATAATAATAAAATAACTAATATGGTTTATTCCTATAAGTGCCCGTTTTTTTTTGCAAAAGAGTGTAATACTGTACTGATATTGACAAACATGTAACATTAAGCTACCTCTATGTTTCTTGCACAGTCCATTCTAACCAATGAATTTTGATAAAGGTTTTATTTGTACTTTTTTTTTAATTTTCCATAACGTATATTTTTTTGATATGTCAAATATTTCAAAATGCATTAGGAATCACTCAATGAAATATTGGAAAAAGTATGCTATTTTGATATAAATCCTTCCTATGAAAATGAATATGAAAGAATTCTTAAAAAATGTTTATTAAAGAATTTGCGAAGTAAATACCAAAATTTAAAATATTTTGAAAATCCCGAAGATTTCAAAAAATTTTAATTTCTGCTACCTACAATATTTTTGACAAATAAGTACAATTGAGGTTTTTTATTTTTAGATTATACCTTTTTGGAGTTTATTTAATACTATTAAATTAAATCACTAAATTTAAAGATTATAAAAAAAGATTTAAAAAAAAATTAGTAATATTAAATCCCTAAGGTTTCAAAAAAATTGAATTTCTTCTATCTACAATATTTTGGCAAATAAGTACAATTTACTTTTTTTTATTTTTCACTTATATCTTTTGTAGTTTGATACTACTAAATTAAATTACTAAATTTAAGGATTTAAAAAATTTTCCCAGCATGGACCATGAAGACCGAAAAATTCAAATAAAATTAGTAATATTAAATCCCTAAGGTTTCAAAAAAAATTAATTTCTTCTATCTACAATATTTTTGACAAATAAGGACAATTTCTTTTTTTTATTTTTCAATTATATCTTTTTATAGTTTGATACTACTAAATTAAATTACTAAATTTAAGGATTTAAGAAATTTTCCCAGTATGAACCATGAAGAGCGAAAAATTGAAATATAATTAGTAATCGAAATAAAATTTCAATTCTTCTACCTACAATATTTTTGACAAATAAGTGCAATTTACTTTTTTTTCAATTATATCTTTTTATGGTTTATTTAATACTACTAAATTAAATTATTAAATTTAAGGATTTAAAAAATATTCCCAATATGAACCATGAAAAGCGAAAAATTAAAATACATTTAGTAATATTAATATGTCTGTTTAAAGTTTGTATAATGTTAGTGATTTTAAGAATTTAAATATTTTCCAATGTGAACAGTGAACAGCAAAAAATTAAATGGCACGTACATTACTATTTTTTCTTAAAAAGAAAACTCTGTTCCAGATAAAATGACCAGTGAATTATAGTGGATGAGATAAATAGATCTAAATAAAACCCATTTAATTATCAGTCGGTGTTTAATTATCTTATTATATAATTAAGAACTAATGTTATTTACCATTTTTCTAATCATCAAAATTTTTCAACAGACGTACATAGACATAGGCTGGGGACACGTGGCCAACCATTACCTTGGTGCTGGACTGAAGATGATACCAAAATCATTTGCTGTCGGTGATCTATCACCGGCAGTGTGGTACCAGCTCCGCATAGGTGCTACCAACGAGGCTGGTACAGTGACTGCTATTTACAGTTACGCCACAAAGAATATAAATGGGGGTAAGTACGGGTTGTAGTTGGTATTATTTATAGACATTTTAAATTTGAAAATATTTTATTCTATTTTCGATTTATTAGAGTTGGCTTTAAAAATACTTCTGTTTTTAATTGTGTTTTAATGGAACCTATAAAATTAAAAAAATTTTTGAAGAGTATAATTATATATTTTTTAGTTGAATCTATAAGTCCTCAGTGATAATGTACAGGTTATTTAAATAATTTTTAAATATCTTTCTGCTGTACACATCTCTCCATTAACATTAGTGATATTTAACGAACTTGAAAGAAAAATAATTAAAATTCAAACTGGCTGGCAAAAGCCATTATTTAATGTTAGTAGGTAACTTGTAACTGTTCGTGGATATGATATAATGATAATAATAATAAATTTATGCTCAGAATACCAATATTATTGGACTTCACATTATTTATCTTATTAACCGTTAGAGTGCTGACGATCGCCATAGCGCTCGTGGGCGTACTAACTAAATTTTCCAAGAGCACGATGGCGCTCGCGAAATCAGTTGGTGTTCAGCGCGTGGTAGGAAAGGTCGCTCCCACGCATCGCTAATTTTTTTACCTTTCTACGTGTTACATAAAGTACAAATTATAATATTATTAGTAATTACAATATAAAAAGGAGCCAGGAAAATAAAATTTTTAATCCATAATATCGGAATACGAAAATAATTTGAGTGAAAATAATCATTTTTCAAGTTGTGAAGAAAGTGATAGTGGGAGTGACATTGTGGTGCGCTCACAATTTGGCGTAAAGCAAATTTTGAAGGATAGTGATAATAGTGACGATAACAATTATTTTGCTGATATGGAGGACGTACCGGACTGCGAAAATACGATGTGACCTTGATTTCAGTTTTTGTTATAATTTTTGTTTACAATATATATTTCCATAATTTTCTTTGTATTTTATTATCCTTGTACAAGTTTTTATTAAGAAAACACGGAAAAAATTATTAAAATTGGATAATTTTTGGAGGAGATACATTTTTTTTTTGAGACAAGGGTAAATGACATCAAAAACAAAAGATTTTTTTTTCTTTTTTAAGTATATATGAGTAAAAAACCATGGCACTAAAACGGTTAAAATATTATTATTGGAATATAATTCTGGAAAAGGTAATATAGTTAAACAATTTAAAATATAATTTACGAGATAAACATTTCAAGCATTAATCGTGGCAGAAAATATATAAAGACAAATTTTCAATTAAAAATCAATATTTTTTAAATGAATTCAAATCTGAATATTGTCACTGTTTGCAATTAAATACGGAAATTGAACATAAAAGTCATTGTTGCAATATAACCTGTGATATATCTTTAGAATATTGTGGGTTTGGTAATTATATTAGTAATCTTTTGGTGTTAGCATGATTTAGTTTTATACTTCTGGGTTTTATATTTGGGAAGGAGGCATCTACCATTTTATGACTACAAGCTACAAACTAATATTTTATGTGACCCTGTAGTATGCACCATGGTGGGTTTTAATTTAGTGATGAGCTCTGTCCCAGATTGTAACCATATGAATATTTAATGTAGGGTTTTTGCATAGGTGGTTATCTATTGCTATAAGTAGCTATGATTTATTAAGTATTTTTATGTTTGTTCTTAGTTCTATGTTAGTAATATTGTTCTATATGTGAGACGTTAACAGTAACTAACTTTCCAACATTTTGGTTCGCATTTTAATTTGGTTATTGGTTCGAATAAGTAAATAAATTCTCCAGACTTCACTCATGAATTGACCCAGTTTATGAATTAAATCGTTTGACAATGTTTGAACACAGCAATGTGTCTGTCTGTCCTATAATTTTGAATAATATCAAATTCTTCTTCTTCAATGGCTTGACAGCCCAGGATGGGCACCTGCCTTCTGCAGAATCAACTCCCAAGCTCTCCTGTTCTTGGCCAGAGACATCCAGTTTGTTACACTTAGGATTTTAAAGTCTTTTTCCTGGCAGTCGAGCCACCTAAGTTTAGGTCTTCCTCTTTTTCGAGAGCCCAATGGCCTGTCCGGGTGAGAAGATCTTTTTTGTTGCCCGACTGTCGTCCATTCTGCTCAAGTGCTCTGTCCATTTTATTCTATATAAAGATATATTATATATAAAGGACAGAGTTAGTTCTTCTTCTCCAGATGTTGTTACATTTTAGATGACCAAAAATACTTCTTAAAATCTTTCTTTCAAAAACAGAAATGGTATGTTTAGCTTTTTCTGCAGAGTTGGTAAGAATGGGTTTAATTAAGCTTTTGTAAATCAGATTATCTACTAAAAATAAATTGTAGCTATTTGCAACTATCATTTTGATTAATAATTTTGGTCTATGGTTAGGCCCAACATACACAACCGACAATAATCTGTCTGCAATCATTGGAGAAAATAGAACATGTAACAATTAATATATTAACGTACATGTCTTGAAAAAATCAGAGCAACACAGGCAGACATTTGCTGATCCTAATGTTACGAATTAAAAAGCGCTAATGGAGGAAAGAATAGAACATATGATTAAAACGCACTGAGAAAGACGAGACACATTTTGTCGGCAGTGCGTGTCTCTAGTAATATGTGTTGCCACCACAAACAGACCACCAACCCTTTAAATTTGGCAGTTGTCGGTTTCTGGCTTGGCATCAACAAAAGTCATTTGTCCGCGTTACACACTACACTTTCAATGAAACATTGGAATTATTTGTTGCGTTGATACTTTATGGATAGATTTAAGATATTTAATCACAACATCTTAGTATCGTGAAAATATATCTGTGTTTCAGAGGAAATTGGACCACCAACTGATTATTTTGACATCAGTATGATTGTAATTGTATGCAGTTCTGTCCTTCTATTCTTATGTCTACTCGTATGTATTTATGTCGGAATAAGAAGACACAGGTAAGCATATAATAAATTTAACACACTTTTAATATTATGTCTTGCTAAAATGTATAGGTTGTTCACGTCAATTGTTCAGATTTTTCACATTATCAAATTTTCAATAAAATGAAAAAAAGTCATCACATGATTTTCTTGTCTTATTTTGATATTTTATATGAACAATTCAAGCAAACCTTAAACTTTGTCATCTCTTTCGCATCTTAAACTTTCTTTTATCATATGTGTACCTTCACAAGATATCTGTGAAGGTAAACATATGATAAAAGAGATTGAAAAGGACTGTTTTAGGATAAATTTTTAAACTAAATTTTTAAAGCTTATTTTACTTTATCATATGTTGCACGTCCACAAGATATTAATCTCATTTTCAAACTCTTAAATTTTTCAAGGTCTTTTTATTTTATCATATATTGCACATCCACAAAATATTTATCTCACAAGAGCTGTTGTGGGATACATTTTTAAACTTTAATACTTTGCAAGCCGTTATTGTTTTATCACATGTTGCACGTCCACAAGTCATTTTATCTTATCATATGTTGCACCTTCACAAGACATTTTTCTTTATTATATGTTGCACCTCCACAAGACATTTTTCTTTATCATATGTTCCACCTTCATAAGACATTTTTCTTTATCATATGTTGCACCTTCACAAGCCATTTTTCTTTATCATATGTTGCACTTTCACAAGAAATTTTTCTTTATCATATGTTGCACCTTCACAAGACATTTTTATTAATCATATGTTGCACCTTCAAAAGACATTTTTCTTTATCATATGTTGCACTTTTACCAGACATTTTTCTTTATCATATGTTGCACCTTCACAGGACATTTTTCTTTATCATATGTTGCACCTTCATAAGACATTTTTCTTTATCATATGTTGCACCTTCACAAGACATTTTTCTTTATCATATGTTGCACTTTCACAAGACATTTTTCTTTATCATATGTTGCACTTTCACAAGACGTCTATTTCACTAGAGCCGTTTTGAGATATATTTCCATACAAAATTCACAATGCGTTTCAATTTACAAGTTTAACTATTAATACTAATATTTTGTTCATATCATTTTAAAATATAATTAATCTTTACTACAATCTCATTCTACATCAGGAGTAACTTTGTAAAGCAATACTAACATAAAACTATAGTTTTCACAGTGAAACATCTCAAACAATAAATTAATTGCCATAATTTTAAATACAATTCTTCCAGACATGGCCTATCACGATACAGAGATTCTATAACGGGGGAATACAAATCAGAGAGTGGAAACCTGACTTCGGAGCAGTCTCAAAACATGATTGCTGACATTAAGGAGAACTCAGCAAACACACAACAGAACTGCAACAGACTGTACAGTACTCCAATTAATGTACGGAAGAATAGTAATAAAAATGGTGAGTTACCTTGTTTTATTTATTTTAAAATATGAATACTTAGGATCTAATTCACACATATATATTACGAAGAGGAAGTTTGGTAGAAATGAACCCTAATTATCTAAGTTCATTATTTGCGTCTAAACGAGACTAGGAACTTTAGTAAAAAAATAAGCAATAGAAATGCTTAAAAATAAAGCCCTTTTTATTTATTCCTACTAGGAACATTACAGTTTTTTCACCATCTATTATTTGGAATCAATTCTCTTGGCTTTAGGTTAATCGATAAAGTCAGTCCGTGAATTATAATTGTAAATAAAAATAAGCAAAATGGCTTGTTTTTAACAAATATTACTTATGTTAATGTATATATATACATACAACTTATGTTAATGTTTATATATATATATATATATATATATATATATATATATATATATATATGTCATGTGAAATGTCAGTATACTTTTTTACAAGGCTTTAATGGTATATTTCAATTATTTTTCTTACAAGTCAATGTGACTTAATTTTACTTAATTAATAACTAAATTAAAAAAAAAAGATTTGTATAAAACGCTTATGTTGTGATGAAGAATAGGTGGTTAAATAACATAATCCAACTAATTTAGATACTAAAAGTTCCAGTCTTCTTTTTTTGGAAAGTTTAGCCATTTGTGGAATATTCAAAAATTTACTCTGGCCATTCGATCTACAGAGGAGTAAGGGCCAATAGTTTTCCTATCCTATCTTGAAAGACATCCTCTCTGGGGTGGATTTTTAAATATTTGATTTTATTTTTGAAGACATGAGCAGATGAAGGGAATGTATTTCAAAACCATGATCTAGAGAAATTTGCATTGAAAATTTTTTTAATTTTAAAAACTATTTTGTAAACGATATTATATTTGTATTTTAAAAAATTAATATTTTTATTACTAATTATGCTATTTCAGAGAAGAAAGTTTTATTCGTGCCATAAATATGATCTCTTGTAATAATTATTCTTGTACTCACATCTTCATTTAACCCTTTAATCATGGGGGTATAATTAAAGCTATCATAGAAATTTCTGAGTAGTTTCTAAGAGAAGATATTGGAAAAATCAATTTCAATAGGTATTTACCTTTTACCACCTAATTGTAACACTGGAAAATAAAGTGGTAAACTTCATTTATTGCTATTGCGCTAGAAGAAAATTGAAAAATGATTGTATTTAAGAGGTGGCATAGGTAGGTATACCATCGGCATTTTGCGTTGTATCACTCAGGACTTAATGCTTAAAGTGTTATGGAAATTTAAACCAAATTTTTCCAAAAATTGACAATCTACTCTTTTAAAAACTGAGTAATTTTAAAATTGCAGACAGATAAACAAAATTTAGCTTCATTATTGTTATTGGAAGTAACTTACGTATGTACGTTATATTTATTTTTAACATATTTTGTGAGTGAGTTAATTTTTCCAATTTTGAAGTTGAACACATTTTTGCCTTTTTGAAAGAAATTAGAGGTAACATTCATATATTTAAACCTATAATAATTTCAGAAATGTACGAGATCAGCCCTTACGCACAATTCGCTGTGGGCTTTCGCACCTTTGGACACATAGATAATCAAGATCAGCCTGGTTTTATCAAGGCTAAAAGTTCATGTTACAACACCGGTATGTGCTACCATTTAGATAAATCAGTAAAATTTAATATATCAAGTTTATTCCATAGTTTTTAATTAGCATGAAAAATTTCACAGAATCAGGAAAGGATGGGATATTTCCTTTTTATGTATAAAATTATTTTAGACGTTTAAAAGAAGATTGTCTTGTCCATTTTTATCTAAGAATTATATAAAAGTAGGAAAATTAAAGATTATAAAATATATATTTAAACATTGGTAATATATTTTGTATTCTATGGATAGTAAATTATTTTTTTATTACTATCAAACAGTTCTCACAACCTTTTGTGTCTGAGTAACCTATGAACCAACATCTTATTAAAATTTCTCTAAACTTGATCTATATCTCACTGCTGGTGTAATTTTTGCCTATTTATGATTTTGCTTAAGAAAATTTAGTGACGACTCCCCGTAAATTATAGCTTTGAGTGACCAAATATCTCAGAATAATTAGGTCAAATAATAACAATCGGAACAAATAAGTTTGCCTCGTTATTTAGTAATTTTAATAAGATATAAGTGAGATTTGACATTTCTTATCGTACAAAATTTATATTTATTTTTTCTTTTGCATTTTATCAAATTTGTGATGGCTATTATATATTTATGGGTTGCGTTACCCAGTTTCATCCGGGTAGAGTTTTTCAATCCATTCGGTATAGATTTTGTATATGGATATTTTCCCGCTGTTCTTCACTTCGATTTTCTCTTGTTCAACGCACTGTTTTGAACTATTTTAAGTCTCTTTTCCTTCTTCTGCATCATTTTTTCATGCCGTCTCTCCTGATCTCAATTTTGCTAGAGGTTATGCAAACACTCTCTTATATGTTGGAATTTTAGCGACAAAAACTACAAAACGTAAAAAAATGGAAAAAAAAATAAAAAGCCAAACAATTTCACTTTGCATTTTCACTTTTTATTCTCTTCGATCATATATTTTAATTGCTCTATTAATATTAATACATGGGTGCAGAAGTTTGTCTTATATATTTTCGAGGATTGAAATTTCTAGAAGATAACATGTACAATTTCCAGTTCAAAACATTCTTAAACATTTGATATTCGTGAGGAAGAGAGGGTGAGAGGGTATGGGTGAGAAAAGTGGGTGGATGTGAAAAATCTACGCCACTCTAGGACATCGTAGAGCCTTCCAGAAAATTTTGAAACTTTCTAGAAAAAAATGCAACATTCTTAGAAAAGATACCATAAAATCACACATTTTCAGCATCCACTCCAATCCAGACACAGCTATAGCTACCAAGCCCTCTTAATATTTTAAATATAAATATATTTTTATTTAAATTTCATTACAATTATTATATTTGTCTATTTATTTTGTGACTTCCTCTGGCTTGAATGATTTTAAAATTTTAAAGGTGATCATTATTTAAAATAATGTAAAATTTTATTCCTTTATAAACAGTAATGCCATCTAGCTTTTATATCTTGTAATGATCTGAGTACTTTAAAGTTTTAAAACTGATCATTATTTAAAATAATTTAAAATTTTGCTCCTTTGTCAACGGTAATGCCATCTAGCTTTTATATCTTATGATGATCTGAGTACTTTTAAAGTTTTAAAAGTGATTATTATTTAAAGTAATGTAAAATTTTTCTCCTTTCTAAACAGTAATGCCATCTAGCTTTTATATCTTATAATGATATGAGTACTTTTAAAGTTTTAAAAGTGATCATTATTCATAATTACGATCATTATAAATAAGTTTTATTGATTTAATTGATCATTATAAATAAGTTTTAAAAGTGATCATTATTCATAATTAAGTAATTTAAAATTTTGCTCCTTTGTCAACGGTAATGCCATCTTATAATGATCTGAGTACTTTTAAAGTTTTAAAAGTGATCATTATTTAAAGTAATTTAAAATTTTGTTCCTTTGTCAACGGTAATGCCATCTAGCTTTTATATCTTATAATGATCTGAGTACTTTTAAAGTTTTAAAAGTGATCATTATTTAAAGTAATTTAAAATTTTGTTCCTTTGTCAACGGTAATGCCATCTAGCTTTTATATCTTATAATGATCTGAGTACTTTTAAAGTTTTAAAAGTGATCATTATTTAAAGTAATTTAAAATTTTGCTTTTTTATCAACGGTAATGCCATCTAGCTTTTATATCTTATAATGATCTGAGTACTCTTAAAGTTTTAAAAGTGATCATTATTTAAAGTAATGTAAAATTTTGGTTCTTTATCAACGGTAATGCCATCTAGCTTTTATATCTTGTGATAATCTGAGTACCTTTAAAGTTTTAAAAAGCTTATTTAGAGTTAAAGTTTTATTTAGAGTACCGTAAAGTTTTCTTCCTTTATTGCAGGCAATGTTATTTAGCTAAAAGCTTTTTTCTTATGGAACCACATGATGATTAAAATTTATTTTCTTTTTACAGAAACGAGTTTCCAAATGTGTTCAGAATCGGAAGACAGTGATAGTATTTCAAAAACCACAACTTTGAAGAGTGTTCCGGGTAGTAAGTACAAATGAACTATTTAAAATACATTTTAGTTTGTGTTAAATTTTCTTTTAAGTTCATTGATTGCCTAAACTTGATAATTAGATATACGCATAACTCTTGGGCAAAGAGTGTATTAAGAAAGTATAAATATTGACACAAGTGGCATTGTTGATTACAATAGTTTGTACCATAGATAATTAATTAGGCAATTTACTTTTGCAGGTCAAAAACAATAACAGAATGTGGGGCACATTCTTTTGTAGTTGTTTATAGTAAGAGCTTTTTACAAAGTGAGAGCTTTTATAGAGCAAGTTTCTTGGAAACTTTATATCAGGAACATTATTTAATTTTTTTTGGTCCCCTAATTCACAGATAAGGTGTTATGGTTGTATTTATCTGTATATTTTTGCTAATATATAAAAAATTATGCAAACTAAAATTCCATAAAAATAGTTTTACAAAAGTACTAAGAATGAACTTTCATTTGACACATAAATCAACCTCACATAATCACATTTTTAATTCCTAGAAAGAGAAAAAAATATTTTTGGCATTTTCCACTTGAGCAAGTAAGTTATATAATTACGTAAATTTAAAGTTGATTGCATGTACAATTCCAGAGAAAAACAGCTGTGACATACAGACAGACCTCAAAGGACCTTGAAGACTTATTTTCCTTTTCCTAGGCTTATTTTCGGGTTCTTTTTTACTTTGTTAGTACAGAACCCCAAACAGACAAATTTGCTTCTTATAATACATTTTTTTATCATGTTTAATTGCACAATACAATTTTGAAGGCAAATGTTATTGTCATTAAGATATTAATATAAACCATTTCAAAATTTTCAGAATCCTATCGCCAGCCTCATCACAGATAGCAATCAAACAAGAAGAAATGAAATGATTACATTTAACAATTTCAATAATACAATGGTTGTTCGTAACATTAATAGTTATTTGTAAACACCATTTTTTTTCGTAGTTATTATTACATGGGGAACTTTTTAAAAGTTTCTATAGATATCTGTTGTAAATATATAATAGACAAATAAGAATTTAGGGACATGATTCAAAATTGTGTGTTAGGATTTGAAATGCGATTTCCGGACCGTGTCGGGATCTTTTGGTAACCAAATTTAAAATATTGTAATAGACTCTAAATCTAACATGAAAAACAATTTTTTACAAATTTTTCTTTGGAATTTTTATTATTAGCTAATATACGACACATAAAACAGGATTCATAGTAAATGTATTACGTTATAACAGGATTCATAGTAAATGTATTACGTTATAGAAATATCATAGATTATACCAGTTTAGTATTTTAGATTTACTGATATTATTCTAATATTTATAGATTCCTCACAATTTGATTCTAATAAATGAAACAAAAAAGTGGCTCGCTCTCACATACAATACGAAATATAAAATATTGCTAACTAAGTTAGAATCAAAGAAAAAATCAAAGAAAGAGATATTTGTAATTACGGAACTTGGGCCAATACAATATGGAAATTTCCACACCTCAAAAATAGGAAATAATATTAAATAATGAAAAAGATAGAGAATGAACGAAAAAGCACAAAAAAGAGACATTCGTAATTATGAAACATGGTTCATTATAATCACAGGTGAGTGAATATATCACAGTGTGAACGAGATAGCGCCACTGTAAGATTATCAGCATTGATACCTTTGAAACGACGTACAATTTGAAGTTAATTCAACATTAATATGATAAAAAATTACAAATGAAATGTTGTTCTTAGAGTTTTACTGTTTGCAGTCATGTAAATAAAATACTTTCCGTAACCGAGAAGAGTATTTTGATATACATTTCAATAAAACAATGCAGTGATAGTATACTAACGTTTAGTATGAATATATGTTACGAGTCTTAAATTCATACTAAATGACAGCTAAGTAGAAACAAGGCAATCACTTTGTCTTTTGAAGACCATTTTTGAGCACGAATAACATATCTAGGGCTTAACAAATTATTTTATTCGTACAGGTAATTCCGGCATCGAAATGATTAGAAAGTGTTAAGGAACTATATGAGAATTCTCAACCGTTTCTAAAAAAAAATGACTGTCGAAGTTGCAATTACAACGAACAAATTTACATTTTTTTTTACATATACTGCTCAGTTTAAGCCCAGAATCACCTGTGGAAATGGTAGATTTGTTCTTTGTTAAATCTGTTTATATAATTTTATGACATTTGTGTAAGTGAAATTATTATGAATTATTAAGAATATTGCTTAATAATTCATAATAATTTCACAAACACACTTGCCATATTTTACATCATCAACAAGAATACAGTTATATAGGTGTAATATGTCGGAAAATCCTGCTGCCAATTGGCTTTTTGATATGAAAGATATGCACCTACCTATATTATCTTTTAAGTGGTTTCTTTTGACAGTTTAAATGTCAAAATTTCAGCCTCTTTGATCATAGACATCATAGACAATAAGTTTGTTGTCTGTTGGTGTGCGAAAAAAATTTTCTTGAAGAAAGTTTTGAACTTTTTGTTATTGAACACAATAATTCTTTCATGGAACTAATAATAATTCATTAATGCATGACATTCTCATAATAACTTATGTTTGCTCAAATTAGTTATTAAATAATCTTGGGAAGTTAATAAAAGTTTAGTTCAGAATAAGAGTGTTGAAAATCACTAGTGCAAATAATATAATTTTTTGACAAACTAAGTACTAATTTTTTGACTAACACATCAATAAACTGAGATTGACAAAAATTATACTGTACGTTATGTATAATTTTTATTTCGAATACAGCTTTTATAATTTTAGTTCAAAAAATGAAAATTACCAGTGTATTTTATTTTGTAAAATCGTGTATGTTCGTAGAATTAAATATCATCTGTATTAAAGATGTTTAAAGCCACTTATTATATAATTTATGCCAGTTTTAAAAAATTGTTAATTTTTTTGCGGTAATTATTTTTACTATCGCGCATCGTATATATTTGGATTTTTTAAAAATCTGAATGAAATTTAAAAAAAAGACATTTTGTATGTAAATACAGCACTACCACAAATAATTTATAATTTGAAACTTTGTTCATCATTAGCCATAATTACATTTATATAGGAAATCATAAGTACATCATTAACATTGCCATAACTAATTGTGTATTTCATATCTAGTCAATATTCGTTTTGTATATAACTTACCATTGATAAGAAGACTGATTTTGATTTATTATCAATATTTTTACTGTAATAATATTATTAAGAATAATATTAGGGTACCAAGTACTTACGAAATAAAGTGAATTATTCAAAAAATGAATTTGTTTCCATTTTATCTTTATATTTTTTAAATTAATACAGGTATACATTATGTAACATGTTTCAAAAGTGTAATTATAATGCGAAAATTTGAAAAACAAACATTTTTGTTTGATAATTTTTTATATTTAATTGAAATTAGTAAATATACCAAAAAGGTCTGAAATACTAGGAAAAGAAAGTCAGACGATGAAGAATTTCATGATTATACAGAAACAATGTTGATAACCATATAATTAAGGTACACAGGGAGCAAACAACCTAAAAAAATAAGGTGACTGTTTAAATCTATCCGCTGACTAAAAATCAACAAACAAGCATATAAATGTGTTCTGTATTATAATTACAATATGGCGAGTAAAGTTTAATTACTGTCAACATTTTCGATTTTAATATTTAGTATAGCTGCAGGCATGAAAAAAAAAATTGAGTTTGAATTAAATTGTTGTATAGCAAACTTTACCCTTATAACCTTTCTTAAAATTTATAGAGTCTACAAACATTGATATCGTTCAAGTGTCAAGTTTTGTTTGTAAAAAAAATTGTTTTTAGAAAATTGCTTTTTGTTGACATTTTCAACAATATCTCTATATTGAATATATTTGGCGTTAATTTTGTAGAAATTCATTATTCACAATTAAATGAAACTACGTGATGTAGTGTTATTTCTACTTTCTTTCATTTCTTTACCACGACCTAGGTTTTGTTGTATTACAACATCTTCAGGTAGGATATTAGCAAAGATGATCTGAGATCTGAGAATTGAAATAGAAAGATCTAAGAATCTTTGCTAATATCCCACCTGAACATGTTGTAATACAACGAAACCTAGGTCGTGGTAAAGAAATTAAAGAAAGTAGAAATAATACTACATCACGTAGTTTCATTTAATTGTGAATATCTCTATAACTATCTTAAACAAAATTTAAAAAAATATTTTTGTAATCTTTATAATTTGCTCTTTCAACTGATATTGCACACAATAAATGAAATTCAACAATATACCTTTCAAATATTACCAAAAATATTTATCAAAAACCATATGACAATCTTTGGGTGTTAATATAGAAATATTTGTCTAATTTCAAGTTCTTCGTCAAATAGTTTCTGAGAAAAATGTCTGTGAAAAACGGACTCGTATATGTTTTTATACCCTTATATTCTTATACCCTATAATCTATTTTTTCCTTATGGGGTTCAGAATCTTTGAAAGGATTAAGACATGTTTATAGCAACATAACACAGGCTGCAGTGGTGATGGCTGGTAACGAAGGCTGTTTACATCTCACTGACCTCTATTATACTAATAAAGCAAGTACTAAGGCAGTCCTTGTGAGATGTAGAAGTCGATGAAATGTCAAAGAAGTCCGTATAGTGAATACGGCATGAATTCGGTTCTGCGACATGCACTTTTATACACTACCAACACGACACCAAGAGGGAGAGTACTATAATCAAGAGGTAGAAAGCGATATATGAAAGCTGAGACAGAGATGGATGATCGCTGAGCTAGACAACGCATACCCCGCGAGTCCCGTACCACAGAGTCAACAAAACGGCCCCACCGCTGTTCGACGTTTGGTAGGTAGATGTTAGTGCAGCTGCACTAGTATGCTGGACTGCAATTTAATTCTTACCACGTTAGCACTGATAGTGAATGTCCACAATAGTAAGCATGTAAATAATATTAGGGATGGACAGTGTGACAAACAAAATGCATAAAACTTTGGTAGAGTAATGTTGTGTATAACCCATTAAATTTCATCAATTTATTTATAAAATTAATCTAATAAAACGCCGACAATCGCCGATAATCAGTGTGCATATTGAAAGTTTTCTACAAGCAGATACAAATATAAAAAACACAGATAACACTGATTAAAGAATTAATTGATTACAATTTACTAGCGAACCCAAATTTTCGTTTCGAAAAATTCCGTGTATTAACATTTGTAATATATAGGAAATATTTTTTTATTCTCTCTGCAAGCGGATATTTGTATATTATTAATATTTTACAAATACATGAAAATGACTATTAAAATTATCTAATACTAACCATGAATATACTAAGAATTATTTAAGTTTGTCTTGTAAATCAGAAAATAATATTCACGTTTCATACATAAGATATTTAAGTACTTTTTGCAGTTATCACTGGAATGTATCATTCCATTGGAGTTTTACCTTATTAATTTTTACAAGCTCGGCGGAATAATCACTCCACCCATAAACTTGCAGAAAATACAGTTAAAGCGCCTTTCTGCTATACCCCTTCTACATGCAACTAAACAGTCGTTACACTTAATATTGTTTCGATTCTCTTTGTTACATTTAATTTTGTTCTTACATGCAACTAAGCAATCGCTACACTTAATTTTGTTTCAATATACTCAAATGATAAATCCTGAAAAATTTCACATTGTTTAGATGTCTTGTTTGCGTTTGAGCCTAGTATGGCCAAAATAAGTGTAAAAATTCACCAAACTGATTCTACAGCGATGGTGATTCTATTTTAATTTTACTTTAGAATAGCAACACCGACAGGCATTTTTCATTTATACCCCCAAGTTTAACAAAATGATAGAAAATATCCAAAAGGTAAATACAAAACAATGTGATATAATTGTATATCGATACAATGAACTGTAAATTATATGCCAAAACAAGAGAAAACTTTGGGTATCTCTAATTAAACCTCAAATTTAGTTCTAGGAACGTTCATGACGGTGCTTCAAATAAGCATACAAATTGCTGTCATTTTATATGGTATAACCAGTCGGGTGTACTAGTCCAATAGCGGTCAGTGATATATCTCCATTGAAAGAGATTGGCATTAAGAAGGAGCTGGAATAAAAATGCAGAAAACTTCAATTGTTTATCTATAAATATAATAAAATTGTGTAATAATTTTGCATATTTGCATGTTGAAGAAATTTATAAATAAATAATTTTCGGAACTTTTGCCTATCTACTTGTATATTGGGTTTTTATTGGTGCGTTCTGTAGTACCTGAAGTTTTATTTCACTGCAACCAATCCAATAGAAAATAAGACGTGGTGATTTGAAATTTCAATATAAAGCAGATGTATTTAAAAAAATGTATTTTATAATGATCATTATAAATGATTCAATCATACAGTTAACTTAGTAATATTTTTCAAAAGTCCACATAAATGTAGCCCCGGTGGACACAGCTAGAAAATAAATAATATCTTGTTTTTAATTACTTTGTTATTAGTACTTTCTATATTACTCACTCAGACTCTCTTTGACTAGATTAATAATACCAATTTGTTATAAAAAATAAAATACATTTTTCAATTTTCGTTTTTAATTTAAAAATTAAAAATGTTAAGTGAAAATACATATAAGAAAATTATTTATTACTATATAGTTTAATTATAATTTATAAATGTTACAATTATTTATTAATTATGATTAGTTTAATGCATTATATTTACTGGCAATATTTTGATGTTTGTTTATTTCCTACAATTTTAGTTTAATTATGATTTGTAAATGTTATAATTATTTATGAATTATGATTAGTGTAATGCATTATATTTACTGGCAATATTTCGATGCTTGTCTATTTCCTACAATTTTATTTTTACTACAATTTTAGTTTAATTATAATTTATAAATGTTATAATTATTTATGAATTATGATTAGTGTAATGCGTTATATTTACTGGCAATATTTTGATGTTTGTTTATTTCCTACAATTTTAGTTTAATTATGATTTATAAATGTTAAAATTATTTATGAATTATGATTAGTGTAATGCATTATATTTACCGGCAATATTTTGATGCTTGTTTATTTCCTACAATTTTAGTTTAATTATGATTTATAAATGTTATAGTTATTCATGAATTATGATTAGTGTAATGCATTATATTTACTGGCAATATTTTGATGTTTGTTTATTTCCTACAATTTTATTTTTACTACAATTTTAGTTTAATTATGATTTGTAAATGTTATAATTATTTTTGAAGTATGATTAGTGTAATGCATTATATTTACTGGCAATATTTTGATGTTTGTTTAATTCCTACAATTTTATTTTCACTCCATTTATGCACAGTTCAATAATATTATTCTTCAGACCAAACATTACGTGGAGAATGCGGGTGAACGTTTTGACATAATAATACATAGATGGAGGAATTAATGATTGACATTAACAAAGTTCTGCATCACGGGACATAAAATCTTATATCCTAAAATCTAAAAAGTACATACTCATATTACACAAGGATTATTAATGAGTTATTTTTATATTGATAACGTACAGTGTTTCCTACATTTAGATTTTGAAAATTCTGATTAAAGAAGATTAAATTCCGGGATAACATTATCCTTCTCTGGATAATTTTAAATATTAGTCATCAGAGTGAAGGCTGCATAGGCAGTCTTTAGTATCTGTAAATTTAAATAAAGAAGAGTTAGAAAAATACAGTAAAAAGTTAATTATTAGTTAAGTTAATTATATTAAAAGTTAATTTAATCTACCTTAAAAGTTAATTATTAGTTAATTAATTATTTATGTATTATCTACAACCAGTCTATCAAAGTGTTAATATGTTTTTCACATAACATTACTTCTTACAAATTATAAATACCAGGAAGTATGTCTATCAAAACAAGAAAAATATACTTTTGGATTTCTGCTTCCATGTTGTCTATCCATATATAATGCAATCTTTTAATACCCTAGCCATAATATCCATGTCATACACTCTGCATTAGACAACTCGTGGTATGCTCTGTTATGAATCAGTGTTACGTAGCCAAGTTATTTCAAAATTAGCTGTCATGTTTACATTTTGAAAGAGTTCTAAATTATCTATTTTAAGAGTGGATTTCGGTCTATTAAATAACAAGTTATTTTTATATTAAAATAAATTTGTCACGGAGTGGAGAGAGAGCAAAAATTAGATCATGCGTAACGCTAGTTTCATTTAGGTACTTTGTTATAAATAATAACAGTTGTCCGTGGAACTGTTGACGATGGTATCAACACATTTTTTTATAAATATATTACTCATAATTCAGTTCCTCACAGCATAGCGGACACACTTGTGTACTCTTTTCAAAATTTAATGGCTGTTTTTTTTATATAGTACATAACTATAAGATTTTGTGAGGTGGAATCAGACTAATACTTTGTGTTCAAGCGTCTGCAATTTCCTATAATGGTTTCCTACGTTAGGACTATAAATAAGATGCAGGGACAGAGTCTAAAATTGGCTGGTGTGGATCTGCGGAGTGCTTTTTTTAATGGGAGCTTTTTTTATATAGTACATAACTCATAAGATTTTGTAAGGCTGCATCAGACTAATACTTTGTGTTCAAGTGTCTGCAATTTCCTATAATGGTTTCCTACATCAGGACTATAAATAAAACACAGGGACAGAGTCTAAAATTGACTGGTGTGTATCTGGGGAGTGCTTTTTTTAATGGGAGCTTTTTTTATATAGTACATAATTCATAAGATTTTGTGAGGCTGCATCAGAGTAATACTTTGTGTTCAAGTGTCTGCAATTTCCTATAATGGTTTCCTACATCAGGACTATAAATAAAACACAGGGACAGAGTCTAAAATTGACTGGTGTGTATCTGGGGAGTGCTTTTTTTAATGGGAGCTTTTTGTATATAGTACATAACTCATAAGATTTTGTGAGGCTGCATCAGAGTAATACTTTGTGTTCAAGTGTCTGCAATTTCCTATAATGGTTTCCTACATCAGGACTATAAATAAAATACAGGGACAGAGTCTAAAATTGACTGGTGTGTATCTGGGGAGTGCTTTTTTTAATGGGAGCTTTTTGTATATAGTACATAACTCATAAGATTTTGTGAGGCTGCATCAGAGTAATACTTTGTGTTCAAGCGTCTGCAATTTCCTATAATGGTTTCCTATGTTAGGACTATAAATAAAGTGCAGGGACAAAGTCTAAAATTGGCTGGTGTGAATCTGAGGAGTGCTTTTTTTAATGGGAGCTTTTTTTTGTATACTACATAACTCATAAGATTTTGCTAGTTTGTATCATACTAATACTTTGTGTTCAAGCGTCTGCAATTTCCTGTAATGGTTTCCTACGTTAGGACTATAAATAAGACACAGGGACAGAGTCTAAACTTGGCCGGTGTGGATCTGACGAGTGACTGTTTTGTGCTCCAAAGTCAGTTCATCTTACAGTTTGATAATTTTTCAGCTAAGCAGAAACGTCAGGAGTGTTATATACAGTAGGTCTAGGAAATGAATATGTTGAAGACCGAAAGTAACACAAAAGTACCAATAATGTTTCTACGTTTACAAAGTCGCGTATATCAGCCAGTGTACAATAAATAACCGGATATCAAAGAAGATCGTCAATTGGTAAGTACCTGTAGCAAGTTTTTTTTCAGAAATATAAGACTTATATTCCTTTCGGAAATATAAGACGATAATGACATTTTTTATTGGGCTTGAGAAATTTCATTACTGGGTACTTTAATGATGTAACAAGTTCAGTACCGGAATAAGTTTGGTGACTCATTGTTAGTGTAAATATCAAGTTTTATCTTAATCAGGCCATTAGTCTTTGAACTACCGTCGACCGAGCAACTCAATCGCGAAGACAGTGAGAAATATGGAGAAAGTGTGTGTACCGCGCTGTTATAAAGTTCTTTACCAAGCAAGGAAAGGCAGTCAAACTATACTGAAAGTGATGGCATCCGTTTACAAAGACTATTGCCCGGGTAAAACCATGATTTATAAGTGGTACAGTGTCTTTAAACAAGACAGGGACTCGCTTTAATAAGACCCATGGCCCGGACGGCCGATTGAAGTGTTGGATACAGCCATTTTTAAGATTCTTCAAGATCATCTTGGGATGAGTAAGGTCAGTGCAAGGTGGGTGTCGAGAATGCTTACTCCGTCTCAAAAATAACACCACGTGGAATGTTGTCATGCGTTTTTGGGTCTCTGTAATGAAGACAAGGATGAACTATTGAGTCGGATTTTTACTGGGGGCGAAATTTAGGCTCATAATTATAAACCTGAGTTCAAACAGGACACAAAACAGGTTCACCACCACCCAAGAAGGTTAAGGTGTCACAGTCGGTTGGAAAACTCACGGAGACAGTCTTTTGAGACTCAGAAGGGATCCTGTTGATATATTATAAAGCTAAAGGCATCTCTATAACCGAAGATAGCTATACTTTAATTCTAGAGCCGTTAAAAGAATGCATTAAAAAATAGGGGAAATTAACTAAAGTTGTCCTCCTACTGCATGACAACGCGCCTGTTTACAAGAATTGTATTGCGTTGGCCGCCCTGTATAAGGTGGGCTTTGATAATTTGGATCACCCACCCTATAAAGTCCTGATCTGGCTCTCAGTGATTAATAACTATTCCCAAAGCTAAAAAAAGAACTTCGTGGGGAGAAGTTTTCAAGCGATGAAGAAGTGAAGGACATTTTTTATAAAAAAACTAAAAAAATGCGCTTTTGTAGTAATATGAACGAAAAAATAAAACATAATCTTGAAATATAAATATTCAGTCAAGAACGAAAGAATGTCTCTGATGACAAAAAAAATATCTTTTGTGTAAAATAAAAAGCGTGAAGTGCTCTTGATTTACATTTTCATGATGACCTTTACAGAAAGCTAGCGCTAAAAGAATTTACGACAAGTGGAATCAAGCACTTTCATTTTCATAAAGGCCTTTACAGAAAGCTAGCAATAAAAGAATTTACGATAAAGGAAATCGTGCACTTACATTTTCATTATGACCTTTACAGAAAGCTAGCGATAAAAGAATTTACGATAAGTGAAATCAAGCACTTATAGTTTCATGATGACCTTTACAGAAAGCTAGTGATAAAAGAATTTACAAGTGAAATCAAGCACTTACATTTTAATAATGACTTTTACAGAAAGTTAGCGATAAAAATTTACGACAAGTGAAATCAAGCACTTACATTTTCATGATGACCTTTATAGAAAGCTAGCGATAAAAGAATTTACAAGTGAAATCAAGCACTTACATTTTAATAATGACTTTTACAGAAAGTTAGCGATAAAAAATTTATGACAAGTGAAATCAAGCATTTACATTTTTATGATGACCTTTACAGAAAGCTAGCGATAAAAAAATTTACAGGTGAAATCAAGCACTTATATTTTAATAATGACCTTTACAGAAAGTTAGCGATAAAAAATTTACAAGTGAAATCAAGCACTTACAGTTTCATGATGACCTTTATAGAAAGCTAGCGATAAAAAAATTTACAGGTGAAATCAAGCACTTATATTTTAATAATGACCTTTACAGAAAGTTAGCGATAAAAAATTTACAAGTGAAATCAAGCACTTACAGTTTCATGATGACCTTTATAGAAAGCTAGCGATAAAAAAATTTACAGGTGAAATCAAGCACTTATATTTTAATAATGACCTTTACAGAAAGTTAGCGATAAAAAATTTACGACAAGTGAAATCAAGCACTTACATTTTCATGATGACCCTTATAGAAAGCTAGCGATAAAGAAATTTACAGGTGAAATCAAGCACTTATATTTTAATAATGACCTTTACAGAAAGTTAGCGATAAAAAATTTACGACAAGTGAAATCAAGCACTTACATTTTCATGATGACCTTTATAGAAAGCTAGCGATAAAAAAATTTACAGGTGAAATCAAGCACTTATATTTTAATAATGACCTTTACAGAAAGTTAGCGATAAAAAATTTACGACAAGTGAAATCAAGCACTTACATTTTCATGATGACCTTTATAGAAAGCTAGCGATAAAAAAATTTACAGGTGAAATCAAGCACTTATATTTTAATAATGACCTTTACAGAAAGTTAGCGATAAAAAATTTACGACAAGTGAAATCAAGCACTTACATTTTCATGATGACCTTTACAGAAAGCTAGCGATAAAAAAATTTACAGGTGAAATCAAGCACTTATATTTTAATAATGACCTTTACAGAAAGTTAGCGATAAAAAAATTACGACAAGTGAAATCAAGCACCTCTCGCTCTTTTAGATTAAAGTTAACTTTTTTGTGATCAGAGACATGTTTTTCTCTTGATCAAAATCTTTACATTTAAAGATTATTTTTTAATTCATATTGCTACAAAAGCGTGTCTTTTCAGTTTTTTAAGCTTATTACTCAGGAACCCGTGGAAGTCGTTTTTGTTATACCAATTTTGTAACAACTTGTACGACAAAAATGAAAGTAACGTGAATAAAATAATGGACATAAATTCCAACTCAAAAATAATCTTTAATTCGTTCAATACGGCATTCTGATTACTTTGTATTGGTGGAAAATTATTCGCTGCAGATAACTTATGTGAAATTGTTATTCGCAATTGGGACGACATTGCGATCTAATTTCCATATCACATACTTAGAATAATAGAATAAAAATCAATATACGCACACACACACACACACACATATATATATATATATATATATATATATATATATATATATATATATATATATACATATATATATCGTAGAATTAGACAGTGTACACATAGAAAAACTAAATAAATGCGGACGATTATTTTAATGATTATTGTGTTTCATCACTATAGAATAAAAAAACTTCAATTTTTTTCTGGCATCAATATATATACCTAGAAAAATAAAAAATGCGAGGTATTATTTTTAAAGGGTTTTTTATCCCACTGATTGACCAAAAAATACTTTTTTGGGTTTTTTATCCCACTGATTGACCAAAAAATACTGTGTAGTGCGCGTATTTTCATTATATTAGAATAAAAAACACTTCTTTTTCGATCTTAATATATATTATAAAAATGGACAGCGTATACCTAGGAAAACAACAAAATGGGAAGCATTATTTTCAAGCTCCTGACCGACAAACAAACAGATTCTTGTTCCTGTTTTTATTATTTAAAATAATCATTTTATTTTTTTTCAAAGTCAATATATATCATAGAAATATAGAACATATAGCTAGAAAAATTTATAAAAATAATTGGAAACGATTATTTTTATTTAAATCACATATTTTAAAAAGTACACGTTTTCCTGTGCGGATTATTTTATTCTATTGGACGGTTAATATATGCACGTATAATAAAATTTTAATTATAATTGAAAAGCGTTTTTTTTTAATTCAATAAAATCATGTTTTAACGGGGAATGTTAAAATTGAATTCAAAAATAATTGCGCGTATTAGTTGAATTTAATTTTGAAATTATTGACATTATTGTTAGAGAAATAATAGGCGACGGTTATATTGAAAGTATTGTAAATATTATGTTAAATTTAAAAACAATCAATAATTCCTTAACACAATCACAATTTTTAACCAGCAGGTAATGTTGCGTCTTTCAGAACCTCCTTTCATAAAGACGATTATGTCGTAATATAAACGAACGAATCGAACCAGCAACTTGAGTATTTATAATCAAAATAAAACACATTATATACTACAAGGAAATGAGGTTCATTAATTACGAAAATACTAACTTGAATGAAGGTATCGATCGTGACTGGGAACATTGAAAGAGCTGTGTAGCGAACTGGGTACTGAGCTCGTTGGATGATCCAGCTCAGCATTCGCCTAGTATCAGGGTTGGCCAAATACCAGTTACTCATGTAGACCCCATCAGCCACTTGTGATGCCTTGGAGTTTTATTTATAACGTGTTTGAATAATGTAGGGTTATTACGTAGACATTTCAGCTAATTTGTTACTTTTCATGTATTTATATTAAATGGTGTTGACAAGGATTTTTCACGATTTTTTTCCGAATGCGACGAAGCCAAAACAATTTGGCACTATGTCTATATACGTACGAGTGTACCTATATTCGTATTTAATTTTTATTTTTAAACTATTGAACAAATTCCGATAAATCTATTTAACATAATAGAGAAATATTTTTGGTCGGAAAATAAATTTGGAAATGACAAAAAAAAATTAAAATTTGGAATAGATAATTTATAAATTGAATTTTTGTAAAACGCTTTCATAAAATTGAAAGGAGATGAAGTTACAAACTTAAAAACATATTAGTTGTGCCCACGACTTCGTTCGCGTGAAATTTTGAGTAAGAAAAGTTATTAGAAATAAGGTACATTATTATTTTTCAGTCTTTTTTCTTTATTTTTACAAAGTCTATGAACACAAAGTTTACAAAAAACGCCAATAGATGGCATATCGTAATACATTTATGAGCATATAATTTAATAAAACGCTAATAGATGGCGTTGGCAGTACAAATGTCATAATATTCACCAAATCAGGGTTCCATAAATCTTTGATACGTAAATCTGTAGCATATAAATCCAGATAAAAATATCCTATATGTTCCTCCAGGGTATAAAATATTACCGTGTCCAATTTTATCAAAATCCGTTCAGTGGATTTTACATGATTGAGGAACAAATTAACATACAGACACACATACATACAAAATTCTAAAAACAGGTTTTTTGGCTTCTATTATAATTCTGTACGCTAAATTAATCATCCTTTTTGAAATATTTTCCATGTACATACCTCTGTTATAGTTTTTTACATGTAGAGATGTATAAATTGGTATAAAAATTAAATATAAGCCAAATTTCATTTGATGGATTAATCGTTCAAAATTTTTAGGATAAACTTATAATACAATATATACTTGTTCTATTTTGTGAGTTACTCAAACACTTATAATTATAACAACAGTCCTTGTGCCATTTAAATGCCGAGAAAATATAGAGACCCCGCTAAACTGTTCAGTCTAAACATGTTTTAATATGATAAGCTTCTATTTAATAAAATAAAATGAATATTCAAAGTTTTAGAGAAACTGTTATGTCGTGGAGATTCACGTAACAAAGGTTGATGGTACATTTGTTGATGGAGACTCACGTAATATGGTTGACTGTACTTTTGCAGTATATTTGAGATATTATAAAAATGTTACCGTGTCTTCTGAGAGAAACAATTTACCCAAGAGTTAATATTTTGACGTTTGTTGACTTTTCGCGTTGAGGGAAAATTTAACTATAGTATTCCTCAAAAATTCAGTAAAGGGCGTGTTTGGAAATTTTCTTTATCGATCTGTAAATTTTCCACAATTTATTTTTCTCGCCTTGCCTCTTTATATACTTTGTCATAGCGTCTGAAATTTGAGAAATTAAAAAAAATCTCGATTTGCTAATGGTCACGATGCAATTAACAATTATTGACTTGTCCATTTAGCTGTATAAATCACTTGATTCCGGTGATTCATTATATTATACTTTTGACCTAAAGTATTCATAACAATTAATTATACCCGTAACTTCTAGTGGGAGCTATTTCAACTAAAATGCATTCAAAACTATTTGGCGAACGTCTTAGACTGTATATGAAGTATCCAAAAACTAATAAAACTCATCATATAACAAACTCACTCGTTCAGAGCTGAGATGGGCACATCTAGTCATTAGGTACAGTTGGTAGACGAGATACAAGACGTATGTCGCATGCGACACCATGTCTATCAGCTTACCCTCGCCTGTTGTCAGCGTCTATGGTAAATAAAAGCGAAGATAAATAAACACAGGTATAAATAAATATTTATATTAGTTTTCTCTATGTGAACATATTGCCTGTTGTTTATATCACAAGCGTAAAAATAATTCTGAAAAATTATGAAATATAAAAAATATAGATTTAGTTTTTTTATGAATTTTAGCGAGGTTTTAGAAGCTCTATTATTTAGGTAATTTTATGGTTTAGTAGTTCCGAAAATGGAAATGGGTGAGTATATTTCTTTGAGTGTTTTTAGTTTTTCTCTGGCTATATACTGTTATTAATTTAATTAAAAATGAATTATTTTTAGATGCTGATAACATGATTTTCATACGATATTCCATACGTTACTCCGTTTTAAACTTTTCTTATAAATATTTTTCGATGTTAACTAATAAAATAAATATGGATTAATATAATTTTCTAATTATATCAAAATTTTGAATCTGCGTCAAACGGTATCTGAGAAAAAAGGCTGTGAAAGATGAATGAACAGAGGAACACGGTTCTTTTAAAGTTTCTGTAGTTAGGGTACGGGACCTTAAAATATTTTTTAAATTTATTAAAAAAATTAAATAAATAGAAAGAAATGAATAGGATCTTAAAAATTTGGCAGTTTAAGAAAGCAACGAAAAAAAAAACATTTAATCTCTAAATGTTAGGTGGAACTACAAATGTAAATACTTATATTTAAACGGAAATTTTTCAGAAAAATATATTGTCCAGTATAAGCTAATAATCAATTAAGAATTAGAATTAAAAACGAATTGGTAAACAAAGGAATGAAAAAGTTACTGAACCAGAAGTCAGTAAGCACCAGTGTCGGAGGAATACTAAAGAATAGATGAATGGATAATATTTGGAATAATACTAAAACGATGAAAAAAAAACAAAGAACAGGTTGATCTGAAAGGAAATCCTAACTCTAAAAAAGAGAAAGTATGGTAATTGACTTCCAAGAATTCTTAAATTGTAGTTTAGCAAGTTTTCATAATTACAGCATAAATAAATTCATTTTCTAATCACAAAAGTATTTATTAGAAAGTTTTCATTTTGATTAAAGAAAATAATATGATTCTTACAAAAATGTTTTGTTAAATTATTTTATATAAAACGGCAACCTCGCAAGTAAAACGTGAATTAGAGTGGTAATAATGTGAATTAGAGTGGTAATAATGTGAATTAGTGTGGTAAGTTTACTTACGCGTACGAGCAGAAACAGACAAAAGCATAAAGGTAGACAGCTCTCGATGATTTGAGCCATGAAACATAGGCTGAACATTGACTGCAAATCGGCTGCACACCTAAATAGAGATTTTATAATTCAAGATGAAGCAAGTATGGAAAATATGGGAAAACAAAAAAGGGCAGAAAATTTAATAGGGAGTTACAAAAGACGTAATTTTTTGTGACACTATTTGATTGCTTGTACTGAAAATAGTATTTTCCCATCCATGTGTTATATTTGAGAATGAGAAGGGTAGGTAGGTTCACTAAAGGAAATATGAGGTTGGACACGATTGAGGCATTAATGGAGCTAACGTGCAATAGATTACCTAATATATTATAGAAAAAATAACGATCTGTAGATAGTGTCATAGATAATTTTAGGGATTGATGTTCTCAAAATTTTATAAAGATTTTGAAGTAGAACAAAAATGACGTAAATACTATTATAGACTTAATCTAATTTTCCACTTAAGTAAGCGGGAAAACAATTGTCGAATAACAATAAAATTATTGTATCATTGTATATCGCGAAAACTGACATTATTTTTAGACATGCATGAAAACAAGTTATGTCCTACGAAGAAGAAGTAATTAAGACGGTCTTAAATTTAATGATATATTACCCCAAAATATACATTTTTATTACATTTTTACTTCATGAACGAAACAGACTCCAATGAAAAACGGGAAGGGTTAGAAACAACAAGTTAAAAGATTTACAGAAGAGCAGTTACGACAAAAAAGAGCATGTATAGCTTGACCTGTGCAAACACCTAAAATTAGCTACTGATACGGTAATACACAAAAATAGCTACTGATACGGTAATAAACAAGTAAATACATAAAAAACAAAGAAGAAACACTACTAATAATTGACAAACAAATGTGAAAATGTTTATATGAATACTATAACGAGGAAAGTAGCGAAGAATTTTCAAGAAACTATGGAACTGTAGAGCCTAGAGTCCAAATACAGGTGAATATAATTAGCACGGTTGAAGTACAGCAAGCTATCATGAAATGAAGAAGTACGAAACAGCTGGATTACATGAAATACCTGCTAAAATAAGAAAAAACTTAAAACCTAATGAAGTAGTATAGTTCATAGCCTTATGAACTATGAACTTAACCACATTCTGAAATGCAGAAGAATGCCAGATGCGTGGAACGAGTCCTCAGTAAACGTTTTCTCAATCATGTCAACCTAATTAGCAATCGGTATGGTTTAACGATTATCGAAAAACGTGATTCGTGACAATAAGTAAAAAAGTGTATTCGTGACAATAAGTAAAACTTATGGCTGGTTTTTATTGCTTGTGAAAAAAATCTTTGACCGCATACCTAGGTCTTTAATTTGGAACATTTTAAGAGCCTATACTGCACCAGAATGTTATATAAAGCCTATTATAGATATTTATGACAAGGTTAAGACATGCGTCAGAAGTCCAATCGGCATATCTTAAACGTCTTGTTATTCAATGTCACGATGAATTACATAACTTCTGAAAATCAGAAACTATCACCGTAGGACTTTCTGTTATTTGCCGTTAATATAGCAGACATGGAATAGTGAAGAAAGTCACTTGAGTTAAATGATTTTTGCATTTGGAAAATAAAAATCGTAACTTCGACCAAGGCCAACTCGGTTTTTTGTATATTTTTGCGTTCAATAACTGGATCTTTATGCAAATCTAGTGGTCATTTAAGGCAACAAAATCTGGGCAAATTAAAGGACGAAAATCACACACCACAGAAATGAGGATGCTACCTTGATCGAGTGGAGTCATTATAGAAGATAGAGTACGCATATGTAAGGTGAAGCATGAAAGTAGCTTCGATCATGGATGAAATAGCGCAGTCCACATTAAGATGGTATGATGAAGGGATGCCATGGGTTTATGATAATGCCATAAAAATGTATTTACATCAGAAATAGTGAGAGAGGAAGGCTCTGAGCAACAAGGTTAGCGAATGTCCAAAGGGAATTAAGGAACCCAGGCCTTTCTGATGACGAAGATTATTAGTGGGCAAAATAGCACATCAATGTTAGAAAAGCAATCCCATGTAACGAGAAAAAGCGAGGGTATATAATTTGAAATTGTTATTTAATTATATGTAATTTAAAACTAAACTACAAAATTAGGTTTTATGGCACCTCTTTTCTTTTTGTTTTGAAATGTCTTCAAATATTGAATATATTAGGGGTTAATTTTGTAGAAATGCATTATTCACAATTAGCAAAGATCTTTGCTAATAGCCCACCTGAAGATGTTGTAATACAAGGAAACCTAGGTCGTGGTAAAGAACTTAAAGAAAGTAGAAATAATACTACATCACGTAGTTTCATTTAATTGTGTTCAAATGTCTTTATAACCTTCATACCATTTGCGTGACTCTACTAATTCTCTTAAGTTACAATTCCCAATGGGAACATCAGTTATTGTTCAGACTAAAGATGGTATAAATTGGAAAGCTTATTTATATGTATATACGTACAGATAGGACATAAACTTGGTTCATTAGGGAGTTCGCCATAGGTCGTCAAAAATCTCAAACGTTTCAACTTACTTCAAAACAGCTTTATGATATTCAATGGCATTGTTTAACATTTGGTAAAAGTCTTCATCTTCAATCAGTTGATCAAAATTAATCCTAGAAAATAAGTCACCGACAGCCTCGAATTGTCTGCCGATGTGCGTGAACAATGATGCGCTCAAAATATCCAAGAACATCTCGCAATACGCATGGTATACGCCCAGGCATACTGCTGTAATTCGAAGTGCACCAATTCTGAAAAGAAAATGAAATTAAAGGTTATTTTGACGCTGTCAAATTTCTCAATTAATAGGTTAATAATAATAATTCCGTCCTAGAACTAACTGCACAGAAATATAGAAAAATATATTTCGTTTATCTTAATAATTATACTTAATTATCAAAATGTTAACACTGCCGTTAATATCGAAAAAACTCTGAATATCATGTAAATAATTTATTTATTTATCCAATCATTTAAAGAAGGTGATTTTTTAACATTATTATAAATTTATGTTTGGTCAAATTTTATACTTAAATTTAATTTTGAATCGAACTTCGTAATGATTAAATTTCGAAGAATCGAAATTTAATTATCACCAAGTTTCTGCCTGCGACTTCGCTCGCTGAGCACATAGTTAATTAATAGTGGCAGTGAGATTGGAAGTCAACGATTATTCATACATCGATTGTTACCTAAAAAGGAATATAAACTTATAAGCTCACATACGTGTCCGCTCTCTGTCACAGTCATTTTTCTAAGAAACTCTTTGCTGATTAACCGACACATATTCCAATAGTTAACACTCAAAATTTTAGAGCGGACACATGAAATCATATAGATTTTTAATTTCATATCTCGTTATTCCAAAAAATATTTTTTTCATAGTTTCGAGTAAGATAATTTCAGAGATCATCGCCACAAAAAATAATTTCCCCCGTATCCTCTTTTTATACGAAACTGCTCAAGATAACATTATGATAAAACAAAACACAGCGAATGGAAACTTATCTAAATTTAATAGAAAAATTACAGTAACGTTTTTAAAGTTCATAGTATTTGATAACTTTATAATAAACTCCAAGAAATACAACCATAGAGGTCTTATTTTTTTCAACCAAAATCCGTTCAGCAACCTTTATGTTAGTCGTTAAGGGTTTTTCAGTAAATTTTTGCAATGCTATAGTCTTTACCGTAATTACGTCTCTTAGTAAGTATTTAGGCTTTGGTATGGTTAAACGGATATGCAGATTTGACTAAAACTTCCAAAATTAATGTGTTCTGCTCTTTATTTAGTTTTCATGATTAGTTCAATTTCGATTTAAGTGCAATTTCTTTGGGCGCGATGACAGTACAATTTTCAAGGTCGCAACGTTTTCCATGCAACGTTTTTTTGACGTCGGAATGTAACGAATCTATAGCAAGAAGAATGGAAAATTGGCGCTTAGAACCGAGAACAATAGATTAACATGATAGAATAAGACAAGAAGTGTATGCACGCATGAAAATAAACAAAAATGTCCCTCACTACTGGCTATCAACTGTTTTGCACGTTATGTGTGTCAAAAAAAATATCAAAATTTTACGTGAAAACAAACAAAAATAGCGCTCACTGCTCATATCAGCTTTTTGCAGATTACGTATGTCAACAGTAAATTGTCAAAATTATGCGCGAAAACAAGCAATAATGGCGCTCACCATTGCTATTAGCAGTTTTGTATGTTATGTGTGTCAAAAGTGAACTGTTAAAATTTTGGGCAAAAACAAACAAAAATGGCACTCACTAGCGCTATCAGCTGATTTTATGTTATGTGTGTCAAAAGTAAACTGTCAAAATTTTTTCGATTTATTAATTTATGTATGATTTATTATTAATTTTGCGTGTACTTCATCCATTACGTCATCAGATTAACAACATATTTACTTAATTTATTTATAAATCCGTGATGAACCCGCACATACAGTTGTAAATATAATTTACAACAGAAGCAATGTGTCCTGACTTCCTTCCGCTGCATTTAGCTCTGGTCTGGTATCGTCGGTATTTTTTTAATTGACAATTATCTTTGTAAATTTACAAGATTTACAAGCTATTTTACTCCTATATACTTACAAATTGAGGTTTAGATCATTGAAGAATTTTAATTTTTGTCACGTCTACTGAGTTGCGCGCGATTTTTTTTATAAACTATATTTATAGCTTTTTTTACCGCTACTGTTTTATTATACATGCAGATTAGTACAGTTTAGTGACTTTCTTTATAGTTTATGTCTGTGTAAAACTACGAGCTACCGAATTCACGTTAACTGGAAAGAGAATACGCATAATTCTGTCTACTTTAGTTAGGTTATGTATTTGAGATCTGTCTTTTACTCACAGTATTTTTTGTGGTGGTTTCATTACCATTATTTAGTTTACCTTTTTTAATAAAATTTTTATTAAATTTTTAATAAAATTTTTATTAAATTTTTAATAAAATTATCAGCGCATCGATAGTACATATTTTTTTTATGAAATTTAATATGAATGTTTGCTATTGCAAGTTGTTTATATATTTTAGCAGCTGTCGATCTTATTAAGCTTATAGTTAGTGTGAATTTAATTACATTAATAGAATATTCCATATTGGGCTTGTACTGTTTCTGTCACTACTAAATGTTTTGTTAAACGAGTTAGTAGTTATACAACCTATTTTTAACGCTTTTAAGTTATTTTCTGTTAAGAACAGAATTAAAAATTATAAAAATAGATATCACCAAAATGATAGGGATAATAGGCTGCGAAATGCAAAGACTAAGTAAATTTTCAGGTTTTGTTTTGCGGTGTTTTAATTTATGAAGAAACATCTTTTATTTAATATATTTTTTCTTTTCTAAATGCGATTTTAGAACTTTGGGTATTTAAATTAGCCTTCTTAAAGAATTTTACTCAGAGTTTGTATACATTGGTTGACATTTACTGATCCTTCCGTTTACAAGTTTGTTAATACATTTTTGCTTTAAATAAGGTATACAAAATTTCTTAATTTTTTGTGTTTAGCTTAAATTTTGTTTATTAATTCGGACGATCATGGTGCTTGACTAACAGGTGGAAAAAAAATTTGTTAATATGATATAGAGTGAAATGTTGAATATTCTATCCAAAACTTTCATGTGGTTTCTAAAATAAATTCATTCATGTTTTTTTTAAAGTATTGGGCTACCAACAATACACTTTGTAACGTAGTACATACAGATAGTATCTATATTATGTTATACTTTCACACTAACATGAATTGCCATAATTTTACTTTTTTTACAGACATAAAATAATTTTATGGAGACTACAAAATTTAAAGTAATATTTTATATTTAAATTCTTAACATTTGAGCAAATATGATAATATTTTAGATGTCTGTATTTTAAGCTATTATGAGTGAATGAATGGACAAAAAGATGCACGATGTAGATAAGTTATAAAGATATCGAAGTAATCCTGAAAATAAATAACTGTAGCCGATTTTATAAATCGTAAATAAAATACTACTTCATCTTACCTTTTATAAATCACAAAGTCATAAGGTATATAAATATGAGTTAATTCCCACATCCTTGGCTGTTCAAACTCATCTTCTTCAACAGTGGCTCCAACGCCATACGTCGAGGCGGTCATAGTCGTTACCAAAGTATAACCCAACAGTATAAGCTTTGAATCTTTCAGAGACTTCTTCACAAACTCCGATTTCTTACTGTACGAAATTCCATCAACTTCTATTAACTTGATAATGTTATGTACCTTGAATCTATTCATAATGAAAGTTAAATATTTGATAATAGAGAGCAATTGATTGCAGGCGACAGCAAAAGTCAATATCACTTCATTGAAATCTCCCGCTTCGAAGATTCCACCAGCAAAAGATATTTCCATGATAAACCAAGTTATGAAATGAATGATTATACGACGTTTATTTATAATTGGTTCTTCAAGATCAGGATGAAACTGGCCGATGGAAAAAAGATTTAAACCGAATATAAATTCGCGAAGATATAATTTACTGGACGTCATCCTCGACACGTTATTCTTTTCATTCTGTCTGGTTATACTTCAATCCTAAGTCAATAATTTAACGAGATAAATATGACTAAATGACTACTTGTTTGCAATTATAGACATTTATGGCTGGAACAATTATGTGAGAACGATTTTAATTGACTCGTCTGGGGCATGAATATTTGTCTAATTGTCATTTAGATTATGAAATCAACTATAATATTGACATGTAAACCCGTGTAAATTTTATAATTGAGTATATGAAATTGCAGCATAATTTGTAGTTAGTAAATAAAAAAATCTGTATGTCTGAATTTTGTAGTTTCGTGATATAAATAATAAAATAGAATTATTGAATAAAACAGTTTCGATCTCCCTAAAATGTAAAATTGTTCTAATAATTTGTTGTGGAAGTATTAGTTTTAAATTTGTAATAGATCTTATTAAGTCGTAGACGAAGCTTAAAGAAAAAGAAAGGAGACTATTTTAGAATTGGTTAAATAGAACTGGAGTAGACGTTTTAGAATACAAAATAAACCTGAAAAACGTTCTTCCATAAATATGGAAACACTATTAGAACACTACCAAAAGTCATGGAATTTAGCCTTCATGGGTTAAATTCGAGAATTTTTTAAATATACTCCTATTTTTTTATTTTGACTAAAACTGAGGATTCCGTAATTTCATGCACACACCGTAATAGGAACGGATTTTGTCAGCCGCATAATTAAGTTTATTTATAATCGCTTATTTTGATAAATAAAGATAATAAAAACACAGTGATAGTTTTCGGGTAAACTATGTTTATAATATCGTTAATTTTTTAAAATATTTTATTTATGTTAAATTTGAAAATAAACAGTGGTGGAGTGGAGATTAAGAAAAGTACTTGAAGTCTAGCTTCACCAGTAGAAAAACAAAGATTCTGATTTACAAAAACTTAATTAAACCCATTCTTACTTACTCTGCTGAGACATGGACAATGACGGAAAAAGTTAAACATATAATTTCTGTTTTTAAAAGAAATATCACAAGAAGTATTTTTGGTGTTCTAAAACGCAACAACATATGGAGAAGAAGAACTAACTCTGAATTTTACAAATTATTTAGAGAACGGATGTTGTCAAATACATCGCAATTCATATAATGAAATGGGCGGGGCACTTGTGCAAAATAGATGAAATTGTACAACAAAAAAGATCTTCTCAGCCAAATCACTGGGTTGCCAAAAAATAGGTAGACCTAAACTCAGGTGGCTCGACTGCCTGGAAAAGACTTTAAAATCCTAAGTGTAACAAATTGGATGTCTTTGGCCAAGAACAGGAGAGCTTGGGAGTCGATTCTGCGGAAGACAGGGGCCCATCCTGGGCTGCCAAGCCATTGAAGAAGAACAAGGAGAAGAAGATAGAGTGGAAATTTTTTATTTAACTTTTTAGAGAAAAACTTAGAAAGAGCGTGAAAAATTTTGAAAATATAATTTAATGTGCTCGTATCCGATATTAATTTCAAACAGACACCTTAAGCTTTTCTGAGAAAAAGGGCTTTGGACGAAACTATAACTAAGTGATCCCATAAGGATTCCGTTTTGTATAGTTTTGAGGAACAGACTCTAAAACCGATGAATTTAAGTAACAAAAATATTAGTCGCTTGTGAATATTTTAACAAAAAAAAATCGATTTGAACTAAGAAAAAACGATGGTTAATTGGCTGTCAAAAGTCAAATATTTCTTGTTTTGGATTTTTTTTATTTATAAATTTCTACATGTATTTACGTATGCAGTATTTTATTGTATCCGAGAATGGCCATTGAATAATAAAAAGATAAATAAGCAATTGCATTGCAAAAACGCAGTTTTTGTGTTTTTTGAATCAAGTTTTTATGATAAAAAAACAAGAAGCGAGTAATATTTCTGTTAATTGTATCGTTATTAATGTATATTTTTTCATTTGTTACATAAAAAGAGCAATATTTTTTTAACTTAAAATTTCACTTATTTCTACTTCTCTTTCAAACGATATCTCACATGATCGAAAAATTATTCGTTTGATCTGCTAAATTTTAATAACTTACGAGTATGAAGGAGAGCAGTAAACTTTATACATTATTGGGTTCAGGTGTTAAAAGAATAAAAATGATATCGGGAAAATGGAAAAAATAAGATCTTTTAAATCAAAGTTTCATTTAAATCGTTAATAAGACAAATGAGACCTTGAATTTTGATTGAAAGTTGGATATGTATGTTTCATAATAGTTTGTAAATACTATTTCTACGGAACTCTTGGAACCAGCGAGTAATAGTGTAAATTGTCTCGTCATATCCTTTACACAGAGTCTTAACACACTAACCCGTGAAATTCCCAGACATAAAAAAGATCCTCAAAGAAGCCACCTAAAACTGGGAGAAGAACGATAGACATTCATTTTTATCTATTTTTCACCGATCTCTTGTCATAGCAAAATATTTTTTATATTCTCACTACTGAATTATTTCCAGAGCAGTAACTTTCAAAATTTGATGCCATTATTTAGCCAACATAAAATTTATTGTGATATAAGTACTAATGGATGAAAAATCGAAAGATCTTTCAAGATGAACTTTTTCCTTTTAATTACTGGCTGGTCGGTAGAGCTGATTCGCAATTTTCTGTAAGATATGAAGTAAACTTTAATTTTTATTTTGAAGTAAAATTTTATTTAAATTTAAATTTTAATCACAAAGTTAATTCGGCTCGCCGAAGCTAGAAGTTTACGCAAGGAGGGTAATTAACTAGAAATCGAAACCCTTTTCCACTTATCTAGTAGGTAAAATCTGAGTTGAGTAAGGTAAGTGTTTCAAATAAAATGATTTTTAGTAATTACAATTTCCCTGGCATCACCATTAAGTGGACATTCTCATGAAAGACTTCAGAAAATTCGATTTTATATTTTTACATTTCTTCTATAAGATTTTTTTCGTTTTTCTCAATATTTTAAAAAGATTTGGAGGTTTCTATTCAAAAAACGTCGTCCGAAAAAAGATTTTGCGCTGCAGCTACCCTACTGATAATCATTATGATTTTCGGTCCTTTTTGAAGGAACGGTGTCATAAAGGACCTCATAAATGAATATAAAATGAATAGATGTCAGTATCTTTTGATTTAGTTATTTTCATTTATTTATTTAAAAACTCACAAGACCATGTAAGCGTAAATAATAAAGGATTCAGAGTTAATAATAAAGGATTTAGAGTATAAAATTAAACAATAACTCTAATTATATGTACACAAAATGGTTAAAATATTTAAATATGCATTGTTAAGCGTTACGTGTTGTGTTATTTTTAACTTACAATTAATCTTATTTTATACATGCTGAACTTGTAATTATTTCTATTTGACTCAAAAGACCATGTAAGCGTAAATAGTAAAGGATTCAGAGTATAAAATTAAACAATAACTCTAATTATATATGCACAAAATGGTTAGAACTTAGAATAAAAAGTAATCCAGAAGGCGCATACGCACAAATCTCTTCGCGGTCGCGGTGAAACCAAAACTCGGTGGAAGGGGCACCGCACTCCGCCTACTAGCGCCCTCCCCCAACGCGCACGGTGTTACCAGCAGAATAAATTTACTCTTCAGGAAATCGACGCATATAAATATATTTGCTTGCGGCGGTACGATTCATATTTGCATCAATTTAACATGGCGGCCTTAATAATACTTCATATGGTTTGGCCTATATGAAGTATTATTAATACTTCATATGGTTTGGCCTATATGAAGTATTATTAATACTTCATATGGTTTGGCCTATATGAAGTATTATTAAGGCCGCCATGTTAAATTTCTAAAATGTTTATTCTGACCACAATCAATGTCTCAAGTATTTAGATTAAAATTATTGAAAAACTTTTTCACATTTTACCATTTTATTCATCACGTAACACTTTTAATACAAAAAGAAAACTTAACACTTTTAATACAAAAAAAAAGAAAAGATAATAACCTTAGTGTCTTAAAGTAAAAAGAAATGTGAAAAAGCTCATAATAAAAGTTTGAAACTCATACTAAAGAAATTCAATATAGCAGCCGCGTTTTGATACTATGCATTTTATGCATAGTTTTTTGGATACACTATCGCTCGTGTTCTCGCCTTCTGGAGTACTCATTATTCTAAGGGTTAGAATATTTACATTTTTCAATTCTCTCACTGTGGGTTTTATAGTATGGAGATCAAATAAGTGATCCACATTCGAGAATATTTATAATTAGTGAAATATATAAACATAAAAAGAGTATTCAAGAACCTCTATATCTCTGACAAAAGATTTATGTTGTAACGTCGAGTCGCCCAACATTTTTCTAAATAAAGATCTATTATTATCTAAGTGTAAGGAGATAATAAAGCACTTGTCGATGATCAGAAACACCTTATTAGAGGCACACATCTCAGCTAATGCAAATAGGTTTTGTTGTAAGTTTATATAGTCTTGAACGTCATTGACACTGATGTAGATTTTAAGACCATCAGCATAAAGTAAAGATGGAAATATAAAGGAGTCAAACTTGTTTTTGTAATTCCACAAAGTAAGTAGTTTCCATATTCTAATAAATTACTTATTTTTGACTTTTTTGAAACAACGTTTTGAGGCGAGTCCTTCCGAATCATTTAATTTGATAAAGCAAGCAACAAAATTGGAGCATGTAGAGCTGTTTAGTAAGCGGAAGGAAATTTTGATGAATGAGAGAATTTGATAGCGTTATCTTATGAAAATGAGTTTAAAATATTAGCTAAGTCTCAGATAAGTAAACTTTTATTCGTGAAGTTCGAAAAATTAGACTCCACGTAATAACGCAAATTTGATTACGAAAATTTGACATATACTTAATATCAGTATGCCTTTTTTAACCAACTAACAATTGTTATTAACCTGTAAATTATTTTGCATTTACTGATTAAGATCATTGGTTTTTCAACATTTTAAGTAAAAATTATAGTCATAATCATACAATAACTTTGCTAGCAGTCGTATTGACTTGTGATTAGGAAATTATGTGCGATATCATGTACGTATTCTCACGTTTATCTTCAATATTTTACACATATAAAATTTATAAACATAACAATTTAAAAGACATCCTAAGTAAATTCTAAATTTATTTTCATCTATCCTTGGAATACTTAGTCAGACTTATTATTACCAAACTTATAATTATCTTTTACAAAGTGTTCTCTTTTACCGTAATCACTTTACTGTTTTTAATGGCTACAATTAACTTTAGGTCCACAACAAAGAACTCTCTCTATCTACATATTACTTATATTTAACGTGTGCATTAATTATTTTTATAAAACGTATTGAAAAAATAAAATAGCTTGTTAACCACCCTTAAATCACAATGAAATAAATATTGACCTAAAAATAAATATAAAAAAAATAAACCCTTTTCAAATTAAAAATCTAATAAATACCACGGCATTGTAATAGTTAACTAATTCATAACCAATAATATATTTAAATAAATTAGACTAAATTTGAATCCAACAATGGAGACAGTTCAATAATAAATATGTCGTAGGCTGTAGTCAGGTACCGCCCCAACAATAGACTCAACGAATACTTTACGACATATTAATTTCGAAGTGTTTTTTAATAACATTGTTAGAGGGGATGAAAAAGATCGGTTGTGAAATATGTTATTCTGTTATGGTCGGTATAGTTAACAGTGATAAACGGATTATGGACTTGAAGGTATTGATTAATATAATGGGTTAGGGGATACGTTTTTACTTTTGAATGATGTAAAGGGATAAGGAACTATTGTATTTGCTTAAAAAATGGAATCTGTAATTTGATCGGAATTGGTTCTAAAGCTTTAAAAATTTAAAAAAAAGTCTATGTATTTATCTGTACATTCATCACCCGGTCAAGTGTCTGAGGTATTGGATACGTTTGAACCAAATTTTATATTTGGAATTTTTTTGTAAATATTTTCAAAGTTGTTTTTCAAAAACTGATCAAATAATTTTCTTTAAAATTTCCACATTTTTAATATATCAAGTACTAGCCAAAACATCTATACTAAACCAAATAATGTACTGGAACTCGTCTTTGCTGAAAATTCTGATTAGGGTACCACAAAATTGGTACGATCTCATTTAGGGACGCGTTTGTATGGGGTGGGTTGAGCGTAGAGATAGGTGTATAACGCTATAAATATTAGTTCTTTGCAAACCTAACAATAAAGTACTTTATAGAATTTATTATTAATTGAAGCCATACTATTTTATTATCACATTAAAAAGTCATAAATTATTCAGGCTTATGAAAAAATATGTGTTGCGTGACTATACACTTAATTTCTTTTAAGTCCTTTACATTGCGAAAGTGTGTTAGAGTTTTATGAATTGGAAAATTAGTTTTTTATGAAAAATATATTTGATGGAATAATAAACATTTTGGTCTTACTCTACATAATTTTGCATTCATGTTATAGATATCTACGTATTGTCAAATTCAGTAACTCTCCCTCGTTTTGTTTGTTAATGTTTTTAGACAGAGTTTATAAATTGATTTTTTATATTAACTCATGAACTCTGGTGGGTCTCATAATATATTTTACATAATACTATAATATTATTCATAGGAAAATAGGCGAAAAACTAAGAGAAACAATGTGAAACAAACTTATAGAAAATTGGTCACGAAACTTACTAGTCTCCGGCAATTGATTTATAAAAACGACATTACAATAACTAAAAGTGAGGGTTGGGCTAAATGAAGTAAATTTGTTTAACGCGTTGGATGTCGCCGATGTGTGTGTTTACAGTCCTCAGGGATGCAGCAGATGTCGAACAATTGCAGTGTGACATCAGCGCCGTCGTTGAGTGGAGCGCAGCGAGAGGATTACGGCTTAACACAAATAGAGTTCCGCATACGCTCCTATTAAATACGAATGTAAGGTCGCGGTGTTCCATTGAATCATTTGGATGAGGTCGGTGATTTGAGAGTCAGATTTGATTCGCGATTGACATTTCGTAGGTATAAAGTGGATGTAGTGACAAAATCGCTCCGGAAACTTGGATTCGTGTTGCATACTTCAAATAATTGTCATCAATTCGCCTGCTGTACAATTCATTATAGTAGACCCGATAAGAATCTGGCTCCATTATCCAGAGCCCACACAAAGCTAAGTACAGCTTTATAAATGAACGTGTGCAAAAGACGTTCCTTTGATATCTGTATGTGAGACGGTATGGTTGCTTGCCCCTTTCTATTTCCGACCGATTTTCTCTAGTGAATGCTAGCTTTCAATTCCTAGCAAGTCAGAAAAGTCGTTGCGCTTATGAAATTTATCTTCCAGCTACTAAAAGGAAAAATTCTATGGCCTGTATTATTGAGTAAACTTTCATTCTTCGGACCTGACAATTTTTTTCGCTTACGGAATCATCACGTATACTGTACCACTCTCTAGAATCGATTTAGGGACTCTCCAGGTCCTCAACCACCTGATAGCGGTCGCACCAGGGAATAATTTGGTTATGATGAGTGAAAGTAAATGTATCATAACGTATCGTCGTTACCTTTTGTAGTTCTTGTGTATTATATATTCTTGTTAAATTTAAAAGTTTAAACTTTGTTAAACCATTAATTTCATATCGTTACGAACAGGTTATTTGTAATGTGTCAATAAGTGTGTGTATGGAAATAAATAAATATTCTTCTAAACCGTAAAACGTTTATAACGGACTTTATGTTATATATACACATTGCTGTCTCGGATATTATTGTAGAACATTGGGAGAACTAGTTGTAATAAATTGTTTCTACGTTTTTCTAACGATTTAAGTAGCGAAATCCGAGCCACCTCTTCGTGGAACGCTTTTTTCCGACTTAATATACTCGTGTTTTCATCTTTACAGGTTGGGTAATTTTAAAAAATAATTCATAAGTTACACGTTTGAATCTTTTTCGTAAAACAATCTATCTATTAATGAGTACCAGAATAAAATCTGTTTAAATGTGTTTACTGAGACAATCGCGTATATACAGACATGCGCGGCGGGGGACTTTATTTTGAAATAGGTTGTTATGAAATAATATTAATTAAATACATGTAAAGAGACCTGTGTTTCGTGTATATTTAATATTTCATGCGTACCATTGTGGGCGTGTCAGAATTACCAGAATAATGCAATACGACGTTGCAGTTCCTGTCATCTTCTGAGATTCACGCTTTCCCGTAATTTTTCACGGAGATGTCCCATCCTTCCATTGGCGCTCGGTAAAATGTTAACAAAATTATAATAAACCGCTGTTATAACTCTAACCTAGTAGGGGGGGATAGCATCAACATTTCAAAAATATATAGCATACTAACTCTGGCCGGCGGCTTTACTCTCACAATTTTTTTCTTTTAGTTTTTCTGACGTAGTTTTTCCCACAATGTTTTTTCTTTTAATATTTCTTACGTAGTTTTTTTTCCAGTAATAACGGCGCTGTGACAATATCAACAATTTCATGTTCATACGTTTTTAAGCAAATACACCCGGTTATAACTGCATGAGTACAATAATTGAATTTAAAGATGCTTAACGAATATTACACGATCAGTGTTTGAATAGGTGTTTCAGAATTTAATGTAAACACCGAGCATTGCTTCATTGAAGGTTTTATTTAATTAAGTTGAATGGTGTTTTTGAGATACTTTGACAAAATAATACATAGCTACCTATCAGTATCTGAAAATATTATATGAAGCATTTTATTATTTTTCGAAAATTAGGTACATATTATATTATAAAAAGTAATTTGCATCTCGCGATACAAAGTTAGCAGTACATGAAAAAATATTAGCACTATATTTTTCAACCAGATCTATAATAATAGAGAAATAAATGATAAACCAGAAAATTTTGTCATTATACGAAAAAAAAATAAACAGATTTTTTGTGGAATCGTTTAGTCCGTAGATTTTTAAGACTAGTTTTTATTAATGGAACAAATTAAAATAGTAGCTAAATATGAAAGGAATATCTAATAAATTTGAAAGCGTTTTCCACAATAGACTAAACACATAAAATAATTATTTTTTATTTATATATCTCTTTAGAGAAAATCTCCACAACATGCCTTATTTTCCGCTTCTTGTCACTGTCTTGTAAGTCACACTATTATCCACAACGTGCCTTTTTTCATTGTTTAGTAAGATAAATTATTATCCAGCAACATACCTAATTTCCCATTTTTGTTACTATTAAGTAAGCTACACTACTTTCCACAACTTGCCTTATTTACCACTTTTTGTCATTGTCTGGTAAGTCACACCGTTATCCATAGAATGCCTCATTTTCCATTTTTATCATTACCTGGTAAATTACACTATTGTTCGTAACATGCCTCATTGTTCTTGCTGTCTGGTAAGTTACACTATTATCCACAATATGCGGAAAATTCCCAAGTGTAAAAGATCTGTCTCTATTCATAGTTTCCCTGATAAGTGGAGTACACAATTCCTTGTACCAGTAGACTTATTTGTGGACATTTTAGAACAATCAGAAATATTATTTATTATACTGTCTCTTTTACGTAACTTATTTTATTTTCAATATTCCTTAAATCTTCTTTACCTCATAGTAATGAGAATTACCAGCCAGTTTAATAAATGAGATACTATTTGGTAAAAACTTTTTGGGACCGTCTGAGATACTATTTGGTAAAGAATTTAAGAACTACAATTTTAGTTTTATGTCAACTTCGTAAAAAAACGAATTTTGCAAATATGTAAAAAATTAAGGGAACATTAAAAATGACTATTTGGTGCATAGTATTATTTACTGATTAAAGAAAAAAAAAACGATGATTGCATTGAATGTACTTGGCGTTAATTTTGTAGAAATTCATTATTCACCATTCAATGAAACTACGTGATGTAGTATTATTTTTACTTTCTTTAAATTCTTTACCACGACCTAGGTTTCGTTGTATTACAGCATCTTCAGGTGGGATGTTAGCATCTTTCCTAACAGCCCATCTGAAGATGTTGTAATACAACGAAACCTAGGTCGTGGTGAAGAACTTAAAGAAAGTGGAAATAATATTACATCACGTAGTTTCATTTAATTGAGGATTATTGCATTATTTTACATAATTTCCAGGTGGCTAAATTTAAAATTATTTTCTAAATCTTAATCGAGTTTCTATGCGGAATCTAAGTGTTGAATTTTATTATCTAAATATGTACAAAAAAGACTTCAAAAAAATGTAGACTTGCTTTTCAAAAATAGAGTTTTTTTTTAATATAAATTCAAAAACTTTTAATTATTTTAAATTTACTTAAATTGTGGGTAGGCTTTATTTGCTCTCCATATCTTACTATGGTACATGTGAGAAATATGATATTAATTACAAATCAATTTTAACTCAGATGCCTTTCTGACTCAATATTACCTAACAAAAATAACCTTCTTTTACAGTCTTAGTTTCTAATGGAACAAGATCTATAAACGTCGTATTTTTCTTATTTTATGTATTGAATTCAGAGTTCCTTTACATAATATTAGTCACTGCCACAATCTGAGATGGCTTTACTCGGAACACTGATGAACTTAAGACACTTTACAGCATCTTGCCATTAAATTTAGGTAATAACTCAAACCGAGAGTGGCTTATGATTTAGTTTTATTAATATTCCAGTCCCTAATAAGCTATTCGGCATAACTGCTTGCCGTAAAGTTATTGTCGTAACGAGAATATCGTAAAAAGCGTCGCGTTCGGCGAATTTGCATATAAAGTGTGTTATCAGCCGCAGGCAAGATGTTGCGATCGATCTTGCCGATAACAAACGTTGTTTATTTATATTATGCTTGCAATTTATTCATATAGTTGTTATCTGTGGAAGATATCAAGAAATATTTAAATATCAATTAAGTAATATACGTCAGCAGGCCAATTTTCCATAAATTTTAAAATATATGATAAATTTAGTTTTTTTTTCAATGGTAAAACTGTTAGTTTTCAAAAGTAAAGTGGCTGCGTTGAAGCGATGCAAGTGTTTTAGACTAAATAAATAAAAAATAAATACGGCAAGTGCCCTTAGGTAGGTTTCAGAAATGTATGAACACATGGAATTTTGGGTTTATTTCTAATTTTTTTTATTGTTGTTATGGGTTTATTTCTAATTTTTTTAATTTTTTTATTGTTGTATACAGAGGTTTTTTCTAATAAAACAAAAAATACACATTTTTGGTCTAAAAGAAAAGACTAAAAAAATAGCGGTATTTTTCCATTTAATTGTCACCCATTTCTGGATGTCCGAAATATTTAAAATTATACACACGTATCAAAAGCGAATGACAAGACAATGATTCTATAAAATAATTTTTTTTGGATTTTAAGACAAAAAAGCTAGGTAAAAAAAAAACGGAATTTATTAATTCAATTTTCACCTACTATCAGACTTCCAAAATATTTAAAATTTTGCACACGTATCCAGAACCGATGATAAAATAATAATTTCAAAAAATAATCAGAAAAAATAAAAAAAATCAGTCTTAAACAAAAAGAAGACTAAAAAAAGAAAAGAAAATAATAGTTTAACAGACTAAAAAAACAATTATTATTTGGTTTTAGTAAAACCAAATAATAATTGTCAAACCTGTTTTTTCTGTCTACTCTGTGTGGACTTTAGTATAAGCCATGTTGGTTATGAGTATAATATTTGAGAATCTAACTAAAATGGTAAGCATTTTCATTCAATTAATATTAATTTGTGAACCGAAATAATTTTTTTTGCGAAAAACACTCCTTAACCCTTATTAATTTTTTTAGAAGAATTAAATTAAAATTGGAATTCTTAAAACTTTCTAGAGGCTTATGTCGCTCTTTGGAGGCTTTGAATTATCAGTAAACCTTATTAGCCCTAGAGTATTGTATTGCACAATATTAATTTAAAAAAAGCTTTACAAAACAGTATCTAACTTATTTAACTGGCTGGTAAATTGGCTTGCTACTATGAGGTAAAGAAAAAGATTTAAGGGATACTAAAAAGAAATAACTTATGTAAAAGGGGCATTAAAATCAGTAAACTTTGCGGTTGTTTTAATTCATCCACAAGTGAGTCTCTCGGAACAGGGAATTTTGTATTATTATAGATAGATTCTATTTTAATACTCAAATATTATATTATGGTAGATTCCATTATAATATTTAAATATTACACTCTATAACAAACATGGCTTACATTAAAGTACTTACTGAGTACACAGAAAAAATATGTTCGACTATAATTTTCTTCATTTAATGCAGTATTTTCAAAAGCATTTTTTATTTGTTTTTGAAACTATTTATTTATTAAACTGTGAAGCGATATTTGCGTAAATTTGTCTATGATGGATGTGGTCTCTTCTAAGCATTTACGAATACATACCCGGTCTCTGATTTAGTAATGACAATTAAACTTTGTCTCGCGAGGAGGCTACTGACCTTAGAGGCACTGACTCCTCGCGAGGAGGCTACCTACCTTTTTGGTTTAATGAAAATAAGTGGTAAAAAAAGACGAAATAGGTTTAGAAAAAAGGATTAAAAATATTGGAAAAACAAGGAGTCGATGAATTATTTTGTTTTAGTTTTGTTAACAGCTTCATGGTAGTAATGGATTTATGGAACAATAATGATTGCACTAATTGCTAATGAAAAGGGTAAAAAATGGAGAACAAGCATAAATTTTATTTGAATATTTATTCATGCGATATACATCTATTTTAGTTATTGTTAATAACAAAAACGAAAGATTTTTCGTTATTATCGAGAAAGCGTGGTGTGAAAAGTGCAATATTAATTTTCGAGCCAAAACATATCCCAGTGATTGTGACATCACCCGTGCAACTGTCATTGGCCTTTACGATAATAAACTGTCATTGGCCTTTACGAAATAACCCTTGTCATGGCAATGTTTTAAATGTTTCTAGAGTTAAATATATTTTTCTTCATGCTGAAAATATACAAAACGGAGTGTCTTCAATATGTAATGTTCGAAAACCGAAGCTCATAAATTCTTGTTTTGTTTGAATCCTATACGTGAATCCATATCTACAGCGCGGGTTAAGTTTTTATAACTGCGTGGCTTAATGCGAAATTAAGAAGGGCGTGGTTCAGAGTTGGAGTGAGGGCATTATGATAATCATTCCCCAAAAACCACCATTGCATGTTATGAAAATCAGTCCAAGTAAATATCCGAAGCCTGAGAACTCGCGAGTGGTTTCTGCGTATTTTCATTTATTCGTTACTAGCGACGCGAATTCATTCACGTGGAACTCAGAATAAGAAAAGTTATTAAGAATTTTCGGAGTGAAAACTTCTTTAGGCCCACTTGCACTACGCAGCAGCGCACTTTTTCTGAGCAGTGAACGAAATTGAGTCATAATGCTCGGGTCAGGGATGCCGAATCGGGTAAACTCGGCTTCCTTCGGCATCGGTTGAGTGAACTATTTTTTAGGCGTACCAAGCGCACATATTAAATGATCTCTATTTTAAAAGTGCACCATGTGCACTTTTTTATTAATATTTTATATGTTTCATCTAAAAACGTGCCAACAGATATTGAAAATGTACCATATTTAATTGTGATACCTTAACTAATATTTTTCAACTATTTGTCCCAGCACTTCATCCATGTTGTTCTAGACGTTGCACTAGAAACCGTTATAGATTTTTCTTATAATGATCCCTGTATTTCATTTACTGTTACTCCGAATGTTGCAGAAGAAACTGTTGTAGATTTTTCTCCTGATGACTACACCGCCGACCCAGACCCTCTATCTAATATTACCAATGTAGAACTTTTGAAATTTAGTGGCCTTGATTGATTCCCTGAGAGAAATTTGGTGCCAGAAGCTGCAAAGAAGTCAAGCAAAAGAATAGGCTGTCCATAAAACTTGAAAAAGAGAATTAAATAAGATGGATAGAATATTAGGGTAAGCCTATATTGGGTATAAACATTTTCATAACAAGTACCTTGAAATAGAATCGAAACCTGAAAGGGCTACGGGCCCAAGTGCAATTTAACATTTTGTACTTGAAGTAAAATAGTTTTCTGTTCCAATCCTTCTGAAGACATGCTACAGGAAATTTTCGGATTATGACATGGAATGGGAAAAAATATGTGCAGTCGATGATTGACACAGAACACGTTAAAAGAAAGCAATTTTAGGCGAACAGATACTAAATTAAATTTTCTGCCAATAGATCTTGAAAAGAAAAGAGTTGGTTGAACTCTTTTCTTTTCATGAGTGGATCGTTTGCTACTAGCTTCGTGATAAAACACTTGAAAATTCTGCCAACACTACTCTGATTTCTTAAAATTCTAAATGAGACTGTTAAATGTGTTCTGACTTTATTGCTAGAGTTACTATCACATTATTGGCGCCAATCAAGTATTAAACAATATATGGTACCTTTAATGCAGTCAATGTATGTGATTTATAGGTAGAAAGTGCGTCGTCAGCATCCAAGCCAATAGCTCTGAGAAAACTCTGTTTTGACATATTGATGGAGGAAAATATAGATTAATTTAAATGTGAAAAATACTCTGGAGACTATTGTTGTTCAAAAAAGCAGGTAATATTCGTGAAGAAGATAACAAGCGCCACGCCGTATTGAACAGTTTGGCACGAGCTGAAAAGAACAAAGATAAAGAAATTGCAAAACGTAAACCAAGTTAGCAGTACATAATTTCACTGTTTATAATATTGGTACCGACCAAGTTACATGTTATTGGTTCCACGAAACAATCTTTAATCTGAAAGCTACAACGTAGGTCTCGTTTTTTTTGTGGATTAATTGACAAATTTGTTACATAAAAACCCTAAAGATGCAGATATATGGATTGATGTGTGGTTTCTTACCGTCTCCTTGGATTAGCAATGGACGAAAATGTTACAATTGTACAAAAATACCTCGAAACGGTCTACACTCAACGAAGGTCGATTCGGTTCATTCAGTTGTTGAGAGAAGACCCAAAAATAGGGAGATTTTCCTGCCATCTCAGTATGAGTCACCATCTTTGACTGTCAATGTTCGAAAGAAACAGTTACCTTACAAAGTCCTAAAACAGGATCATACTTTCTTTACGGATTACAGCGTTAATGCTGTAATTCGACTAACAAATTTATGACTCTAAACTGTCTCGGCGCATTTCTGGTGATAATGGTGTGGTTGACCTGCGAGTATTGAAATATAAACCTAACGGTACAATTAAGTTAAAAAAACAATTTTGAAGATGAATTTAGTAGTTGCTTCGACGACCAAAGATTAGTTCAACATTGATAAGCAATGAATCATTACTTTATGTCTAGACTGTATTGGAAAGTCAATATGGGCATTTACAACGATTACAGAATATAATTCCTCGTGACTGCCACAGATTTTACGATAATTTACCTTATAACAAAAAATAAGTTCATATTTCAAAATATGAGATTTTTTTACTCAAAATTACTTTAATTATACTTTCTGGGGTTTCTTAAGGTTTATTTATTATTTCTGGAGTGTTTAAAATATTTAGTTCAGTTTTGGTTGGAGTTTACCCCATAAGAATCGATTTTCATATATAGCGCCCGGTATGAAATTTTATGAGGAGTAAAATCAGAAGTTTAGAGTATTAACAAAAGTGTAACTGTTAGTTCAAATATTACGACGGGAGGCCGCATAATATTTCTGTCCACCTTTAGAGTGTGATATCAATATGTTTATTTGGCATTTTCTTATGGCGTAAATGCAATGACGGAGTGTGACACATATAGTTTACTATCGTTCGCTTATATCAAGATGTAATCATTAAATGTCATTATGTGTTAATATTTGTTGTTTTTTATCCTACAAAATTAAAAAGTCTCTTTTAATTTTAACTTTTTAGTCTGTTACTAATTGTTTTTCATTTTGTGGTATAAATTTGATATTATTTGATCTTGAAAATAATTATATTATCAGCATTTTTTTAAAGAATTTTCCATTACATTAATTATATTCATATTTCTATTTTTATACAGTGTCACCTATTTTATATATTCCAAGACAATCGTACTTAAGGAATAAATTCAAGGCGCGCGTCGGAGTTGACTCAATTTTTTTTTCTACACGTTTAAATTTATATTCTTGAAGTGGTTATGGTCATTAACTTCTCATACCTACTTTTTCTAAATTTGGAGACAGATTTATTTGATTTAACATAATTATTGACAAAATCAGGTCAATTAAAGTAATAAATATTGTTTTGAAATATACAATCCTTTATTTAAGCCCTGTTACAATTACTCGTAAATGCGCAATAATAATCCATTTTTGATGATTCGATACTGCAGAAGAGTATTTTTAATCGACTATTGACTTTAATGACTACTGAACAATAGTAATACATAACTTTATACACGGTTTATAATTTAGTCAGCCAAAGATGTATTAAGAAAGAAGATATTTCGTCTTTTCACTCTCCTGTAGAATTGGTCACTACTAAGTTACGCAGTATTAGCCACGGTTGGATACGCTATATTGAAGTATGACCAACGTTATTTCTAAAGTTTAGAAAACTTTGAAGGGGAGGATGGAGAATCCATTGAATTATGAATCTTATGAAATCTGTTAAAACAGAGAGTCTAGAATATATTGTCGATTTACATACAGAAATTCTCTTAAACTAAATTTATATCAGAAATTCTCTTAAACTAAATTTTTAAAAAGCAGAAAAAGTCTTTTTCAATAAATCAAATAAAAAATAAAAAAGATAGTCTTTTTTCAATAAATGTGAACTCACGTCCAGAGTTGACCGGTTTTCAAGTTTCACTTTAATTAGTATGGAAAGTTTCACTTTAATATGCGTGGGTTCGGTTAGTACCTGAATACCTTTTTAAATTTCACATTCGATGATACGGAATACTACTTGCGCGAGGTCGACACGTATTTGGTCAACGGCTTTTTTAAAATTCGCATTCAGTAGTAGGGAACAGAATTTGCACGAGTCATTAGAGTTACCCTTGACCGATTGTCAACCTTCACATTAATTGGTACTGCACAGTACTTATCCTGGTTAGATTCGCACTTGGCAATAAAAAAAAAAAATAATTGCTACGGAATACTAAGTAGTATTCCGCGGGAGTTCTATTTGAATTTAACTGATTTTTAAACTTCGCGGTTCAGTGGTACTGAACAATACTTGTGGAAGTCCGAGTCGCATTTAACGACTTTTTAGACTTTGCATTCTTTGGTATAAAGAATTTATTATCGTAAATTCGATTCGAATTTGACAGGTTTTCGAACTTTGTGTTCAGTGCTACGGCACACTACGTATGCGAGTTACATATAACGTACTTTCCACTCTTTTAAACTTCGCATTTAGTGGTAAGGAACACTCATAGTGCTCGAGTTCGACTCGCAATTAACCAGTTTTTTAAAAATTTCCCATTCATTGGACTGTAACACTGTTTGCGCGTTTTGACTGGCGCTTGTGGTCAAGTTCTTTACAAAGTTTGCATTCTGTAGTATAGTGCACTATTTACACAAGTTCGGCTAGTTCTTGACCGATTTTCAAACTTATCATTCAATTGTATGACACACAATTTGTGAACATTTGCCTCGCACTTGACAGTCTTTTGAACTTTGCCTCCAGTGGTACGGATCATTACTTGCGCGAGTGCGACCTCCATTTGACTGCTTTTGAAACTTTGCGTTCAGTGGTACGGAACACTACCTGGTTGAGCGAAAATCGCACTTGATCGCTTTTTTGACCTTGACATTCAGCGATACGGAGCATTACATGCCCGAGTTCGACTCGCGTTTGACCGCTTTTTAAATTTTGACATTCAGTGGTGTGGGACATTACTTTCATGAGTTCTATGCGCATATCCCTGATTTTAAAACTTAGCATTCAGTGATACAGCACACTATTTATGTGAGTCCGATTTATACTTTGATTTTTACTCAATTTACACCAAGGCACCAATGTACTAGTCCAACTCGCGTATTTAGTTTTCCACACTAATGAAAGTGAAACTTGAATAAGCGGTCAATTGCGGTCACGAATACCCTTTTATCGCTTCTCATGATTGTCATTAAATACGCTTTCTGTCACGAACCTCATTTTTTTCATAATTTTAGTTTGAGTAGTTTCCGAAATAAGGGAATGTGACATATTTTCGTTTAATTTTTTTCAGTATATGTCTGAAGGTAAAATACCTAAAATTATGAAAACAAACTTTCTTGAGACCATTATGTTTAGCCATCATACACCATAAATGGAGAAACATTGCAAAGGCGGCAATACGCACCAAAAACTAAGGTGCACCATGCATCTTCTCACCATCTAACCACCCTGGCAAGAGTGGCCGACTAAAGGGAGATATATGGCCCACTGCACTAATGCGATATACAAGCCGCAACATAAATCAAGAGAAATCCTTTAAAAAAATCATTATCCTGACAATGCGACTCGTTGCGAGATCTACACATGCATCGATTGTTTCATTGCATTCTGGCAATAAGTTTGTCATAAACTGCGTCGTAAATATAATTTCTTATGGAGGCATTGTTTCTTCTCGGACGATGTAGCCGCCTTCTCGTCGGAATTATTGAGTAGAACGATACATCGATCCGCCTATACACCTTAATCCATAGTGTGGTTTTGAAATCTTCTTAGCGTCTTGTGTTAGGGAATATATGTCGAAGTACCAAGCTGACCGGTACCCGAGTAGACCGGGACAATAAAACTTCTACTTAGATATAGTTACGTGCGTCTGTTTGAGATTTGTGTATAAAATAATGGATTTTGTAGATGAAAGTATAAATTAAATTACAAAGATAACAATAGTCATAAAAGACAAAACTTGTAGTGTTTACATCAATGAAGTGTCAAGAACTAAATGCAGTTGAATAAAGTAAGAAAAATAATTATTAAGAATAAAACTATAACTGTTCGAAATAATTTTTAGATAATTTTGACAATTAGAATACACGTATGATATGCAAAACAATAACTCTATTTTATGTCGCGACAATTAGAATACACGTATGATATGTAAAACAATAACACTATTTTATGTGGCGACAATTAGAATACACGTATGATATGTAAAACAATAACACTATTTTATGTCGCGACAATTAGAATACACGTATGATATACAAAACAATAACACGTTTTATATCGCTTGTGTAATGATATACAAAACAATAACACGTTTTATGTGGCGACAATTAGAATACATATATTCTATACAAAACAAAACACACTATTTTATGTCAAGTCAATTAGAATACACGTATGATATACAAAACAATAACACGTTTTATATCGCGAAGTAGATAATCCCTTAATATTTACTTGTTTGTTAATAAAAGTAGATCAAATGTTTGTCCATTTTAGTTTTACAAAGTTAGACGAATACAAAGTCTAATACCTTAATTCAATTTACTATTTGCTTTATTTTATTTTATAGTCCCTTTTTTTAATAGTCCCTAGTTTATTTTATTTTATAGTCCCTTTTTTTAATAGTCCCTAGTTTATTTTATTTTATAGTCCCTTTTTTTGAATAGTCCCTAGTTTATTTTATTTTATAGTCCCTTTTTTTTAATAGTCCCTAGTTTATTTTATTTTATAGTCCCTTTTTTTTAATAGTCCCTAGTTTATTTTATTTTATAGTCCCTTTTTTTAATAGTCCCTAGTTTATTTTATTTTATAGTCCCTTTTTTTTAATAGTCTCTAGTTTATTTTATTTTATAGTCCCTTCTCTTTTGTCACTGGATTGTCGGCCCTATTTGTCACTCTAGCGATTGTCTGAGTTTACTTTCTGAGAATTTTCTCACGCTCCGTATTCCTAAACATATGCTTCTTTCTGTTTACTGTTCATGCTGCCAAGTTATGGAATAGTCTTGATTTTGATACCAGTCTTTTAGACACTTTGTCCATTAAAAGTATTTAAATTGCACTCGACTGAAAAAATCATACTGCCCCTAACTTTATTTTCCCCATTTAATTTTTTTCCATATCTACCTTTCTTTCTTCCATATCTTTCAATCTTTCTCGTTTGTATTCCTACTCATTAATCCTGTACGAAAACCCCTATCAACATATAAAATTATATATCTTTACCACACTTTGTTTCCACCTCATTTTAATACATACCGCTTTTGTAATATTATAAATACTCCGTAATTAAATACTCGGATGTAGATTATCATACAAGTGAATAAAAAACGATAAAAATGAATATTCAGGTCTACTATTTGAAGGGTCTCTATTCTAATGATGGAAAAAATCCTTAAGATAAGACATCATTGTCAGTCCATCAATCTGTCTGCTTGTATATCACGTAAAAGATAATAGTTATAGATTAGAGGAAATTATGTAATGGTGCTTGGCATTTTATAGTTTGTGTAAAATGCTCACAAATTTCGGAACGAATCGCTATGACTTTAAATCAGAAACTATAGAAGATCATATCAGAAACTATAAAATGTAAAACACCATTATATTATTTTTCCTGTAATCTGTAAACTACTATCAGTTTTCAAAAATGTATTAAAATTTGTTGGCCCTCAAACTTCAAAGGTTTTTACTAATGTACAAGCTGTTCATAAAGCATTCTAAAACCATTTTGATAAAAGTAAACAATAGTCTTAGAATGTGCTATGGATGATATTTCATGTAACACTGCAATTGACTTGAATGAAGAAAGTAACTTTTTCGATTCTACCTATTTTTAACTTCTAGAAAGAAGAATTAAATGTTTCTTGAATATTTACATCTAGACTAGATACGGTTAAACAATTAATGTGACTATGCTATTTTTGAAAACGATTGAATGTATAGATTCTCAGAAAAAGAACTATAATATATGAGCCATAATATCAAGATTATTGTACAGATTGGCAACATGAACAGTGGATAGAAAAAAGTTTGTGTTTGGCTGTAAAGAGTGTGAGAAGACTCTTCGAAGGTAGACTCAGGCAATGAACAGATAGGGTTGTAAATCTAGTGACAAGATAGGGAGGAATATACAATAAGTATCTGCGGTAAACCAAAAAGGAAATTAATTCACAGTTAAATATTTAAGGATTAAACTTTATAGTTCTCTAACTCTGTCCATTTTAGATCTACATAAAATGGACAGACATTTCGTATAATTTTATTGTCAAAGACTGCAAAGTCCAATGAAGATATGACACAAAACAAAAAGAAAATATTAATACAGTATCTTCTTCGTGGCACAAACAGTGTTATTGATTTGTATATCATACGAGTCATGCTGGCGCGGCCCGACCCAGCCCGACACAGCTCTAACATAATTTAGCGTAATCAAGTATAATCTAGCATAATCTTACATAATTTAGCATAATCTGACATAATCTGACATTATTTGGTATAATTTGGAATAATCTGGCGTAATCTCACATAGTATAGCATAATCTAGCATAAACCAGTATAATCTAACATAATCTTGGATAATTTGGTATAATTTGACAAAATCTGGCATAATCAGGCATAATCTGGCATCATGTGGCATAATTTTGCATAATCTTGCATGGTCTGGTATAATCTAGAATAAGCTATCATATTCTAGCGTAATTTTTAACATAATCTAACATTATTTAATATGATCTATCATAATCGAACTTAATCTAATATGATAATCTAACATTATTTAACATAATCGAATATAATATAATACAATCTAAAACATTAATTAAAAATATAATCTAAAACATTACTTAACATAATCTGATAGGTTAAGATACATAATCGAACATAATCTAATAGGATCTAACATAATTGGACATAATTTATTATAATGTAACATTATTTAATATAATCTAAAATGATCTAACATAATCGAACATAATCCAATATAATCTAACATTATTTGACACAATCTAATAGGATCTAATATAACATAATATAGCCTAACTGAATCTCTGTATGCTCCCCTGTATAGATCTAATATTAAGAAAATATATCCTGAAATAAATAATGCGTTATAAAATAATTTTTCTCCATCTGCACTCCTCCATATATGTGGGTTCTAAATATGTTAGCGGAATTGGATGCAAGTTTACACTTGTAAATGTAATCGAATATGACAAGAAAACTAGTTCAATAATGTAATTAGTAAGTTAAACATAATTTCGAGTATTATTAAATATTCTAAATGAGAATTATTTGCGACAGGTCCATAATCGAGTAATTTTTCTAAATAGGTTGTATATGTATATGTATTGTCTGAGGTGCTATCAACTTATGCTTCAAATAAATAAAATGATAAAAAAATATATAACCTATTATTAGCAGGTGCCATATATCGTTGATTTCAAGTTTATTTAAATTATATTTTTATATTTTGGCTTTTGCTCGAATCGTTTTCTGTGATGAATTAAGATACTCATCGCCATTTTCGGGAATGAAGAACTCAATTGGTTCATCATTAGTTAATGATAAATTAGGGTTGTTATGTATCCAACGACCATTTAATACATGTTTGTGTGGAGGGCTGAGCAAATGAGTCTAATTCAGACATAATTTATATTAATATTACTATTTATTTAAAAATAACGTTATTTTTCAGAGAAAATATCGGAATGTTTTTTTTCTTTTTATGCATTTAATGCCTTTATTTTTTGTTGTGAAAGTCATTAAAGGCTTAAAAAGGAAAGAACATTCTGATATTTTGTTTGAATTATATGAATAGGTGATTGAATGATTTGAATTTCTTTTTGTTTTTATTTTATACCTAGAACCTTTCATGATACTTTCTATTTAACTGACAGCTTTACATTTTAAGTCACTAGTAATTTCATGACGTTGTTTTTTTATTGATTCGTTTGCAGGATGTCCATGTACTATATATATATATATTTTTAATCACACTCTAGCTCTCATTACCTCTTTACTTTTCTTATGGTTTTATCATCCCTTCTTAATGAAAGAAATATAGATTTAAATAATCCACAAAGGAAAATACCATTTCCCATGACAACGTTGTTAAGGGATCCCTTTGTAAATTGTGGGAATTGCACATCTGACTTTTTGTGAATAATATTTTTCATATGGCAATGACTATTGTGACGATTCATAATTAGTTTCATAGCGATGAATGTTTGAAGTGACGTTTTATGATCACTTCTTAGTGATAGAAATATAGATTTAAACAATCCACAAAGAAAAATACCATTTCCAATGGCAACATTGATAAGGCATCTTTTCGTAAATTATACCAATTGCAAATTCGACTTGTTGTGAATAATATTTTCCATATGGACAATGCCTAATATGACGATTCATAACCAGTTTCATAGTGATGGACGTTTGAAGTGAAGTTTAATATTATTTTGCCTATTTCACTTCTGATATCTATTTCGAGAATATCAAATTCACATCTCATGAGAGGTAGATGGAAAGGTGGTTAGAATGTATCCATTCTATTTGCATATTATATATATATATATATATATATATATATATATATATATATATATATATATATATATATATATTATATGATTTGAAGTATTTAAAGATATAACTTGTGTAATAGTGCTAAAATATCACTTACTACTGGGGGCATGTTACCTCACAATCAATGAAAAATAGGGAAAGTAATCCTAATTATAAATTAAGATAATATTTCTCAATTTGTTCGACAAATAATTTTAGGTTCAAATCCTAATTGATGGTTTAACTTATTTAACTTAATTGACAACTTATATGCAATATAGATGTTGTAGTAGAAATATTTGCTTTATAAATATTCATATAATGATAATAAATTAATTTAATCTTTTTAATTCATATTTAAATTTAATATTTCTAAAAAATCTACGATATCATCATAATTAGTAGCAGCTATTTTAAAATGTTTATCATATTAAACTAAAATACGATATCATCATAATTAGTAGCAGGTATTTTAAAATGTTCATAATCATCATAATTAGTAGCAGGTATTTTAAAATGTTTATCATATTAAACTAAAATACGATATCATCATAATTAATAGCAGGTATTTTAAAATGTTCATAATCATCATAATTAGTAGCAGGTATTTTAAAATGTTTATCATATTAAACAAAAATACGATATCATCATAATTAGTAGCAGGTATTTTAAAATGTTCATAATCATCATAATTAGTAGCAGCTATTTTAAAATGTTTATCATATTAAACTAAAATACGACATCATCATAATTAGTAGCAGGTATTTTAAAATGTTTATCACATAAATGTTTATCATATTTGACATCCCTTCATCATGGTTTCTGAAATTTTGATAATTTACATACTCGTCAAAGTATAATAGTAATCTCTTCTCCTTGAATGTCAATATTTTTTCCTTTTTGATCATGTAGATCATGGATATTACAATTCACACTATACTGACCATCCAGTGACTACGGAGTTTTAATGTTCTTAATTGTTTAGTTATGCATTTATTAAATGGGCAAAAATTGGGGCAGAATGAGTTCTTCTTTATTGATGAGATATCAAAGGTGCCATACGAGATGCTGTGCATGGTTGATTCGCTCTTCAAGCGATTAAAAGTAATCAACCATTTTTTGGTAGGATCAATTATTGTATCTTTGGGGACTTACTGTAATTGCCACCAGCATGGGGAAACCAGGTATTTGATCAGCCAGAAAGATTTGTACCAGCAACGCATTTATGGCATTTATTTTTTTATTTGAATTAACTGAGAATATTAGAACACAAGGTAGTTCAGAGTTGCGAAGTGAAACGCTTCGTTCTGAGCACTTTTCAATTCTTGCGAGAAAAGTAAGTAAGGACTTTGCGGGTAACTTTGCGATTGCAATTATTCCACCAATAAACGTACAAGACTACAATCAAACTGTCTTTGAACAGTTTTGAGCCGGTGGGAAAACGATGTTCAAAGGTGTTGCCACAAGACACTTTGAATCTTTAGATGACTCCCTAATTGAAGAGCTGGATGGTTCAAAAGACAGGAAAAAGACATTGTAATAATGATGCTTTGTCAGAATTGCTTAGATTAAGACGTATTAATTAAAAAGCACAAAATGAAATAATAATAAAAAAAAATTAAAAAATAAGTTAAGGTTTTTTATTGAGATTATCTTATGCTCTATTGATTTTCAAAATTGTCGCGCGAAGTTCGTGATTTTTTATTTGTATTTGGTAAATAAATGGTCGTATCATAATTAATTTATTCACAGCAGACGGATCAGTCATGTCATTATCATTTTACTTTATTAATTGTTTGTCCAACTTAGTTAAATAGAGTGCCTTACATAAATAACCTGTAATCCATAATTGCAGCTTTATTTGATTGATAAGTTAATAACAAGTGTTTTCTGTATTAATTTTATGTCTTATTCTAAAAAAATTGTTTCACTTACTTCAATTAACATTGCCAGACTTATGTATTGTTGTAGTTAGTTGGATATATTATAAATGTATTTATTTTCCTTTGTTCTTTGTGGAAATGTTAGAACACAAACTTATTTCGTATTTAGTGTTCATAGAATATTTCAAATAGTTTGTGTACAAAGGAAAAAATGTAAAAAGGAAAAAAAATCAATTTAATCAGGCGGTTATAACAACACTGCTTATGATAAGATACTCAGTGGGCAAAATAACTATTGATGACATTAAGGTCAAAATAATGTTATGCAAAATCAAACCAGAGTAATGAGCCGATCATAATTAAATTAAGAGAAATAAATCTAAATAAATTCAAATTAAACTACCTTAATTTAATTAAATGAAAATAAATCCAAATTGTAATTAAAATTATATTAAAACATGATACATGGAATACTATGACTTCGTCAATTTTATTGTATCTCCATTTGTCACGGTTTTACAGTTTAACAATTGTATAGTTATTACATGCATAACATCTTGAAGGTAGGTAGATGCTTCGGCAATATATTAAAATAATATTGCATCTCTATATATTTGTAAATTAGAGGAGAAACCATTTCTTTGGAATCGTTTTATAATACAGCATGTCGATCACGAGTAAAAATACCATTGCAAGAGTTTCATATAAATTTAGGTACATGTAAACATTTAAGGGTACGTAGTAATTCGAATTAAACTATTTTAATAAGTTATTTTTTCAAAATGTAAATATATTGCCTTCCTTATCTTTTATAGGCGTGAAAACAAACTACATATAATGAAACTGTAATAGAGTGAAATCTGTAAATTTAAAATATTTTAAGAAAACTGATTGATTTCGTGTACATAATAATAATATGATCCAGAAAATGTTTTTTAAGAATATTTGTCTATCTGTATGTTAATTTGTATATAACTCAAAATCTACTGGACGGATTTTTATGAAATTTAGTATGGTAATGGTATACCCAGGAGCTACATATGAGAGAAAATATTTTTTTTCCTAATTGTATGCGAACAAAATCGTAGAGAAAGCTAGTAAAAATATGTCCACATAAAATTAGAAATGATTGATTTTTGGGCTTTTCCCCTTATTTATTTTACAAGAAAATCGAAATGGGGGAGAAAATCGAAAGTTGAATGAGGGGGGGGGGGCATTTGACCCCTAAATATACATATTTGTAGGTTTTAATGACCAATGATAAAACTATTTTATGAAGAAAAAAATAAAATAGTTTTATTTTATCATTTTTGGCATTTTTGTTGTGTTAACCAAAAGGTATGAAATATTTGCAGCAGTGTAAGGATATAGGGCTCGATCATCAATTATATTTCAGTTTAATAACTTAAGCTGTTTCTGAGTTAGAGACCTTTGATAAGAAGGCGAACGGGCGGAAAGATAGATGACCAAGTAGTCCCATAATGGTTCCTTTTTATTTCATTTTGAAGGTAGGAACCCTAAAAATGATCCTTAATGTATAGAGTTAGCTTTCCCCCCGATTAGCTCACATGAATTTATTTTTATTTACTATTAATAGGCAATGGTCCATTGTTAACCAAGCCGTGGTAGTTAGTAACCAGATTTTGTTTTTTTAACACTGTTTTGCTACACCTATCTCATTCCGTTTTCCACTTCCTGAATAAGACGAAAATAAAAATTTACCCCAGATGGAATGTAGCAGTTTGATTGCATATAGAATGGACCAAGATTTAGGATCAGTTCAAAAATTAGATCCTATAAACATACAAATACACAAATATTCCTCTCTTACAACATAAGTGTCGATTTTTATTTTTGGACTTCAAAAATAAAAATCGATACCTATATATAATATATCAATCGATTTGCGAGATATTTGACTCTAAGGCGACGTACAATTCAAACTCCCATTTTTTCAACAATTTTATTAACAAACTTGTATAAATAATTTCGAGAGATACAGGCTTCTACAGAACCTTATGTCTATGTGCTGATGTGAATTTTGCCGGTTTTAATAATGTTTGAAATGATTATATTGGAGAATTCAAATTTTAACCTTTTTATCCTATCTGGTTTTGGTAACGAGTTTGCCGCATATTGCACGCCATTAAATTTTCTTAAAAAATATCAGATGATATAAGACGAGAAACTGGAAAGAATGTCAAGTTCTAAAGGATATTATCTCCATAAAAATGAACTTAAGATAAAATTTGGCAATCATAAGAGAAAAGTTAGGATTTCTTTTGATATTTTTTGAAACGCAATACCTAAAAAATTATGACCGTTTTTCCAGATATAAAAAATATATTTTTGCTCTTACGGCCTCCTCCTGGCATTTATCTCTAAATTTAATTGAAATTTTCGACGATAACGTACTGAAATATATGCTAGTAGTAACAAAATATAGACAGATTAAATTTCATTACCAGTTCTCTAACCATTTAAAAGCTGTTTTGTCAGTTTTAATACGTTGAAAATCATGTTTAACATAAAGACCATAATATATGGATAAAATAAACTTAACTATTAGGATAAACGACCAAAAGATTATCCTATAAAACTGGAAACCACCGCGTTATTTAGCCTTTCTCCGCAAGTAAGCTGGTAATTTGTACGATCTTTAGAGTTAATTGTGATAACAAAGTGAACAGTTTTGCTTATCTCCATCTTAGGCAATGTAATCTCTTACGTGTACTGGTTGGCTGACAATAATTTAAACAAATTTGCATTGCTGGAGTTGAAGCTAAGGCAAGATTTTATGGTAGCCACACCTGTCTCGTTGTTATGTGCGATTCGATGCAATTGTAACATGATACGGACAAAAGCAAAATATGTGGATGGGGCTAAAAATATAAAGCTGGTGTACTGTAATTTTAGATTATTTTATCCCAAAAGTGTTTAAACAAAATCTATATTTTGACTGTTGGTTATACTATTTAACCTTTGGACACCAATGTAAATTTAGGCTTACAAAATCCTAATTAATATTATGAATGCGTAAGTCTGAACGCATGGTTTGATGTAGTATTATCGATAGAAAGAGACGTATTTTGGAGATAGTTTGTGCTCATTGGTAGTCTAAGCGAACCTTCCCGAATTCAAAAGGCGATACTACAAGCTTATTTCCCCCCCACGTAACTGAGGGCTTGACTAAAAACTGGCTCAAAGTGACTGTTACACTTCACAATTTTTTACAGGGCATGAAGCTTACCAAGCTAGCTTGTGTATTGCTTTGAGAGACAACCTCGTACGTTCCTGCGATTTTGAGATGCAGGACATGAATCACGTTTTATTCCACTAAGAGTAGAGTTTGATAGGGAGCATGCGTCAGCACATCAGTAGTCACGTGGTTTTTTGAACATGGTATCTTTAGTCATCGTGACGGTTGAATGTGAACCGATCGTTGAGGCATTTATAGTGTTCACAAAATGCGTACTTGAAAAATAATGGCTCATTGATCGGGGAGAGTCCTTAACCCTGTTGGGTGGAAATTCGAAGGTCTCAATTTTTATATGATAGGAGATATTATAGGTCCTTGAAAGAGCCCTAAGATAACTCGGGTGAATAAATTAAGGTTTTACTCTATACCTCCGTAATTTCTGAAATCTGAAGTAATTCTTGAGAGACAACATCCATATTTTACCATATTAATTAGGCTTCTACTTGACCACGTACTCTTTTCGGTAAGGAAAATTCTATAATTTTGATTTTATTAAGTGTTACTTACACCGTTCATCAAGAATTTCCAATCCGAGCATAGTTCCCATGGGACTCATTCAATGTTTTCTCTTTTTTATAACTCGACCATATTATTATTACCGAATGCGAACTATTTTTGAATACATTGGAAAAGAAATAAATTATAGTTTTGATTAAAACATGGGCCACAAGGAACGATATTGAGGACGAAAGCTATTTTAATATAAAAAGGTTTTTATAACCCAATTAAAAATTTAATTGTTGACAGGTGGCGGCAGAAATTTGCGGTTCCTTTTATGGCGTACCAGTTGGCGACATTGCTTCTCCTCAATTTAGAAATCAGCCAAAATCGTTACCATTGAGCTTGATCAGCTATTCTGAACCTTTCTCGTTGTCCAAACTTATATTTAACTGATCCAATTTGTAAAATTTTAAATACAAACTACAAACATGCACTTATCAGCATTTAAAGAATTGAAAAATCTTCTCAACAATCCCAGGGTGACGATATTCTTAAATGACGATACTAATTCAGCCTGACGAAGAATTTCTCATTTGCGAGATTTAAAAAAGTGTTTAATTTAAATTCAATTTTTCTCCGAAAAAAAATTTGTAATTTTTTTATTATACACGATCAAGTAGTTTCTGGAATTAACAACATTTTCATAGGGAAACAGTCGAATATTCAAAGTTAATAAGGTCCACTTGTAAATGTCGACGGAAAACAAGAAAAATGCAGGTATTAAGACATTTTAAATTAATAATTAAGTTTAGTATGGGATAAAAATAAAATTAAATAATTTTGAGATTAGGATATATTTTTATTTTTATTATGTACTTTGTGTATCAAAACAGCTTATAAAATAAAAAAGGGTATAAAAGTACGCATACAAAATAAGAAATATATATTCTTTTGTCGACATTATATTTGATGTTTGTTTATTATTATAGCTAGTATTTAATAAGAAATTAAAAATCCGTTGTCACCGAATTGAAAAAGAAACATAAATACTTTTGTGGTCCAGTGAATAGCTTAAAAGGTATGTAAAATTGAAGTTCAGAAATTCATTAACCTATTTATTTTTGGTTTCCCACTTGTTTTCGTGTCTATGACATTTAAATTAAAAAAAATGAAAATATTTGTTATTTAAAGGCTACTGCAAAAATATTTTATAATAAATTGGAATTGACTTCCAAAATTGGCCAGCGATTTACTTCATTTTTCTTAATTGGCTAAAGAAATAAATTTATTAATTTAAAAAATCCAATCTCAAAATTTTATCTATCTAATCATTATCTAATCTATTTTTTTTCAGGATCTGAAATCAAATGTTTTTATTTCTGATCCTGAAAAAAACAAAACTTTAATACATTTAAACTCCTCTACTAAAAAGTCTCCATTAATCGGTTTTTGAAATTTTTATTTATAATTTCATTCATTGTCGTTAGTAAGTTTTTGTGTCACTTTTCATCTTAAAATTTTTCTTCTTAGTGTCCCATAATATAATGCTGAAACCGAACCACAGCCACACTGGTGCCACAGGTATTTCCTCTGCTTCCATTTGATACAAAAAGTTGATTCGTTTTGTGGATTGATGATCCAATTAATAGCAGATATTTTAATTTTTTAACAACTTTTTTTCATGGGTCACCCATCTGGAATGTTAATAAATCAATCAAAGTTTCCGACTGTGTTTCGAAATTGTTGGCTTTGTTGAGTTGAGTTTTTTTACAATCTGCTGTTTTGTCAAAAATGAAATTGAACTAAAACGTAAAATACGTTCTTTTTCTAATTCAATGTAAAAAATATTACACATAACCCTTTATTAACACACCCAATACTAGCCTAGAGCGCGGTGCTTACCCGGACAGCTAGATATCTTTGCCACTGTTCGCGGATTATTCCCCTGTTCAGTGGTGCTCAATAATGTACGCAAGTATCGAAAAGGATGATAAATTTTCTAAAAAAAAAGTCTACTTTTAAATTTTATTTTAACGACAATAAACTATTTTTTAATCAACGAATAACGTCTCTTTTGGTCCGACAAGTATTCACGGATTCCGTTTATACATGTATATGTGATTATATATATATATATATATATATATATATATATATATACATACATATATATATATGTATATTTAAATTGCATGGCACTTTATTGTTGCCAGAGTATCTTTATTGTTCAGGAGTTATGTAATTTAAAAAAAATCGTCGAGGATAAATTTTTAACACACTTTTAAGGAAATAAATGGAGTTTTTCTAGAAAATTATTTATTAAGATTAAGCTATTTGACGAAACAGGGTGAAAATCGATTTTGACCTATAGCGTGTTCTCATACGTACATACGTAAAGAACAACGAGCGGAGACGCATTTTTCAGAGACAAATTTAGATCATAATAAATATTTTAAAAAATCAAAAAGAGGTTTAATTTTTCGTGAAAGTTTTCTTTTAGAAATTTACATCAAAATTTGATTACTTGTAAAATTACCCAAGTTGTAATTATTTCTCGACAAAATTCAAGGTTGGCGCGCGTGTCGATAATTGAGTGTACACCCACAGAGTGTGCAATGTCGATATATTACTTATTGAACACGAAAACATATTGCCTAGTACATCTTTCATAGGCGTAAATATCTGGATTTTTTTAAAAGCCAAGATATTTATGGTCATCATTTTAGGTGTCAAAACTTTAAGTTTAGTAGTTTCGAAAATAATTTTTTGTGTGTTTCTAGCATACCTTTGGTGATATCCTATTTAAAATTACAAAAGAAAATTTCAGGCCCACTACATGATAGAAAAAAGTATTTATTTTGGCCCTTCTAAAATTTTCCCTCTCAATTATTGAATTATATCTGGTTAACATACTTTAGCATGAGTTCAATAGTCAGTTTTTACAGCGTATAGTTTCTGAAAAAAATAAAAGATGACAGACATGCGAGTGATCTTATGAGGATTTTGATTTTTCCTTTTTCAGGTACAGGCATCTTCAAATTGGATCCTTACGAATAACCATTTTAAACGACACCTCACATGATGCAAAAAAGTTTTTATTTTTTCCCTCCTAAAATTTTTCTTTTAAATTATTGAATTATATCTGGTTAACATACTTTAGCATGAGTTCAATAGTCAGGTTTTACGTCGTATGGTTTCTGAGAAAAGTAAATGATGACAGACATGCGAGTGATCCTATGAGGATTTTGATTTTTTCTTTTTCAGGTACAGGCATCTTAAAATTGGACTCTTACAAATAATTAAAAATTGAATTATATCTGGTTACTGGCACGGGTTAAATGGTCAGTTTCTACGTTGAACGGTTTCTGAGAAAAATAGATGAACAGACATGCGAGTGATCTTATAAAGATTTTGATTTTCCCTTTCTTTGAGGTACAGCATCTTAAAGTTGTATAAATTTCATATTTGAACTTTTTTGAAGATTATGTCCATATTTTCTTTGGTCCATCTTTAATTATAAACTACTGAAAATATCAAATACGTAACATATTAAGTACACGACAGTAAAACATTATTGTTGGCTTGAGTTCCGTTGCCTCATTATTTTATTAATGACTATTTATTTATAATATGTCTTCGGCTTAGCCACTTATGCTAAGGCGTTTAACTTTACGCAAGGCAAAGTAATGGTTTGGTGTGTAATATTATTATTTACGCGAATGCTTGCTGAATATTGACATTTAAATGATAAATAAGGTAACTGTGGCAAATAAGGCTCACCTGATTTCAAAGTCAAATATTTTGGAAATGACTTCAAAATTAGGAATATAACATTAAAAACCAACTTTGTTTTGTAAAGAAACTAAATGTACATGCAAATATGAATTTTTGTAAATAATTGCAACATAAATTGATATTCAAATAAAACTTTTTTGTAGGTTTTATTAAACTATCGTAAAACAAGGCTCAAATACTTTTACCTTACATAGAAACTACATGCACTAGTATTTAATATAATTTAGAAATCTAAGAAGAGAAATAAAATAACACAACAGTATTTTCTTTGGTCGCGTAAATAAGATATTTATGTTGCAAATATACATTTCCGTAGTCCTTCCCTTGATTTTTCTTTAATTCATATATTTGTCAATTTACGGAATTTTATTATAACAAAAATTAAAAGTCTTAAACATTTCCAGAATCTAAGAAAGTTTATCATTTAGATCCAAGGCTTTATCATATAAAGTGTTAATATTACGAGATAAATTTTATAGGAAAAGGTACAAATAATTATAATAAAAAAATAGTAGCACAAAAAGCATTATATTACGTAAAATTCAAAATATTTCTTTAAAATAAAGTTTTAAAAATATATTTCTTTAAAATAAAGTTATAAATTATAATATGTTGACGCTACAACAGCCGCAGGAGACAAATGTGGCATTATTGACAAGGTCACGAACGACTTTTGACCGTTTTGCTACCATAATATTGTTCCGTTCTATATGAGTCTGAAGTAGTAAAGGAATCAAATCATTTTAAATGGTACTTACTCTCTTGGGCCTTATTCATCGCAGTTACCTTAATTGCATTATGGTTACGTTTCGTGAATTATGTTTTATGAGATGCAAGTCGGGATTAAGTTCACAACGTGATTGGAAACTGCCAGCCCGGGTGTCACGCAACCATTCTTCAAGCTTCTTCCTGTGAGAAGTATTTGCTTCATAATTCAACAATGGGAATTATCTTTGACTTACAACCGAATCGAATTAAAATGAAAGTTACAAATTGAATATACAAAACTACGAGCGAATGGCAAAAACGTGCAAAATCAAGAAAAGGCATGGCAAAGAACGAAAGATATGTTTAGATTAGATCTAGGATTTACTAAAATAGTGCTATATTAGAGCATCAATAAGAGGACAATATTATGAGCTTCACATTGCCATATCATCACGTTTGCATTTGTATAAATACAAATGTGATGACATGGGAACGTGAAACACTATCTTGTCGTCGTCCGTGATGGATTGATCCCACCGTAACCAATTGCAAGTTTTCTTGCAACTAATAAACTGTCTGTCTCAATTCATCATTATTAGTTTATGCACTAATTAAACAGAATATTTCCACTTTTTCCGCAAAGCATGAAATTGTTTTTCTTTTGGAGTATGTGGATATGAAAATTTGTTTTTATTTAAATTTTTTCGGAAATTAATATAATAGGTCCCATTGGATAAAGATTATTGGAGAAATTTCCTAATTTGGATCCTTGCATTGACGGTACGGCTGTGACGTAGGAGATTACAAATGCACCCATTGTTGTGCGCATATTGTGTTGTTTAGTTTGCTTTTCGCTTTAGATGGAATTCATAAAGCAAGAGCTTTCCATTTTTTATTCATGAAAACGGAAATAAATTACAAACCGAACAGAATATTCAAGACTTTATTTACCAGAGTAGCTCAAAATGATTTTATAACTTTCAAAAACTGTGAAGAAGAGTGGTGGGTTTTTAATTGACTGCTTAATACATATTTTACACAGAGATCAATTTAATATATTTGATAATTTTTGCTTCGAAGTTTTCTTTTTATTTTTTATGACTTTCGTACTGACACAAATTAAAATGAAAGCCATACTAAAAAGGGAAAAATAAATTGATTTTGCATCTTTTTTACGATATTTTTTAATTTATCCAACTGTTAATGTATACAACTATAAAAACATTTTGTCCCAACAATAAATTATAATTGTATTGCAACCTTACAAAAAACATTTATACAGGCATATGTTCAACGAGAAAAAGCATATAGTGTGATTATATAGTTTTTTATATACCAAAATAATTTCAAAAAATTTTTTTTTTCTTTGGGCTATACTAATATTGCTCTAAATACGTTAAAAGACATGTTATGTTTTTTAAATTGTTTATTAATATGATTTTTTTATTATATTACTAGTCCGTTGCATCTTTAAATATAAATAACATATTTTAATATTCAGTGCTATTCAGTTCTACCAGTGAACCAATCACTGGTAGAATTATACCTATAGCAACAAGTCTTCAATGTTGTCAAGTTCTTATGTCAATGTTGTCAAGTTCTTGTATACATTAAAGTCAGCAAACAAATAAATAATTAATAATACTACCACATATTTTATTGTCTATTGTAACATAGTTTTCATAAAAGATTTAATTTTATTAGTCATGCACTCTTCAATTAAGTGGTAATTCATACCTAAAAAATAAATTTTTTTGAAATAATCTGATTCTTTCGATTTAAAGTGGTTTTAAATTCCTCGAAATTGTCTCCTTATTTTTTATTATGTTATGTGATAACCATTCTTGCATATGGTAACTGTACAAATACCGCATTCACCTTCTTACATCATCATGCAGTCCCGGATATAATTCGCCTGTATATACATCCAGGTCGACCGTCTTGTTAATCGCCCGATCTGCAGTACAAACGAGCTAATAATGCATGCAATTTGCATCAAAAATCCAAATTATAGCCATAAAATATCGAAATGATGCAGCCGCAGGCAAGAAACCGTTCGAATTTGCCAAGTTACAGTTTTCGATTTGACATGCAACACCGCGTATTACGAGCGGGGCGATGCAGTCGAAAAGGTTTCTTATTAGAGAGCACAAACATTCTTACGGTACGGGTGAACTCCACATTGGAAGGAACTGAGAATTCAGATTTAAGAGGTTGGCTAAGGATGACTTTTAATCTACATAACGTTCATCGGCGTGTTGAACTCCTAATGTTGCAGTATGAACCTATTTGTAGCAAACTTCATGTCGGACGGAACTGAAAATTTAGACTTGAGAACTTAGCTACGGATGACATTCATTCTATAAAACGTTCGTCTATGTGTAGAACTTCTTAAGTTGTGGCATGACACTAATTATGGCAAACTTCACGTTAGTCTTGAAAATTCAGACTTGAGAAGTTAGCCATGTAGAGTTGAGACTTTTGTTTCTCAATAACGTTTCTATGTTTGGAAACTATGTTTCAACTTCATGTGACTTTTATTGAAATTAAAAATGTAAACAATAGACTAAATAATAAATAATAATATAAATACGCAGAGATAAATGAATATTAAATTTTTAAATTTTTTAATTCAACTATTTTTTCTTTTTTCTTAAATATGATATTTTAATAAAATTTTACTTATTTATCTACTTTCATTTATTTATGCAAATTTGTAGGAACGTAATAACGATTTAATAACTATTATAAGATTACAATTAAATACAAAACAATAACACATATCACAATGATACTTCAGGAAGTTTATTCTCAATCGATCAGGTAGTTGTTGAATACCGTGGAAAAGTGGACAATTTATATACATTTGGTCGTAGATGCTGGTATGGTAAGAAGGTGAAGTCTACGTAAGCGTAAGTTGTTATTAGGAACGAAGAGCGAGAGTTTCTCTAATAAATTAGGGTATAAATTTTTTTCCATTTAACAATCAGAAAATAAATTTCAAACAGACTCTTCTCTTCTGTGCTAATATGAAATAGAAAAGGAAAATGGCTTTAGAGGTACAAACGTCTGCTGACGTATAATGTGTTTACTGGAGACGTCATTGATAATAATTTGTACGGGTAACACTATGGTTAGAGGTGCGGTGAAGGTAGCGGAAAAGATAATCTCCTATTTCGCTTTCGAACATTCTATTTGTACATGCGTGAAGAAGAGAAAAACTGAAACAAGAATTATTTGAATTTCGAATTATTTGAATTTTGTTCAGAGACATGACAAAAAGTATCACTTTTGCTGTTGCTGCATTAAACAGCAGCACCGTTTTGATTTAGCTTCTCCCTTACTCAGGGGTTCATAGCTTCACAGAAATAACCATATTGTCTCATGTACAAATATCAAAGTATCGTTTTTTGGATATGTTCAATCATCAGGTCGTTTCATGTCGGCTCCCATTAATTGAGCGAGTTTCCAGTTTGCTTTCCACTAAAATTATATACAATAAATTAATTGAAGAGACACATTAGACGAAATTTTGCTTCGTAATATAGTCATATATGACAAATTAATTGAGAATATATGAGCGTCGTGCAATACAAACCTAAGTCTCTTGAATGACTTATTCGCTAAATGAGAGTACTATGACATTTTATTTTTATCGTGAGGCCTACTGAGCATGCATTAGTATGACAATTGCAGGAAGTGTTCTGGTTAACTATAACTAAAGGTGAGTGTGGCAGCGGAATGCGAGAGAGATATTATTATACACGCTTTGTGTTAAAAGACTATGTTTTTAATTTCGATTCAGGAACCATTTGAGGGAATTGGAAACTATAATATTACCTTCGTATGTACTTTTAGTGTCCTTGTTAATATAAAGTTTAAGCCTTTGCTGTTACCGTTCTTGATAAAAACAACTTTAAATTTGCAAACAAACTTTAATGCTACTCTGATCGCTTAGGAAAATAATTTGTTTACTCGTAAAATTATTTTAGGGAAAATATATGGGTGGTTCGAATAAATACTCGTATTTTCAAGAGTTGAAGTTGTAAGACATACACTTGAAAACCAAACGAAAAACAAATCATTTCTTTTAAATCGACCTCTACCCATACGAAGATATAAATGTGTTATACGTGCGTTCGTATTATAAGTACATGGTACAGGTGTACAAGAAACCAGTGGTGACTATCGTAAATGCTGATCCTAGTGGGATATGTGACAGGAAATGTTTGAGAGAATATGGATATCAGTAAACATACAGTAACTTAACTTAAATATCAGGTGGATATCAGTAAGATTATGTATTGTTGGTCCGTTTGTTCTGTTGAAAACGAATAAGAAATTTAAATAAATGTAAACTTTGCAGTGAGAGTTATTTGTTAAATGACCAGATTAAGATATTTTAGTTTTTTGGGAGCCAAATTTATTTTAATAAAGTTTTTGTATTACGTTTTCATTTCATGATTTTTACTTTGTCTCAGTTGTATTAATTAAAGTTAAGTTAAAAACACTAAAATTATGTCTATTTACCAAATTACTAGTTTTAACTTGATACGAGTTTTTATAGATTGAGACTTTTATGTATTATATACTCACAGACAGATCACGTTACATGCACTTTTGAGAGATGGAATTCTTTCATATATTCTATGTAATATGACCATGATTTTCCAGATATTATCCTAAAATTACTTATTTCATTTTTATGTAAGATTACCATTATAAATAATTGACGTGAGAAATCTCTTTTGGTACTTACATACACTTTTGAGTGATAGAATTATTTTACATATTTTATATAATATGACCATGATTTTCAAGAAATTGTCCCAAAATTAGTTATTTCATTTTCATATAAGATTACCATTTTAAATAATTGACGTGAGAACTCTCTTTTTGTACATTTTTCAATATTGGTAATTTCTAGACTCAAAGAATATTATTTTGGATAGTTAGAAACACCGCTTATTGTTTACTTAAAAAAAAATCTATTAACATATATTACATATAAATTGCGTTTTTACAAGAAGGACTAGTTAACATTGCTCGACCTAATTTTCATTTTTGGTAGACTTACCTTATATATGCAAATGTGAACATAAATTTATGTACAAAGAACCCATGAAACGTAAGAAAGAAATGTGGTTAAGAATAGTCTATATAAAGCTGACAGAGCCAAGACAATCATGAACGCTAGGTGACATTATCGTTGAGTATTTGACGAATAGAATAATTGAAATGGTTGAATGACCTATGTGTTTTAAATTAAGAAGGTCGATTAAATATTTATTGCTAGTCTTAGGCTTGATAGCATATCTCAATATATTCAGAAATATTGATTCTTAGTATATCCAGAAGTGAATCTTATAGATTAATAATATCAACGGATTAGTTAAATTTGTACTCAGAATGGATCCACCTGGTAATGTAGCGATACGTATTAAATGGTAATTGTTCATTTTGGTTGGTTTAAAATGCACAAATCGAACGAAACGTTTTAAGTTAATAGTAACTGAACCGGATTGAGTGTTCCATTTTTTCTCGTGTACGCGATAATAATGAAATCGGTGTCGGCAGCGTTTGATGATATCTGTACTTCGTAAGCAGAGACTAAGTAAGGTAGTGTATTTCAAATTCTTATTTTAATATTAAGTAGAAATTAATTGTTCTCATCTAAATTTATGGGTGATGGGGTTTGAATGGAATTTGAACCCGTGTCTTCTTGATGTTTCGTGATGGTTTGTGTTGTTATACTAACAGATTTCACTTAAACTGATTTATATTTAAAAACTTTCTTAACAACTGTATGGTAACTATCTTTTACAGTCAACCTTGTAAATTATTATTTGAAAGAAACTGGTCGTAGGTTGAGCATGGGCACTATATATATATACATATATATATATTTATATATATGTATATATATATATACACACACATATATATATATATATATATATATATATATTATATATATATATATATATATATATATATATATACAGTACCCATGCTCAACCTACGGCCAAAAAAGAAGTTTCTTTCAAATAATAATTTATAAGGTTGACTGTAAAAGATAGTTACCATACAGTTGTTAAGAAAGTTTTTAAATATAAATCAGTTTAACAAATATATATCCAAATATAAAAAAATAGTCTAAAACTTATATGTTGGTAGAGAAAAAGGAAGAGGATTTGGCAAAATAATTGCACAAGTGAAATTAGAAGGGTAAATTTTTTTTTCACACAAATTTTCAAAGCCTTAATTAGACACTGCGTTTTTGGTATTCGAAAAAAAATAATTTTATAACCTGGTTCTTGTTTTATTATTTATTACGTAGTTTGTTTTTGACAGAGTATACAGTGAAATTTTTTTTCTATACTTGTTTGTTTATTAAAACTAAACTTAGGAATGACACTATACTTCCAAAAACAAGCACAAAATTATGTAATAAAATTATTATTCAAATCGTTATACGTCTAGTTTTATCGTTTATTGACTGTCGTTTTTTTACAAACCAAACAATCTCAATATATAATAAAGCTTTAAAAACTAATGTAATTTGCATAAAGGTAAACACAAAGTATATTTCAATTTACATTTCAATTATAATTCTTTAGCTGTAAAGAAGTAAAAGTATAAACAAGTTACTTAAAATCGCTTTTATTATATGTTAGATATTATTTTATGGTTTCATATTTTGTCAAAAACTAAAAGAAAACAAAACCATTTGTAATAATACACTCATTTTGTATTTGCTTCATAGAAATATTCTCCTTGCCATTGATTATAACACTAACCTGATTTATCCTGTTCGTGACATCTATAGAAAACGAGAGCTTTCAAAGTGGCAAAAGTTACATTGGAATCGAAAAAAAACAAAAAACAAAGATTATTCGAAAAACACAAATTAAGTGGAAAATTACAATGACTATGTATTTGTAGTTCACATTATTTAACGGATTCTTGCGAATATTTGCAGAATTTATATTTGCTGTAAGCTTAAGTACACGATTTCTTTACTCGATGTATCCTTTTCGTAGTAAAGTACAATAACAGGTAATTGAAACGACAGGTTAATCCCAACATAATAATCATGTCTTACCGCTAGTGGATTAAGACTAGCGTTCGAGACATTGTATCATTGAATATCGTGAGTTACGAGAGAATCGTTTCAAAGAGCATTTTTTGTGACCTTTTTTAGCTTTATCCTTTCACACCTATATAATGTGTGCTTAAATGATATTTTTTTATATAGTTTGAGCAAGTATTGCTGTATAATATATTATATATCCGTGCATTTTAGAAAATTCGATGTTATGTTCTTACTCTGCCATTATGTTGAAATTACATTTTAATTTGGAAAAATTCAAACTAAAAACTTTATGAGTAAGTATTTATATTTTAGTAAGTTAGAATATAGTCTCGTACTGTCAGTGTATTTTTTCATGATGATGGCAGCTAAGAACATGGGCGTATATGTGGCTGTTGTCACAGAAATAGAAGATTAATTTTTTTTTATTAAAATGCTGATAATTTTTACAATATGAATAATCAACAAATATCGATTGAAAATCAGGAAACAACAAAAAATTAAGTATAATTTATAACCATAATACAAAATAAAAAGGCTCAGTGCATAAATGCTTATTCGTTATGTTTATTATGCATAAAAAATGTTGATAATAAAACAACAATAATATCTTATCAATTATATAAGAAGTTTTTAGAAACAATTACAAAAAATAATTAACACCGATAGTTTTTAAATAATTTGAAGCCATTGTCGAAATTAATCAAAAAGAGACTGTTAACTGGCGTTGACATTCGTTCTGTTGTCAAATGAATGTCGTTTTACGTGACCTTTTTGATGATCCTGTCAAACTTGGGAGTTTGATTTAGTAGGAAGTTTGGATTAGTATATTACATCTATATACAAAGTATATTACACCTATATTCAGTTCTCTTCGTATATTACATCTATGTTCATAAACTGTTATGAAAAGTAAAGTGACTATAAAAGAAATAGACGATTTCCCATTTATCTGGCTGATGATTTCAATAAACCTTTTATTATATATATATATATATATATATATATATATATATATATATATATATATATATACATATATGTATATATATATATCTATATATATATATATATATATAATATATATATATATATATATATATATAACCATTAAATAAAACTTAAATTTACTTAACTTAAAAGATTTTAAATAAAACTTGAATAAAACTTTCATGGAGTTTATTTTAACACTTTTAACAAATAGGTCCAATACTATAGAGACGTCTCCTAGTCTTCCTTGTGTTATTGCTTATAAAATCTATTAAAAGGACGTCGACTAATACTTTGCAAGTAGTTTCCGTTCGTTTTTTAAAATTAAAGTTCCTTCTTGTAAAATACTTCCGATTTACAATAAAATGAAAATTCGTTTACCTCATACACAGTCACCACGGCATTTAATTGATGGTTTTCAGATGTGGCCTACAAATTTAAAATAAATTAGTCTTTTGTGCTGTTAGCCGATGACCAAATATTTTACATTCATTTTAATATTGGAATTTGTCCATTTAATCCAATACTGATTGATTGAAACATTATCTTTCTTGATTGTTTAATTGTTAGCTTCCTAATTATTCGTGGCTATTATTGATAGTATAACATATACCGTGATTACTTATCGACATGACATTTTTCTGGTTTATTTTATGTTTTAGATATTCTTACTTGGGTACTTGAATAAAACACTGGCAAGAAATATTTACTATCAGTGAAAATAATTCACTTTTTGTCGTGGACAAATATTCTGTTTAGAATTTGACACTTTTTATATCGGTTGTAACAGTTATATTTATGTAGATAATTGAATTACTATTGGCTGGGTGCGTGATATCAGCGCCGTCTAGCGTCCGCAAATTTAAAGACGCGGTAATTTTATTTGTACGCGTCAAATTAACGGCTCTGGTAACGATTTATGTAAATAATATAAAAATCACAAAAGACACCAACTGTGACTAATATTTAATGTATTTTTTCTTTATATTGTGTTCCTAAGTATGTATGATTTATTCCTTTGCTAGTTTTGTGGAATTAGTGTTTGAGCAAAATCATGTTAAGTTATATTAGGTTGTTTGTCTTTTTATTTATTGTAAAGTAGAGAAAAATGTCTAAATAAATGCTTTTATCAACGAATAATAACAATATTTTAGTTGTCTATACCCAAATATACAAGATCCTCTTGTTTTCAGCTCAACAAAATGAGTACCATTATCAATGTATTACCAATATTATAACATTCCAACCACAAACAATGTTAAAATGCATTTTAAAGTAACTATCCATTTATTGTTTTTTGTCTAATTTTCATTTCAATATTAGAAATCTGTTAAATTTTAAATTATTTTTACAATTTACTATACATATTAAATATGTAATATAAATATATAATTGTTCATCTTTTATAAATATATATATATATATATATATATATATATATATATATATATATAGGATGAAAAAACATATATTTATATTACATATTTAACAAACATAAATACGAATGGTGATAATAAGAAAAAAAGTTAAATAAGAAGTTAATAACAACTTCTCACTTAATATTAACAAAAACATTCAATTCTATCAACCTTAAAAATATATTGTTAAATCTTAAGTTCATGATTTTTTTTTTAATTATAACTTAATAATTTGGATCAAATGTATTTTAGCAACATTGTAAATGTTACTATTTATCAACCTATAAAACATTAAATTTAAAGTAAGTAAAGAGGATCCACGAATTTATAATTTAAAAAACGTATATATCACAAACTAAATATGTGCTAAACATAATTATTTACCTTTTTAATACCTTACAAACAACATTCATTACAATACAACTTCCATTATTAACATTTCTGTTCAGATGTTTGTTTGTTGAAGCATTTGATTATAAATTTAAAGTGAAAATAGTGAAAAACACTTCAGCAATAAAAATAAAGATATTAATTTTCAAAATGTTTTTAAATCAATTTTTATAATAAAATAATCACAACCTGTTTCTTAAATACGTCACTTTTATGTATATTCTTTAACTTAAAAAAATCACTAGAATTAGCATTTTTGCTGTACTGAACTCAAATCTCACTTTTTATGAATTAAAACCATATTGTAGAAATGTGACACGGTAGTTAATGTATAGTAAATTGTAAAAATAATTTAAAAAGTAGCAAATTAAAATTTAACAGATTTCTAATATTGCATAAATGCATTTTAACATTGTTTGTGGTCGGAATGTTATAATATTGGTAATACATTGATAATGTTACTCATTTTGTTGAGCTGAAAACAAGAGGATCTTGTATATTTGAGTATAGACAACTAAAATATTGTTATTATTCGTTAATAAAAGCATTTATTTAGACATTTTTCTCTACTTTACAATAAATAAAAAGACAAACAACCTAATATAACTTAACATATTTTGCTCAAACACTAATTCCACAAAACTAGGAAAGGAATAAATCATAAGTACTTAGGAACACAATATAAAGAAAAAATACATGAAATATAAGTCACAGTTGGTGTCTTTTGTTATTTTTATATTATTCACATAAATCGTTACCAGAGCCGTTAATTTGAAGCCTACAAATAAAATTAACGCGTCTTGAAATTTGCGGACGCTAGACGGCGCTGATATCACGCACCCAGCCAATAGTAATTCAATTATCTACATAAATATAACTGTTACAACCGATATAAAAAGTGTCAAATTCTAAACAGAATATTTGTCCACGACAAAAAGTGAATTCTTTTCACTGATAGTAAATATTTCTTGCAAGTGTTTTATTCAAATACCCAAGAAAGAATATCTAAAACAAAATAAACCAAAAAAATATCATGTCGATAAGTAATCACGGTAAAAGTTATACTATCAATAATAGCCACGAATAATTAGGAAGCTAACAATTAAACAATCAAGAAAGATAATGTTTCAATCGATCAGTATTGGATTAAATGGATAAATCTCAAAATTAAAATGAATGTAAAATATTTGGTATTGGCTAACAGTACAAAAGACTAATTGATTTTAAATTTGTAAGCGACATCTGGAAACCATCAATTAAATGCCTTGGTGACGGGATATGGGGCAAACGAATTTTCATTTTATTGTAAATCGTGTTTTGCAAGAAGAAACTTTAATTTAAAAAAAGCGAACGGAAACTACTTGCAAAGTATTAGTCGACGTCCTTTTAATAGATTTTATTAGCAATAACACAAGGAAGACTAGTAGACGCCCCTATAGTATTGGACCTATTGGTTAAAAGTATTAAAATAAACTCCATAAAGTTTTATTAAAGTTTTATTTAAAATCTTTTAAGTTAAGTAAGTTTAAGTTTTATTTAAAAGTTTTATTTAAAATCAGTCAGACAAATGAGACATCGTGTATTTCCTTTATAAAGAATCAATTTTCTTTTCACAATAGTTTATGAATGCTATTTCTAAGGATTTTTTTAACCAGAGAGATAAAACAAAGTGTAAATTGTTTCTCGTTTTATTCTCTGTACATAGATGTAATATACTAAATCATGAAACTCCCAAGTTCGATAGGATCGTCAAAAAAGTCACATAAAACTTGAAAAACATTCGACATTAATTTTGACAATAACAGAACGAATGTCAACGCCAGTTAGCAGTTCCTTTTTGATTAATTTTGACAATGGCTTCAAATTAAATAAAAATTCGTTATTAATTATTTTCTGTAATTGTTTCTAAAAGCTTATTATATAATTGCTAAGGCTTTATTGTTGTTTTTATTTATTGTCAACAATTTTTGTACATAATAAACATAACGTATAAACGTTTATGTAGACAGCCTTTTTAATTTGTATTATGGTTATAAATTATACTTTATTTTTTGTTCTCTCCTTATTCCCAATCGATATTTTTTTTGTATTTTCATATTGTAAAAATGATCAGCATTTTTAATAAAAAAATAAATGTTCTATCTCTGTAACTGCTGATGTTAATCAGTCACATTTACGCCGGTTTTCATAGCTGCCGTCAGCATGAAAAAATACATTGACAGTATGAGACTATATTCCAACTTACTAAAATATAAACACTCAAAGTTTTTAGCTTGAATTCTTTTATATTAAAATGTAACTTCAACACAATGGCAGAGAAGAACATAACATCCAATTTTCTAAAATGCACGGATATATACTATATTTTACAGCAATACTTGCTCAAACTATATAAGAAATATCATTTAAGCATACATTATATAGGTGTGAAAGGATGAAGCGAAAAGAAGGTCACAAAAAGTGATCTTTATTTATAATATGATATTCTAAAATACATCGAAACGATTCTCTCCTAACTCATGATATTTATTGATACAATGTCTCGAACGCTAGTCTTAATCCACTGGCAGTAAGACATGATTATTATGTTGGGATTAACCTGTCGTTTCAATTGACTGTTGTTGTATTTTACTACGAAAAGGACACATCGAGTAAAGAAATTGTATACTTAAGCTTATCGCAAATATAAATTCTGCAAATATTCGCAAGAATCCGTTAAATAATGTGAACTACAAATACATAGTCACTTTAATTTTCCACTTAATTTATGTTTTTCGAATAATATTTTTTTTGTGTTTTTCGATTTCAGTGCAACTTTTGCCAATTTGAAAGCTCTCGTTTTCTATAGATGTCACGAACAGGATAAATCAGATTATAACACAATCAATGGCAAGGAGAATATTTCTATGAAGCAAATACTAAATGAGTGTATTATTACAAATGTTTTTGTTTTCTTTTAGTTTTTGACAAAATATGAAACCATAAAATAAAATAAAACTATAAATAATATCCAATATGTAATAAAATATATTTATACTTTTACCTATTTATAACTAAAGAAATATAACTCCAATTTAAATTGAAATATACTTTGTGTTTACCTTTATGTATATTGTATTAGTTTTGAAAGCATTGTTATATATAGAGACTTTTATTTGTAAAAAATCGACAGCCAATAAACGGTAAAACTAGGCGTATAACGATTCCAATAATAATTTTATTACATAATTTTGTGCTTGTATCTTGAAGTACAGTGTCATTTCTAAGTTTAATTTTAATAAACAACCAAGTATAGAAAAAAATAATAGATAAACTCTGTCAAAAACAAGCTACGCAATAAATAATAAAACAAGAACCAGGTTATAATTTTTTTCGAGTACCCAAAACGCAGCGTCTAACAACGTTTTAAAAATTCATCTGGAAAAGTAATTTACTCCTCCTAACTTTGCTTGGCTCATTATTTTTCCAAATCTTCTTTCTTTATCTCATTTATTAAACTGATTTATATTTTAAAACTTCCTTAACAACTGTATGATAACTATCTTTTACAGTCAACCTTGTAAATGATTATTTTAAAGAAACTATACCCTATATATGTATATATATATATATATATATATATATATATATATATATATATATATATATATATATATATATATATCGTCGTTTCGAAGTATACCCTACATATGTAGACATTGAAATCTGTTAGTGTAACACCACAAACCATCACCAAGAAGACACGGCATTTCCATTTACATCAAATTCCATTCAAATCCCATCTACCATAAATTTAGATGAGAACAATTAACTTCAACTTTGTATTAAAATGAGAATTTGAAATATACTACTTTACTTAAATCAATCAAGTCTGCTTATAAAGTATCACCAAACATTGTTGATAAGGTTGGTATCAATGTCATTATTATCACGGACACGAGAAAGAAAATGGAACACTCAATCCGGTTCAGCTACCATTAACTTAAAATGTTTCGTTCGATTTGTGCATTTTAAGCCAACCAAAATGAACAATTACAATTTAATACGTACCGCTACATTACCAGGTGGATCCATTCTGAGTACAAATTTAACTAACCCGTTGATATTATTAATCTATAAGACTCACTTCTGGATACCCTAAGAATGAGTATTTCTGAATATATCTAGATATGCTATTTAATTTAATATTGGCAATAATGATTAAATCGACCTTCTTAATTTAAAACACATAGGTCATTATCTTCAACCATTTCAATTATTCTATTCGTCATATACTCAACGACTACGTCATCTAGCGTTCACGATTGTGTCGGCTTTGTCAGCGTTAAATAGTATGAAAGTATATATAAAAAAATATCGTGATATATCTATTATCATGTTTAAATTTATTTAAAAAATGATTAATTTTAAAAGTACAAATTGATTTAAATCGTACTTTTGCTACAGGAAAACTGCTGTGAAATGTCAAATTTCCTAAAAACCATTCTTAATCACATTTCTTTCTTACGTTTCATGGGTTCTTTGTATATAAATTTATGTTCACATTTGCATAAATAGCGTAAGTGTAGCAAAAATGAAAATTAGGTCGAGCAATGTTAACTAGTCCTTATTGTAAAAACGCAATTTATATGTAATATGTGTTAATAGATTTTTTTTATAAATAAGCAATTGGCGGTGTTTCTAACTATCCAAAATAATATTCTTTAAGTATAGAAATTACCAATATTGAAAAATGTGCAAAAAGAGAGTTCTCACGTCAATTATTTAAAATGGTAATCTTATATGAAAATGAAATAATTAATTTTAGGACAATTTCTTGAAAATCATGGTCATATTACATAAAATATATGAAAGAATTCCATCTCTCGAAAGTGCACGTAACGTGATCTGTATGTGAGTATATAATATATAAAAGTCTCAATCTATAGAAACTCGTGTTAAGTTAAAACTAGTAATTTTGTAAATAGACGTAATTTTAGTGTTTTTAACTTAACTTTAATTAATACAACTGAGACAAAGTTAAAATCCTGAAATGAAAACATAATACAAAAACTTTATTAATAAGTTTGGCTCCCAAAAAACCAAAATATTAGCATGCATTTTCTTAATAATGTCATTTAAGAAATAACTAACCTCATAACTCTCACTGCAAAGTTTACATTTATTTCAATTTCTTAAATGTATTTACATTTGTTTTCAAAAGAACAAACGGACCAATAAAACACAATCTTACTGATATCCACCTGATATTTAAGTTACTGGTATTCATACTCCCTCAAACATTTCCTGTCACATATCTTATAAGGATCAGCATTTACGATAGTCACCATCGGTTTCTTGTATACCTGTACCATGTACTTACAGTACAAACGCACGTATAACACATTTACATCTTTGTGTGGGTAGAGGTCGATTTAAAAGAAATTATTTGTTTTTCCTTTGGTATTTCCCAAGTGTATCTCTTACAACTTCAACTCTTGAAAATACGGGTATTTATTCGAACCATTCATATATTTTTCCTGAAATAATTATTTTCCAAAGCGATCACAGTAGCATTAAAGTTTGTTTGCAAATTTAAAGTTGTTTTTATCAGGAACGATAACAGTGAAAACTTAAACTGTATATTAATGAGGACACTAAAAGTACATAGGAAGGTAATATTATAGTTTCTAATTCTCCAACATGGTTCCTGATTCGAAAGTAAAAACACACGGTGTTTTAATATAAAGCTTGAAGAATAATATCTCCTCACATTTAGCTATAACACTCACCTTTATCGACGTTAAAGTTAACCAGAATACTTGCTGCAGTTGCTCAGTAGGCCTCACGTTTTATAGAATAAATGTCATCCGTAGCTAACTTTTCAAGTCTAAATTCTCAGTTCCACCCGACATGAAGTTCGCTACAAATAGTTTCATACTGCAATATTAGGAGTTCTAACCCAGATAAACGTTATGTAGATTGAAATTCATCCTTAGCCAGCTTCTTAAATCTGAATTCTCAGTTCCATCTAAGGTGAAGTTTACCTGCACCGTAAGAATGTCTGGGCTCAATCTAGAACATTCTTAGCAACACTCTCTAATAAAAAACCTTTTCGACTGCATCGCCCCGCTCGTAATACGCGGTGTTGCGTGTCAAATCGAAAACTGTAACTTGGCAAATTCGAACGGTTTCTTGCCTGCGGCTGCATGATTTCGATATTTTACGGCTACAATTTGGTTTTTTGATACAAATTGCATGCATTGTTCGCTCGTTTGTACTGCAGATCGGGCGATTAACAAGACGGTCGACCTGCATGTATATACAGGCGAATTATATCCGGGATTGCATGATGATGTAAGAAGGTGAATGCGGTATTTGTACAGTTACCATATGCAAGAATGGTTATCACATAAGAAAACAAAAAATAAAGAGAAAATTTAGAGGAATTTAAAACCACTCTAAATCAAAAGAATTGGATTATTTAAAAACAATTTTTGGGTAATTCAACCACTTAATTGAAGAGTGCATGGCTAATAAAATTAAATCTTTTATGAAAACTATGTTATTATAGACAATAAAATATGTAGTAGTATTATCAATTATTTATTTGTTTGCTGACTTTAATGTATACAAGAACTTGACAACATTGACATAAGAACTTGACAACATTGAAGACTTGTCGCTATAGAAGCAAATTCTACCGGTGAATCAAAGCACTGTATAATAAAATATGTTATTTATATTGAAAGATGCAACGGACTAGTAATATAATAAAAAACAGTTAAAATGATGCAAATCAGTAACTGTTCATACCCTATTAACAAACAATTTAAAAAACATAGCACCTGTCTTTTAAATGCTTTTATTAACGAATAATAACAATATTTTAGTTATCTATACCCAAATATACAAGATCCTCTTGTTTTCAGTTCAACAAAATGAGTACCATTATCAATGTATTACCAATATTATAACATTCCAACCACAAACTTTAAAGTAACTATCCATTTATTTTTTTTGTTTAATTTTCATTTCATTATTAGAAATCTGTTAAATTTTAATTTGCTACTTTTTAAATTATTTTTACAATTTACTATACATTAACTATCGTGTCACATTTCGAAAATATGCTTTTAATTCATAAAAAGTGAGATTTGAGTTCAGTACAGCAAAAATGCTAATTCTAGTGATTTTTTTAAGTTAAAGAATATACATAAAAGTGACGTATTTAAGAAACAGGTTGTGATTATTTTATTATAAAAATCGATTTAAAAAATTTTTAAATGTAACATGTTTTTTTTAAATTAAATGTAACATCAGTAAAAAATTTACATAAAAGTGACGTATTTAAGAATTAGGACTCGATCGTGATTATTTCATTATAAAAATTGATTTTAAAAAATTGTGAAAATTAATATCTTTCTTTTTATTGCTGAAGTATTTTTTGCTATTTTCACTTTAAATTTATAATCAAATACTTTACATGCAAGAAACATCTGAACAGAAATGTTAATAATGAAAGTTGTATTGTAATGAATGTTGTTTGTAAGGTATTAAAAAGGTAAATAATTATGTTTACCATATATTTAGTTTGGGATATATATGTTTTTTAAATTATAAATTCAGTCTTTACTTACTTTAAATTAAATGTTTTGTAGGTTGATAAATATATATATTCAATGTTGCTAAATTACATTTGATGCTAAAATACATTTGATTTGATAATAATATTTTCAATGTTGCTAAAATATATTTGATCCAAATTATTAAGTTATAATTAAAAAAAAGTCATGAACTTTAGATTATTCAATATATTTTTAAGGTTGATAGAATTAAATGTTTTTGTTAATATTAAGTGAGAAGTTGTTATTAATTTCTTATTTAACTTTTTCTCTCATTATCACCATTCATACTTATGTTCGCCGTTATTAGCGCCGTGGTCACTCCCAGGCTGTAGTCCGCATCCGGACAATACTAGATTATAATTATTTTTATTATACACACCAATATTATTTAAAAGAGACACTTTGTAACTTGACATTTTTTGACCAAAAAAAATGTCGAGTTAAAAAAACAATAAATTTTAAACGGGAGTGAAATACAAATTTGAATTTACTTAAGCCTCTTTTATATTAATTATATTTAATATAAGTTTATAAAACTATATATTATATATAATTGTTTTATAAAAAGTAGACAAAAGTAAAAATTAAATTTGGTATAAAATTTAAATATTTATTGTCATGTTAACGTGGTATAATTATATTTATACTTATATTAGACATAAAAATAATGTACCTGATTTTGAAGATTTGTTTGGTACAAAATTTCTTTAATTTGACGACGATACGTATTTAAATTTTTCAGTAAGACTATGAAAAGAAGATATTGGTGCATTTTTTAAATTTATATGTATCATTACCATATAAGACACGATTAGACTAGATAAATTATATGGATATATTACAATTATCTATTGTACCAAAATATTTTCAAATTTCAAAAATATTTAAAGTTTCATAAAACAAAAATAATTTTTAGATCTCTTTGCGAAACTATCGGCTGACTATTTTTTGTTTTTCTTCATTTTTTAAATATTTTCCGTAAAATTCATGTTCAACTTGCAACTGGTGCTAATGTGTTGAGAAAGTTAATAAGACAATAATATTGAAAGTAATAGATAAATAAAGAGAAACAATGATAAGACAAATAAAAAGCGACAAATGTGTCTGGCTCTTGAATCGAGGTTTCCTAACCTAACCTTGCTTGTAAATGTCATCATTAATATGAGCTTCCTGGAATACAAATTATATATGAAATCTTAATTACCCTGTTAAATTATATATGAAATCTTAATTACCCTGTTAAATTATATATGAAATCTTAATTACCTGTTAAATTATATATGAAATCTTAATTACCCTGTTAAATTATATATGATATCTTAATTACCCTGTTAAATTATATATGAAATCTTAATTGCCCTGTGTAAATAGCGCCAATTATTCGTTTTTTTAACAAGACATTTGGCATTGCCACCTTTATGGAGAGGCCCTAAAATATATTCAAATAAGAAAAAGTGGAGAAAGTATATAATCAAATCTGAGTTGTATTGATCATAAATATTAACAAAATGTCGTAATCGTAATACACTTTTAGAGTATTAGTACTTCTGACGGCTAAACTAGCCGATACAATTATTCACTCGTCTGCCTACCCTTGTGTTTATTGTTACACAACACTTGTTTTTTGATTTATTTTCTTCAACAATTTTTCGATCTTGTCCGGATTTTGAAGTGTATTAGTATCATCATATAAATTGAATCACGTAATTGATAAGATTAACGGATTATTGAATAGCTTAACGTTTCGATATTTTTATTAGCAACAGAAAATCTTCACATTTTTCCCGGCGTGAGTGAGTCGTCATGATATTTTTACCAAGAACCTATGCAGAAACACATTACAATTTTAGTCACGTGAGACTGAATAATTTGAAATCAGCTAAATGGTACAGGGCTTATGTAGAACATAAAGGTGGTCCTTAACCCGAGCGGTTCCCTGTCCATCAAAGAGTGCATTATGAAAAAAAAACTCATCGAGAAGCGTCAAACTAGTAGAATGACAAACGACTTAAAATTTGAGATTGAATGCATGTCCTAGCAAGAGAGATATCATCATATCACAATGCTAAAGTTCAATAACTGGAACCTGAAGATTATGACAGAAGAATACGATTTTCTCAAAAAATGTTGAGAAGGTAAGAGGAAAATGAAGAGTTTTTCAATTTAACGTTACGGACATAATTTTTAATTTCTAAGAATAATATAGTGTCGATGATGGTTTGGACTACTAGTTACGAGTAGCTAGTTAAACCCTTTCGAATCTCAGATTGTTCAATGGGGTGTCTTACATTATAACATTTTTAGTATAACATTTTACATCAGTATAACATTTTTAAGAGACAATTTGACTATGTTTCTGGCACAGAATAGACGTCCACGAGCGTGACATTTCAAAAGGATGAGGTATCTTGTCAGTATATTTTGTACGTAAAAAATGATTTACGAGCAAACGACAATTTTCCACCCATAGCTTGGCCTTCTTCGTCTTAAATCTATTTGACTTTTATAAGTGGAGATACAAGGAGTTGACGTGCTTTAAGAAAGTCGTAATTTGAAATAATTTAAAAGAAATCTGACGGAAATCGACGAAAGTATACGATACCATATTATATGCGATACCATATTTCTAATGAAGAAAACGATCGTAATTAAAAAAATTACGAGATTAATTTATAATAAATATATTTCTGAGAATTTTAATTTAGTTTCAATAATTTCTTTAATTACACCTAAAATTATATTTTTTTATTTATCATGCTTTGGGTTCAGTTTAAGACAAAACCGTATAGGTAGTAATGCCAAATTTCTCTGTCAAAATGTTATGAAATGGAAAGGATTTTGAAGTAGATCCTGCAAAACGCACACTTTTTTTTTAAAATGACGTCAAAAATTAAATTCAAAACCTGTGCCTCCAACAGTTAGTTTTTCAGTAAATTTTTTGGCGCCATGTTAAGACATATATAAGTCAAAGTTTTTACATCAAATAGGTCTATTAATATTCTATAATTATTCATGTCACAAAGAGATATTTTGTCTTCAATAAAAAACAAGAAATAGTTAACTCAAAAACTATAAAAAAATTCTGAACGTGCACAGGAGTGTTTGGGATAGGCGTTAAAATTCTATACTTCTGTGCTTCCGCTTGACATTATTTCTTGTACACCTCATAATATCGTATCGTTATCAGCTCAACAAAATGAGTGCATTTATTAAATACTGCTTTCTAAAAAAAATGTTTAATTAAAATAGTAAGTACACGAATCGAATCAAAATTAGTTAGGTGATTTTTACTTTTACAGCAGCTATATTTCATTGATCTAATTCCCAATTTGACAAAGGAAATCAATAAAAGTTACTTTTTGTCTATGTAGAGGTCTCATTTCAAAAATGTGCCATAAATGCGAAAAAGTAACACCGACAATAGATCTAAGTAAATTAATTAGCAATGATAAAATTTGACAAGATCCTTTCTTTCTATCCCTATCAGCCCCAGCGAGCGTTTCGATCGATTGCCCCACTTGGTAGCCCACATCCAGCTATTACTAAGTTAAGCATATTCAGTGCTCGAGTAATCGGGATTGCAAACGATTATTTCGTGCTCGTGTACAAGGTTTCGGTACAAAAAACGTCACCGATCCCAATACTGATTATTTTCAATACATGCAGGGTTAGATCCAACTTCTTTTCTTACGATCATGTTTTTTGTTTTTTATTTAGTTTTTAAGATATATATATGCATAAGCAATTCCTTTCAGTCAACCATAACACCTAAAGTTGAGAACTTAGTTTTGTGTTTTGTGGATAATTGCACTGGATTGTTAGGCGTCGTAAATTTATCTGTTTGTTACAATATAACATTTAATAATATAACTATGGAATAAATGTTAACCTAATAGTAATTAAATTAGCAAACGATATAGGTATCAACAGAGGCAAGGAGAAGCAAAGGGACGGGATAGCAACTCATTTGGTAGTGATGGAAATTAATATCGGAATATCTATTTCAGGACACATCTGATAACATAAATCGGCGATGCCTTCCGAATGTTAAGATCAAGTTTATTCCCGAGTTTGATAGCGTGTATAGTGAAGCAGTACAGGTGGAAGGTAATGTTATGTATAGGAATAATGAGAGTGAGGGCGAATCCAAAATGTAATCCAAGATCACGAGCTTTGTATTAAGAAAAGAGATACAACGGACTATGGGGATTCTATATCGAAGGTGACTGGAAAATTTACTGAAGAGAAGTCATGGAGTATGTTAAATGCGCCGGTCCCGTATTTCTGTCCTATTAAGCTCGTTTAAATGTTGATATAATAATATCACAGAGTACTTTTACTCCTTTTAATATATATTTAAATGATTACTGAATTTCTGGTATTGATTCTAAAGTTGCAATTGCCTAATATTGTAGTCATTAAATATTAAAAGCTATAATAACAGCAGCCACCTAGCTTATCGACTTTTCTATAAATAAAGCGAGTAACAATTGGTCACTATAAATGCAGTGCAAGACAACAAGTCATAATTTAAAATGTGGTGACTTCACACCCACAGTTTAACACTCATTACGGGTAAGCAGTGAACGTGTCGCATGCAATTAGCAAAGAGCCGAGCCAGACTCACAATCGAGGAGTAAATCATTTGGTCGCCGCCGCTTGGCGCATTTGCATTAAGGTCGTTGGGGGATATACACGGTGCGACTAGATGAGGGACGGAGTCTCTGGGTTCAAATGTTATAAAATTTTGTTACATGAAGAAAAGTGGCACGAGGAACCGCGGGAAAATTTAGGAATTCTCGTAAGCCGTTAGTCACACAGGGCTACGATAGGCGGAAAATTTGATAACTAAAAGTTTATTAGGTTTAACTATAATTTTTGAGATCTAAAAAGGAGCTATGTCCGATTTTGCCCATTTGCAAAATCATGTTTTGTCTATACATAAATATATACAAAATCTCTCACCCATATATATATACATATATATATATATATATATATATATATGTATGTGTGTGTGTGTGTGTGTGCGTGTGCGTGCGTGTGTGCGTACGTGCGCGCGCGTGTGTGTGTGTTTGTGTGTGTGTGTGTATATCTATTGAGTCCATCTGATATGAGAAATTTTTGAAAATTTTAATACATCTTCGTCGATCACCTGATATTTAAACTTTCGAACGACCGATTTTTTGGTTTTGAAATGCATGATCAGTGGGGTTATAATGAAATTAATGATAATGTCCTACTACTTAAATAGGGATATAGTAGTGTATAAAGAAAACATAAAAAACAAGAGAATTGTGTGAATTTATTAGAAAAGATTTTGCATTTTCTTGAAAATATTCTTCTCAGTTTTGTGAAAACATTCCATTCCTTAATTATTTATTGAAGGCTTTAATCTGCAATTAGAATAATTTAATGCTAATACTAGTAATTTATTTCATTCAACCATGTGTCATAACTAGTAATTTATTTCATTCAACCATGTGTCCAATAATTTAATGCAAATACTAATAATTTATTTCATTCAACCATACTTTGCATTGAGAAATATGCGTTTTGGAAGATATTTAAAAATAGTGAAATACTCTACTTAATTTTCACTTAACACTTTTTTAAAAGTTTTACATGTCCGTTTGTCTGTTTGTTCGAGTATAACGTAAAAATAACTGAATATTTTTGAATCCACTCAAATAATCTTAAAGTTAAAACTCAAATTTGTTCAGGAAGCTGTTTATCGGTTTTATTTATATGTTTATCTGCTTGTTTGGCTATGATTTTAAAACAAAAAGTTTCAATTAAAAAAATTTAATAGTACTAATCAAAATTTAAATTAACTTAGTCAAATATCTTTTTATTCAATTATAATTATTATGGTATATTCCCGAAGGAATTTTTAATTTATTGTGATTACTAGCCACAATTAAATGAAACTACGTGATGTAGTATTATTTCTACTTTCTTTAAGTTCCTTACCACGATCTAGGTTTCGTTGTATTACAGCATCTTCAGGTAGGCTATTAGCAAAGATATTAGATCTTTTCTAATAGCCCACCTGAAGATGTAATACAACGAAACCTAGGTTATGGTAAAGAATTAAAAAAAATAGAAATCACACTACATCACGTAGTTTTATTTAATTGTGAATAATGAATTTCTACAAAATTAACGCCAAATATACTCAATATCAGTGACTAATAGCACTAAGAGAATAAGATCAAGCGCCCAGGTTTAAAATTGACGAAGTATTAAGATTGAAATAGGAGAAATAATTCGCCGCAAAAGTAAATAAATAACGTGTACAAAGCCGTGGGCAAGAGTAACGTAACATAAATAGGAAAGGGAAGTGGAATAGACTGGAAGAGGATCGGTGAAAAAGATATATATATATATATATATATATATATATATATATATATATATATATATATATATTTATATATATATATTTATATATATATATATATATATATATATATATATATATATATATATATATATATATATATATATTACAGAAGGCGATGAAGATTTGCAATTAATGAAATAAAAACAAGTAATCAACATAATAGTGTGTTATATTATTCACAAGGCATACGCTGATGATGTTTTTAATGACATAGCGTCTACTTGTATCCAAAATTTAATTTGGTAATGATACTAGCCAAATAGGTATAAAATTCTTTATTCATATTGGTATTTTTAATATAAATTTTTTTCCTAGCTCTAGTGATTCAGTATAAGAAAGGCGAAAGGTAACAAATATTTTATTGTGTGTTTTAAAGGTAACAAGTATTTTATTGTGCATTTTATTGTAATAAGTATTTTATTGTGTATGCCTTTGAACTTAACAGACTTGATGCCGTTATTAAATTGAAAACAAAAGTGTAACATTGTACCGCATATAAAAACCTTAACTAGATCATATAATTTGAACTGTATCCTTTGTCAAGGTCAATTGACTTCTTACAATTCATCACATTCTATACTACTCGTAAGTTGATAAAAACGACTGATTATTCTCCACCATTTTAGTCTTGCAAAATCTACTTTTCCATATGAAAGTAAGTTTATTTTTTCTCACAATATTTTATACTAGTTTCGCGGACCGTATCTACTGTTTCGTTGCTCGTGTAGAGCTGACGCAGGCCATACAGTAGACACCGAGGCGCGGGATGTTGAAGCTGTGATTAGCATAATCATTAGAGATGCGTTGCTAATACTGATGCTCTTTACTTACTAAGATTTGTAGGCTGCTCGGAAAAATAGTGAAAAAAATAGTGCAAGTGTTTATTGTTTATCACGTAAGTGTTCGAGGCCACCTTAATACATATATACTAATATAGGAATAGGTGAGTGCGTATTATATTGGAGTGGAAAATTTATTATAGTAATATTATCGAGTACTTAACATATGTCTCTGGCCGTTTTTTTGGCTGTAGTTTTTATAGCCGGTATGCGGAAGAGGAAATTGGATCTAAATTTTGTAATCCTTGAAGACTAGCTGAAATTTATTTTCTTATTCATAAGGTATGTAGGTAAAATTAAAATTTGTCATCTTCAACATCTAAAATAATAAAAGCGTATGTAAGAATTAGATTTTGATAGAGAATATTGATAATCTTCTGCTGTGATATCAGTGGTACAATGTTCTAGGGCATTTTGCTTATTAAGTATGGCATTGATTTTATTTAGTTCGAATGAACATGTAAGAAAATACTCAAATCGATGGCGAAGAGAATCATCCCGGGCTGAATCGACTTAGCTAGGAATGACATTGAAATTACCAATGTCGATGTGAATAAAAAAAATTGGGAAAATCGATCTAAAACTTAGGTTATCTGTAGAAATGTTAAATTCAATGTGATTATTAGCACTGAGAATAAGACCAAGTGCGAATGGAATGACATTTAAATTACCAATATCGATGTGAATAAAAAAAATTGGGAAAATCGATCTAAAACTTAGATTATCTGTAGTGATGGAATTTAAAAGTGATCATTAAAAAGACTATCCTTTTTTGACTACCTTTAGTGTATGAAATTGGGTTTCTTGCTGTTTGAGGTACTACATTTGCTAGTATAATATTTGTTAGTATTTAAATCTGTTCAATAGAACTTGTTTGCGGTATCAGCAATATAAATTTCGTGACTGTTATGTAAACAAAGTTTAAATATATTCCTAAATAATTGACTGAATCCGTTCGTTAAAAAACGGTGATGAAAAAATTACATATTTTTCAAAAAACTGCTTCACAGTTTTTTGATTTTTATTTCGCGAATTTTTCATGGAATTTTTTTATGGAATTTTTTATATTTTTATTATTTATATATAATATATTCAATATTACATTATTTTCCAAAATTTTTTGTATTTTAATTTAGCAATTACAATTTTTAGTCTTTTTAATATAATAATTTCCCTTAGGGACAAAATGATTTATTACTCTGGCGCTTCGTTTGAAATTTCTGACATTTATTTTGAATATAATTTTTAAAAATACTCAGTGAAAATTGACTTTTTTATTTTACATAAATACGCCAGGATTTACTGGGTTTCAAAAATTTAATATTGCGAATTTTCTTTCTGCTGAATCCATAAGACGATTAATAAATATATATAAAACAAAAAAAGTTAATTTAATAGATGTGTGTTATAGAAGGAACAAGTTGAGTCATAGAGAGAATCAATCATTCTATGAAATGAGACATTATCCCATTGAATCTCTTTTTCCTCCAATGAATAATTGAACACTTTAAACCCACACTACGCCTTGTCTAATAATCATATATAAAACTGATTTGAAATATGTTTCAATCGTTAAATATATTGCAACGTACTCATTGAGCATAAGTCCGTGTATAGACTTCGGCTTATTGCCGCGTGGGATGATGCTTTCGTCTATTAAATCATTGTTAATGAGATCCAAACACGATTCGCTTTCATTGTATCCTAGTTATACCGGTATGGAAAGCCATTCGCTTAATGCAAGTTTGATGTGGAGGTATAATCTTGTCTGGAGGAATAATGGCTAAATAAATCTGGATAGACGGCTCCGATCAGGGATGTACTCTTCTTTAGTCATTGCAGTTCTTACTATAAATACGGTGGAGGTATATTACGATATTTATGACCACTTCTAAAGCTAATTTATTAGTGAATTGAAGAGTTATCCTCAAAGCTTTAAGAGAGTTTATAAGACAATTTATCTCATAAATTTCATCTTGAAAATTTACTGCGTACTGTGACTGGTGCACTAAACGTTTTTCCTTTATGGAGCAGCGTAAAAGTGCATCGAACCATGAACGCATATCAAGCTTTAGAAGTGAAACTGGAGAAACGATTTGCTCAGTATAAAAATGTATCTCTCGGTCTCCACTTTTTCGTTTTACGAAAATGATATTGAATTATTTTTATCTCAATTTTGAGGTTAAAGTTTCCTTGAAAGCGGAGAAAGTATTCAAATAATATAAAATATTTTATGGTTTTGCTGTTCACGTGAAAATCTGAGGTTAAAGTTTCATTGAAAGTGGAGAAAATATTCAAATAATATCATAAAATATTTTATTGTTTTGCTGTTCACGTGAAAATCTGAGGTTAAAGTTTCATTGAAAGCGGAGAAAATATTCAAATATTATCATAAAATATTTTATGGTTTTGCTGTTCACGTAAAAAAATATTCCTGCAATCGTAAAATATAATTTATGATTCACTTATAAACATTGAAAAGAGTACAAAGCTTAATAGTTACTTGGCCGAACAGCAAAAGTTCAAAGAACAATAATTACCACAGCGTCTTTCATAGTTGTTGATCGGTGAATAATTAATCATAACTACAACCTTAAAAAGAAAATTGAAGATGTGACAAAACTATATTTACTTGCCAAAATGAAAAAAAAATAGCAGAGTTTAACAGATCCTGGGTAAGACAGAAAACATTTTTAAGCATATTAATTATCACAATACCTCCCAAAATTGGAGCTGATGCATATGATTATAGAAAATTTCAGATGCAATGAAATTATGCTCACTTAAGCTAAAAGCATAAACCCTTTTTTAATAGTTTATTAGCAAAATGTATTTAATACAGTGTGACTAGGTTTGTTATCTAATAGGGTGTTTCTAAAAATTAAGCTTCCTATTTTTTGGTGATAATGTAGGCATTCATCGACTAATTACCTGAATGTAGTACTAAATGGCTTTTACATTTTCCTTCCACATTCTGGATATTTTCTTCACACCTTCAGTAAATTTGAATTGAATTTATACAGGTATTAAAAAAAGTGCATACGATGATATAAAATGTAATTTATTGAGACCTGAAAGCATATGAGAACATAATCACAAAACGACTTTGTCACAATACTTGTAGTTTACCCATAATGCAATTTATTGTTTAAATACAAACATTTGTCGATAAGTCGATGTACAATGTCACAGTAAAGAAATTAATTTGTCACCAATATCGGGGTCGATAGGAAAGGTACGACTAGCGTGGGTTTCGAACATCAGAACCCTTTCTCTTATCATCGATAGGCTAAAAAGAGCACAAATTTATTGCTTAGGTGATAAATACAAATAGCGTTAACGAAAGTTGAACAGAAGATATCGGTTTGTTTTGTTTTTTGAGTGTCGTTTTTATCCAACAAGTTAACTAATTTCTTAATTATTTTATTCACTTTTATTAATTTTCTTTGAAATGGGTTTATCTTGCCCGACTTGCTTTTGATTGTTCATAAAATCGTGGGACATTGATAGTGATCAGCAAGGTACAAATTTATTAGACGATGTACATAAAGAATTTATCAAAGGTTAAGTGGAGAAAGGTAAGTTGTCGATCTTAAATCATTTCTATTCAAAGGAATTTACTAATTTTAAAACTTTTATTAGGTTTAAACTTTTATTAGGTCTTAGAAAAGAGTTTTTGTACTGTAGATTTTTTATTGGTCTCTAATTTTGGGCGTCAGTAAAATTGAGTGGTACCCAATCTGAAATAAATTGTGACACGTAGGTGGTTTTGTAAGATTTAACGTACAGTTCTCTCCTGAATCTGCGATATACTAGATTTCTTTATGAGTATTGTTTTTAATTAATAATATGGTTTCCATACGTCAACATTTCAGTTTTAGTATTGGCTCCTCCACATCCCATAAGAGAGAATTTTGCCTTCCAAAAAGTGGTTTTATTAGCCGTAAATAATAAATGTTTTGCAAAGAAAATGACGTCGGTTATTTGAAGCTTATTGAACTATTTTTCTTTAGGTATTAGTTAAATATTTTAATGTTAGATTTATGTTAAACATTTTAATTAATCTCTATACAATAATTTTGCTGTTAAATATTTAGTTTAATTATTTTTATGTCGAATTCACAGGCCTTAAACGCAGGTTAAATGAGTAAATTATCTTCTTACCATTAACTGGCGACTTCGTATGCAAGGAGTTCTGAAATTAAAGTGTTTTATTGCATTTATTTTATGCTCTTATGTTTAAACAAATAGTTTAATTCAAATGCTGTTTGGACCGATTTGTGTTTACTTTTTTCCTTCCTCGGCCTGCTGATGCGTGTTTCCACAACTTCTTCACTGATTTTGATTAATTTTCTTTATCATAACTTCGAAATTGTTGAGATGTCACTATAAAAAACTGTGAAAATAGACATATTCATGTAAATAGAGAGACAGTTAATTTTTTAAAGATATGTTCATTTTAGTGACGGAATATGCAAAAGGAAAAATTATTTAAAACTGAATATTCGAAGATCTTTTTCGAATATTATTTTTTTTATATTATTATTTTTTTAATATCGTAATGTCGTTAAGCTGTAGCAGCTTTACCCTTCCTACCGTTTTAGAATATTTTTTTTCAAACATAAGCTTCATATGAAAATTTCGATTAATATTAACAAAATATTAAAAGAAATCTTAAATGAAAAATAGGGGCGATTTCTTATTCATATATTCTATCGAGTAGACCTCTCATTGATTAAATAGACATTTTAAAATTAATACGAGCTTTTTTATCTACCTTTACAAAATGTTTTGTTGCAAAGTGAAGTCAAAAATGTTCTCCCTAATTTTTTTTAGGTACTTTTTATGCTATTTTTGCAAAGTATTTCATTTTAAAGCAACGTCAAATATATTTTCATAAAATTTTTCAACCGTACCCATTGTATTTTGCAAAAAATTTACGTACCTTTTAATTTACTTTTGGTAAATATTTTATTTCAAAGTGATGTGAAAAATTTTCCTTCTAATTTTTTCTACCATTGGCTTCTGAGAAAATTTTAGGTACTTTTTAATCTATCTTCGTAAAATATTTTGTTTTAAAGTGATGTGACACATGTTTCCTATAATTTTCCAATCATGGGCTTTTGAGAAAATTTTAGCTACTTTTAATCCACCTTTGTGGAATATTTTGTTGATCAAAGTAATGTGAAATATGTTTTTTATAATTTTTTAACAATGGGTTTCTGAGGAAATTTCTTGTATTTTTTAATCTACCTTTATAAAATATTTTCCTTTAAAGTGACGTGAAATATGTTCTTTTTAATTATGAACGATGGGTTTCTGAAAAAACTAAGGTACATTTTAAGCTACCTTGGTGAAATATTTCTTTTTTTCAAAATGAAAGAAAACATGTTCTCTAATTTTTTAACGATATGTTTCTGAAAAACAATTAGGTCCATTTTAGTCTAGTTTTGCAAAACATTTTGTTTCAAAGTGACGTAAAATATCTTCCTTCTTATTTTCAGTCATGGGTTTCTGAGAAAATGTCATACACTAGCATTTGATCCCAATTTTCATATTAAATTCAGTTGAAATCAATTAAAAATTTTAGGAAATATAAACAACTACCTAACTGTACTTTAAGCTTATTCCGGCGTACCTTTTTCCTGCTTAATGCTTTCATTTTTCATGTATAATATCCGGTTGTAAACCGACAGCGTGCGCTGAGGCGCGGTGCTAGTTGGATTAATGTCGCTTGTTTTCCCACCCGCTCAAAAAGCAATATAACTAAATTAATTTTAATCTTAGGTTTGGATCTTTGTTTTAATATCATAGTAATAAACTTAGTTTAGCATCAATGATATTTTGACATTTATTGATAGGACATAGAAGAATATGTATTATATTTTGAATACATATATATTTTGAAATACGTCGTGTATTAAAAAAAATCGATTTGAAAATTTTCATACATTTGTTTGCGCGGGAATATGTTTTAGCTTTTATTCTTTTACGTAATTCATCTTTTTGTTAATACTGTTTGCTTATCTATTTTCTTTTATATCGATTCGTGTTTTTTATATATTTTTTTATGTAATCCATTTTGATTACTAAATTTTTTATGTTTTGGGTTTGTCTTTTTTTTAATTAAGCATTAGGGTTTGTATCTATAAATTTTTTTAAGTAACCCTTTTTGCTTATTAATTTTTTTTACATTTTGGTTTAATTTTAATATCAATTCGTATTTGTGTTTACAAACTATATACAATGGTAGTTGGCGCACCGAAGAAAGACCTAACCTACATTTCATCGTCATAAATAACATTCTAAGTGATATTATAATCCTAATATCATGAATAGAAAAGTGTATTTATTTGTAATTCTTTCAAGTCATAATGGAGCAAAAGATCAACGTGACTTTCTGCACAGAGATAGTTGGCGAGCCAGGAAATAACATGTAGGCTTCTTTTAAACACGGGAAATCTAATATGACAATCCGAACTTATGTTAAAAACTCAAGTGTGTATTAGTTTGTCCTTTTTTAGCATAGTAATAGAGCTACAGATTGACGTACTTTTCAGCACAGAGATAATTGGAGGGCCAGGAAATAACACAGGCTTCTTTCCAATCCGGGAAATCTCATCCTAACTAAAACAAAAACAAAAAAAATTAAAAATTACAAAAGTGTGTTTGTTTTATCCTTATTTCAATGGCGCAAAAGACCGACGTGGTTTTCTGCACAGAGATATATGGCGGACCAGGAAATTTCATAGGATACTTTACCGGGAAATTTACTTTTACTAAAACAACAATAACTACCAATATTAAAAATTCGAAAGTCTGCTTGTTTATCCTTCGCTGATGACGCGATGGAGCAAAATATTGATATTATTTTCTGCACAGAAATAATTGGCGGACCACGAAATGACATAATGCTACAATCGCAACCTATTTCAAAAATTTCGAAAGTGTGTATGTTTGTCTTTCTTTCACGTCGCAATGGCCAGGAAGTAATACTGGCTACTTTCCAATATGAACAATCTTATCCTAACTAATACAGCAAACCCAAAATTTACAAACGTGGAAGTATATTTGTTTGTCCCTTCTTTCACGTCACAAAGGTATAACAGATCAACATGATTTCCTGCACAGAAATAGTTAGCGGACCGGAAAATGACACAGACTATTTACCAACCTGGGAATCTTATCCTAACTAATATTACAGTCCCAACTAACATTAAAAATGTATGTTTGTCCTTCTTTCACATCGCAATGGAGCAATAGATCGACGTGACTTTCTGCACAAAATTAGATAGTGGATCAGAAAATTAAATAGGCTAATTACCAATCCGAGAAAACTCATCCCGCTTAATATGGCATTCCCAAATGACATTAAAAATTCAAAAATATATGTGTGGGTTCGTCTTTCACGTCGCATCGGAACAATACAAAGGCGTGACTTACTGCGCTGAGATAATTGGGGGAACAGGAAAGAACATAGGTAAAATACCAACACGGGAAATTTCATCCTAATTAATATAATCCCAAAAATACTAAAAATTGAAAAGTCTGTATGATTGTTCTTCTCTCATGTCGCAATGGAATAAAAGATCGACTTGGATTTTCGCACACAGATAGTTTGCAGGCCAGGAAATAATACACGCAATTTCTCAAAGTGGACAATCTTATCCTAACTAATATACCAATCCCAAAATTTACGAAATAATGGAATTATTTCCTTGTCCTTCTCTCGTGTCACAATAAGGCAACAGATCAATATAATTTCCTCCACAGAAATAGATAATGGACCGGGAAATGACACAGGCTACTTTCCGATCTGGAAAATATTTTACAAACGAAAACAAAAATCCTAACTAATTATAAAAATTCGAAAAGTGTTTGTTCTTCTTTTACGTCGCAAAGGAGCAATAGAGTAACGTGACTTACTGCATAGAGATAGTTAGGGGATCAGAAAATAACTAAGGCAAAATACCAACCTGAAAAATCTCATCCTAACCTATATGACAATCTCAAATAATATTAAAAATTCAAATTTCATTTGTTTATTCTTCCTTCACATCACAATGGAGCAACGGATTAACATAATTTTACACACAAAAACATCTGGCGGACCAGGAAATAATATAGACTACTTTCTAATTCTATTTACATATAGCAAACTATTACTTCGTCCTTCTTTCGCGTTGTAATAGAGCAAAAGATTGATTTTCTACGCAAAGAACCCGAAAAATTTCGTCTAACTAATTCAACAATTTAAAATTAAAATTATAACATTTATATAAAATACATGAAATGGAAATAAAGAATATATAATTTATAATTTTGGCTATTTTGCGTTTATTTTAACCACGCTGACATTCGCTGAATATCCAATTTGACGGGACATCTAAAAGAAATAGTAATAACATTTTACACTATTAGCATAGTTTCGTGGACTTAATTGTTTAAATAATCATAGGTCTGTATTTATACACACATACACACACACACACACACACACACACACACACACACACACACACACACACAAACACACACACACACACACACACACATATATATATATATATATATATATATATATATATACATACACATTATTTTTATTAACACTAAACTTAAACTGTTAAATACCAAACTGAAAATAATAGCACCACCTCCATCTACCACAATTATAAATGCAGGTTTGATCTATTTTTTTATATGAAAATAATTATACCACATATTTCTAGAGTTTATAATAAACTTTCCAAAATGCGTTTTTCGTCAAAGATATAAATACGCTTCATTTAAAAAATCATATTAACAGTTCAAAGAGTCACATATAATTATCATCCGAGCGGCTAGCTAGTTATTGAGGCGGTTAATTTAGTTTGTTAATATGTATAGTATGGTGCTAGTTTATCGGAGAGAGAAAGGTGCGGTGCTTAGAAATCAAATTCTTCGCTTTAACAGGTCTAATGCAGAGATGGTGAAAATTTATTTCATTTAAGAATGACAGAAAATAGGAATGGATAGAAATAAAAACTCCAAAGAGCGATTGCATTAAATAGTCACAGTTACAGATTATATAACTGTGTAAGGAAATTATACATTGACTGTTAGGGAGTCAAGTGATAAAACTAAACGTATAAGAGATTAAGCTTTTTAGAGTTTCGTAACTCAAGGGTTTTGTAAATACTTAGGCATATATGAACATTTAAATATGCAGTCGAACACGCGAACAATATTTATCTTAAATTATTTACAACTGTCAATGTTATTTTTCATTATAAGAATATATTGTCAGTCTATCTTTCATGGGCGTGAATATATATTAGATTATTCAAAAATATTTTCGTTTTATTACTCATAACGTTTAAAGTATCTAATATTTACTTTTTTTTTTTTAATTTATTGTTTAAATATAGGATATGAAAAATGTTAGAGCCAAATTACAGAATTTTTATGATGACATCTCTTGGATGAAACTGTTAACTACTTCTGATGTCGATCTTGATAGTCCGCCAAACCGTAATCGCTTATTAAAAAAAATAAAAGCAGATCTTTTACCTTATATGGAGAAGAATATTTTAAGTTTTCTTTTACAATAAATTAAATTTAAATATTTCCAGTTTCGGGTCAAGAAATTATATATTTTGTGTGAATGTTATATTTTGTTTAGAAGCCCATGGCAGACTTACATGTGGACGGACGGACGGAAAGATAGATAGCGTTGCCACGACAACTAGATTTTGATTGGATTCTTCGAATATGAAACTTCAAAAAATGGAACTCTTTTAAGATATAAAGCACATATAATAATTGCGTGTTTGACTGTTTCTCATAACAGTTTTTCTTGGAAATCGTTTTTTTAAATTTAGCATGATCAGAAAATATATATATATATATATTATATATATATTAAAAAATATTTAAATATTATATTAATTTTAGAGTGGGCCAATGAAGTAATTGAGAAACCTTTTTTTTAATTTTAAATATCAAATAAAAAAGAAAGCTATCAGGATTCCAAAAATATTTTCATTAGAGCAATTTTAAAGATGTTGTTGAAATGTCCACAAAAAATATACACCCTGCTAAAAATGTCTACAAAATACATAAAACCGGATATGTGGTTATATTTTTTTTGAGATGGAAGATAACAGGGGCTGCATATATTTCGAAGACGCTCTAACTTATTTAATAGATCTTCAGATAGACCCCGACAGCCACACAACTCCATAGTTAAGTGGAGGCAGCAGAACTGTTCGTGCGGAGGCAGTAGAACTATGTTTAAATAATGAGCATGATTATAAATATTTTTAAATAGTCTAACAAATATAATATTTACTCTTGAAAGTTTAATGTTTTGTGTGTACTTAAGTATATGTGGAAACCTCATGATGCGAGTTCGAGTGTTAGCATAAAGGGTTCTATTTTGACTTAATTGTAGTTAAACAAATTGTTATAACGTAATGATATATTTTGATGCTATGAGATTTTAATAATGGTTTTCCAAAATTAATAATATTAATATTTGCTAATTTATAAGATTTTATTGTTATTTTAATTCAGAAACAGTAATAATAATTAAGTATAGTGAGACCTTTCGATATGTGTCTTTTTTCCATTCGGAATTTTGCAATTCATAATCTTCCCCTAGCCGCGATTTATATTTTATATATCAAAGTTTACACAAGTTACCTTAAAAAATCTTGCTAAAAATAAACTTCAGCTAAAACACGAGGATTTCTAATGGCTTAAAATCCAGTATCTTTTATTTTTTAATATAAGCGAATAAATTTATTAAGGATGTTACGTCGTATTTTATTTGTGGAATGAAATTGGTTTATTGTTTATTTTCATTATTACATTTTATTCTTCTGTTTTGTACATGCCATTTTTAATCATTACAGAGTAATGTAAAGTTCTTTTAATCTGTTTTGGTATTAAAAAAAACTTAACAGTGGCGTGCAGTGATTTTTGGGAGGGGCAAGCTGTGAAGGGAGAGATATATAAAAAATTATATAGATACACACAAATGTGTAAGCGTCCACCCACCGCCCCTGATAGCGCTGAAAACGGCATTGAAGGTATAATAGATTGAAAACGTGTTTCAAAAATTCAATCGTAGGCACTTGAAATCAATATACTCTCGACGTAATTCCCGGATTTATCGAACTATGGTCTTAATCGTGGCCATGAAAAGATAATTCTTGCTACTTAAAAATAAAATTTAATTTTACAAATTATTTTATTTAAAATGCAACTTCTGATTAGCCACCAATAAGTTTTTTTTATATTAAATGAAAGAATAAACATAGAAAACGACGTATTGAGAAGAATTAAGGCTCGGACACGATTATTTCATTATAAAAAAATTAATTCAAAAATGCTTTTCTATGAGGAAACGGTTGTCAGTTGGCTGTCAAACATAAATTTTATAACCTCACGTTATGCGATTGATTTGCGCAATTTCATATTTTTATTTTGTTCTTTACTTCTTTTTTTAATACCAATTCGTCTTTGTATTTGCAAATTCTTTGTCTGGTGTTACTAAAATAGTAAATAAGTCGAAAAACTTACAATGGAAACTTCCTTGACAAACTGAAGTTGTGTATGAAAACTTTTCTCAAATTACTTTTTTAATAAAATAATCGGGATCGAATCATACTTTTGTTTATTTCTTCGTTTTTCAACCATTTTTTTTCATTTCAAATAAAAAAAATATGGAAGTTCACATTTGTGCTAAAATGAACATGTTCGAATCAATACTTGAAAAAATCAATACTATTCATAAAAATTGCTATGAAAATAGTGTATACTAGATTTATTACGAACGTATAATTTCAAAATTGACTTCGATTTACCATTTCTAATTATATTATTTCTTTCACTAAAAGAAAAATTGAAAAAAATGAATCGTAATAAAAAGTAACATTTGATAGACGCCATTGTCTCACGGCAAAAAGGCACGTCAAAAAATAAACTAATGAAATTTTAATTTAATGCGCAAAGAAAACTTCAATGCCAAAATATATTTCACTGACAAAATATAATAAGTATATTTATAAATCGGACAACCATTAAAATTATAAAATTATTTTCGAAAGAAGACGATAAACTGACAGCGAGCTCGTTATAAAAACACAATGATTCATTGTTTATATGCAAATATCATAATTACGGCATTGTTTCAGTCTGAATAGAGCTGATAATCTAACAAGATGTTGCGTGCCTGGAGATTATGAACTGACGTTTTGAGACGGAAGTAATCAATTTTAATTTCATATGGACCATTTCTGATTCGAAAAATTGTTTTACTTCTTATAATATGGGTGTGAAATTTGTACGTTTTATCTAAAATTCCAGCAACCGGAAATGCTCGCTTTGTGTGTGCGAACTACAAATCATATTTCCAAGTGTGGCTTTCGCTTGAAAAGCACAATTTAAGCACATTTAAATTTTTGTAAATATGTTATGTATGTGTTAAATATTTAGGGGAAACTACGTGTAATTGCTTATAAGGCACTGCGCGATATTGGAACTCAATATCCCTTTTAATCCTATTTGAAGTGGAAATATAATTTTTAGGAACTTTCCCAAAAGTATATTACAAGACAAAATTTGTCTTTTCGATCATATTTTCTGTTTTTATTTTTCATTTCAACAAATATAAGGGAGGATAAATTCAACTGACCAATTTTCGTGATTGTCTTTCAGACAATGAATTTTGTGAAGAATTTTACTATAAGGTGAAGTATAGGAAAGTATTAAAATTTTATATTCGTGAAAAAATGGATCTTAATATTGGAAATGGCTAAGCAGTTTGAGATGTGTAGATTAAAAAAATGACGCGAAATGAAAAAAAAAAGGCTGTGCAGTAAATAGCCCTGGGTTGACATGCAGCCATTTTTATCATTTATGTTGATTCTCGTATCTCTAGCTATAATTTTTTTATTACCAAAAATAATCAATTTGATTTTTGAATGAATATGTTTCTTTAATTTTCCGTAATACAGGCTGTATGTACGCAAATTGACATGGATATTGGTTTATTAAAAAAAGCTCATTTTAATAAAGTATTTGATTTACATTGTTTAGATACCTTTGCGAAGAGCTTTCAAAGAATATGCAACGTTGAGTAGCTGCTAATGATTTTATTATTTTTTTTTACCCAAATTATAATTAGAATTTTTATAATTAGAAAAAAAAAACAAACGTTACATCATGAAGTTGTAGAATAGAAAAAATATTATCATTGTTTTTTATTGAAAGCAAAGGATCGTAATTTTATCTATTCATTACAGGATTTAGTTCCACACTTAGAAATTTCATAACGGTTTTTGCCTGCGACTTTCTTCCCTGAATTTGAATTTGATTACTCATTGATTAGTTATATACCTTATGATTGACATTTTTTTGTTTATATCCGACATTTTAAAGTTGCATCAAAAATGTTTATTTAACTTTTTCAAAGGTTTTAATAAATATACTTTTGAAAACCTCATCTAATTTTTTTAATATTGTATAAATTATGAGAACCTAAAAAACTTGAAATTAGTTGTTTTTTTGCTTTATAAAACAACAAATATAAAAAATAAAAATATTTTTCTTACGCTCTTCGAAATTAAATAGTGATAGTTTCAAAGGTTTTACGTGATAGTCTTTCAGACAAAAGTACAAAAAAACTTGCATCATCTTCTTTAGCTAGTTTATAGTTCCCAGAATCATATATTCTCAAAAAAGTAAAATATTATTTGACTGAATTATTTTATTTTATGTTCGGGTTTTTCTTCATAGGTAAATAACCATACACGGTACTGTTTAAGATTTATTGTTACAATGCTTTTTTGGTTATTTTCGATAGACAAAGGCAACTCTAAAAAATCGTTCATGTGCATTCATATATTCGATATGGTTTAATGTGGCGTTAGTACCGTTTATATTTGGCGATGTACTCGTTCCTCCATCTGATCGCACTCTGTGATTCAGATCAGTCGTGCATGAGATGCGTGACTGACCTGACCTCGTTTTTGCGAACCTCTTATTGGTGAAGACAAAAAATTTCGAAACAAAAACCTGACATTTTGCTCTATCGCTAAGTAGATTGTAAATAAATATTGACTTTATTTTGTTGAAAAAAAGTGTTATTACATTTTTTTGATTAATATTATTAAGTGAAGATACATGAAAAACACTTCGTTAATAACATGTTTATTAAAAAGCTTTGGCAGTAAATCTTAAAATCATCTACGTAATTATGTAATGGTTATGCAGGTAATTGAATAAGAACAGAGTAATAACAACAGAAAGCTGATAATTAGTGTTTGAACTATGCATTAAAGTTCCGCTCATTAGTGCAAATTTATATTTATTTTTGACTTAATGTACATGCACTTAAAGAGATCGAAACGTCATTTGTTTGTTTTGGAATCGTTGGAATCGAGTTATTTGGATTATTTTGTCCAATATTAATAATTATAAATTTGTTCTTCGCAAATTATCGCGCAATTTTAAGCTACTGTTTCGGTAATAAAGGTAACATGACGAAATTATAAGTGCGTCTGTGAAATTCTAAAGAAACTGACATGTTTAAAAAGAAAGATTTTTTTTGCTTTAAATGTCAAAAATATCTAAAATGTCATAATTAAAACGCTATTAAGGCATGATTAAAACGCATACCCAATATTTTCTTAATATTAAGGCATGATTAAAACGTATCCCTAATATTTTCTTTGTATCTTTATTTGTTTTGTTTCATTCTCTGGTCTTCAAAAACGTTTTATAAACCTGTTTAAGAACAGGCACATGTATTATGGTTACATAAAGAAAGAAAATGAGAATAAGAGGAATCAGGATATGAGAATGAAAAGTACTCAAATAGATCTTTAATGGTAAAAATACCTGTTCGTAAAATAAAAAAATATACATTTTATAGTTTAAACTTACGCGATAGACAAGGTTTCAGATTACCAAGATGGCATTTGAATAGCATTAAAAATATTCGTGAAAAGTTTGATTTCTTATGTGTATTAACACACATTAATGTCCTACCTAGTGTATTGAAAATAAATCGTGTTGTTAAATAAATTATACGAGTTAGTTGGTCATCATAAATTTCAGCAAGGTTCTTTTCCAATAACCAGCAAAGATATAGCATTGAACCAGGTGGATAAGTTGTAAAATTTGTCTATATCTGCGTCTCGGTACCCATTATGTAGCTGGGTTTAGATCGATTGTAATGTAACCGATTTGTTTTATTCTAAAGTCGTGTTTCTAGGTATTAATAAGAATGTGTGTCGTTTCATGTACCATAATATAGTATGTTTTATCTGTAATCGATGTGTAGATCACAAATAATAAATAAAAATATGTCAGGAAGTAAAGGGGAGGAACAGGATTAAGGTACACGGGTGTGGGAAGGGGGTTAACAATGGGGAGCTACGAAATAAATTTTATTTAGACAACCTTTGTATGTGTCTGTTCACGGCGTATTCCAAATATTGGAATCTAACTTATTCCATAGTTTGGCACCGTAAATAGTGAAGAAATATCCGTAGGGGTTATCATGTTTGATACCTGTATTTGGAGACTTTTTCAAGTTAATTTTCAAATGACAATGATAGAAAAATAAAAGTAATTGTAATAAAATAGAAAATATGTCTTAATACTACTTACCCTCGTGTCATGTTTTATTTGCATCGATTTGGTAAAACATGTTGATGAAAATGAAAAATCATTACTCCATCTTAACAAATATATAAGAAAAATGTCAAAAATGAAAGAAGAAACAAAACAAAAATCAAGCAATAGTGAATACTTTCCCTATCAAAAGTAAGCCTGGTTATACAATAATTATAAATCGTTTACAAATCGCTATGAACGCAGTATTCAACGCTTGTAAGTTTGTACATATTCGTATGACCTAGTAGGGTCTGTGGTAAAACCGTCTTCGTTGCATAATTGTTAGTTGAGTATTTAGCTTTGAGATTAATTGGAGTTTATTCCTTAAGAATCGATCTTTATATATAGCGCCTTTCGATCTTTATATAAATATAGAGCTTTATATATCTATATATATCTTATGAACCCTGTCTTAACGGTAAGAGATGTATTGGTATTAATATCATCTATCATATATTTATATTTATATACAGCGTTTCCTATTTTATATATTCCGGAACCGGTAGCGCGTCTGAGCTCAAGCGTACAATGTTTTCTTTTCATTTTAGTTTTTTATTTTTTTACTAGTACATGAACTAAATATGCAGGAAAGGTATAAAAAATCTAAATATAATATTGTATAACAATATCTTATTTGCAGAAAATCAGATGCTATTTCCAGTTAGCTGCCTATTGCTACTAGTTCCAATTAGCATAGCGGATAGATCAAGAAAGTCAAAGCGATGATGCGGATAAAGAAAACGAATCAATTGATGACGAGTATCAAATTACCATTTCAGAGATATTTGTTTTGCAAACATTGAGTTTTATGTCACTATCTGAAAAAGTACCACTAGAAACTAGATGTAAGACATTTCTGATAAAAATAATTTTTGTTCCTGATGGTGACTGCTGATATTTCGCGCACCTAATCCCGAATAAGTTTTTAAAAAACAAGTTATTATGGTTAAGTATTTATTTTAACACGACAGTTGTATCTACAAGAGAAGTACCAATATTTCTTGATTGTTTATCTCCAATAAGCGATACCTCTCTTTTAGTCAGATTACGTGATTCACATTATTGGAAGAGAAACTAAAAATGTCTTAGGGGTTTCTCAATTGGGTCAATATTATACATCTAAATTATCTGTCAAAAATTAAATTTAAATTAGATTTAAATTCACGCAATGCTAATCAACCAACTGTATTTTTTAAATTTAAGTTAAGACCTGACAATTCAAATAAACTCATTTCATCAACTAAATCGTGAGTAACACATTGGTTTTAGTGACCAGGTGATTAAAGGAATTGAAGGAGCCATTGTATAAAGCGTAAGCTGTGTCTGCGACTCCATTTGCATGAAATTCACTTATGATGTTTAGAATAACCATCATATGTCAAAATATTGACAATCGATGAAAACTGAATGGATAAATATGGACACAATATATATTTTTAAAAAGAAATCAACACGTAGACTTCTTTTTCAATGAGTGTAAAACTTAGAAATACTGCTAATAGGTGGCGTTAGTTGTCTAAAACCAAGTTAAAAAAGTCTAAAACCAAGTTAAAAAAGTTTATTATTTAAAAATCCCATCAGTGTAGTAATCACTATTGTAGACCATAAAAAGAAAAAGTCGATCGGGTTTTGGAAAATGTGCCCATTTCTTTGGCGTACCATGCCAACGCGCTAATCATTACACCACGGCTGACTGAGGTGAAATGCCAAAAGTAATGTGAATATTATTATTATTCTCTTTATTTTATATTTATTTCTGCAATATCTTTGAGTATAATTTTCATTAAACACTTATACGTTGGCAGTACGAATATCGTAACGTTTATAAACTCAGATTTTAAAAAAATCTATAATATCAACATAAAAGTATCTTTTATGTTGTTCTAGGGCACAAACTATTACCATACCAAATTTCACCAAAATTCATATAGCAGATTTTGCGTGATTGACGAACATATTAATTCACAGACAGACATCCAGATAGACAAAAATTCAATAAATAGGATTTCCGGCTTCTATTATGGTTCTATACGCTAAATCAATCATTTTTTAAAATATTTTCCCTCTAAAGAATTCACTCTGTTGCAAGTTTTATTATGTTTAGATAAATTCCATTGCAATAAATTCTTTATCTCAATATTTAATTGAAATCATTTATATTGTATTCACGGTTTATAAAACTGATGAATACATTTTATATTTTTTAAAGCTATGGCCATACAAAATGGCGTTATAATTATGCAAATTGTATTGGACGATACAAATGGCTTGTAAAAAAAACATTTATTTATTGTCGATTTTTCTTGATATTGCAAAACGTATAAACGATAAAAACTGCGAGCTAACCATGTCGGAATTGAAACAAACAGCTCAGTTAACAGAAAAAAAGCTAACGAATCGCGTAAAATAATTAAAATATCGTGGGTTATTGAATTTGTTCTCGGCATAGCGTCCGGAAAATAATAATTTTTACATCACGCTTTGGACAATAAAATGGTAACGAAGATGATATCTCTCTATTAGTTAGCTGGATACTTAGAAAATGTTTTGGTAAGGATTAACTTCCGCTAAAAACTTAACTGATCAAACTATTCAAAATACTGCACATGTTTTATCACAAAAGTGGAATAATTGTAAGAAAGAAATACATCGTATATGAAATTAAAAATGAAATTTACATCACGCTTTGCAATGGAGATATCTCTATATTAGCTGGATACTTAGAAAATGTTTCTTGGTAAGGATGAATTTCCGCTAATGGTTTAACTGATCAGACTATTCAAAATACTGCAGATGTTTTATCACAAAAGTGGAATATTTGTAAGAAAGAAATACATCGTATACGAAATTAAAAATGAACACGTATTAAAAAAGAAAGTGTGCTACGGGATACGTTACGGGAGTGTTACGGTCTCTTATCATAACATATTGCAATATGTTATGGTTTCGTAATAGTAAAATTGATTGAAATATACTGGTGTATTAAAGAACTCTAAAAATTTGACTTGTTTGGCCTCATAAATTTTTTTTTCTTAAAAGATCAGATCAGATTTCAGAATATAATAATATTAATATCAATAGTTACCAATATTCAATTTTGCTTTTAATTAGCTTTGAATTTAGTGCCATAAAATATTTTGGAAATCATCGCTTTAATATAGAGTTATGCAAAGGGGTGAACTTTCAATAAATTGATAAAGCTATTATTTGTTACCATCATAAGCGAAAGAAGTGAAATACTGCTAATAGGGTCCATTAAATATGATTTGTGTGAAAACAATTGTCGGAAATTAAGAATATATACGAATTTAGACTGATCTTTTCAATTAAATTTCACTCCGAAACCAAATGTTTGGCTATATGTTCCCTTATTCAAACATAAAATAGAATATGATAGAACGATTCTGGCACCTTATGATCTCAAATCCTTACAATATAAAGGCATCACAAACCAAACTATTGTTGTGTTCCATACAATTTGGTAATATATGTTACATTTATGTCTACCAATTTTTATAATGAGTTCTCGATGTTTAAGTTAAAGTTTGGCTTTCCGTAAGTTCTAACCTCATTAAAGCATTATCAAATTACATGTAGCCGAAGAATAAGTAAGGAAAATCAACTTTTATTAATTAATTTATTCTGATGTAAAAAGTGGAAAAGTTTGTTTATTTGTTTGCTCGCGCTAATCTCTAGAACTACATGGTCAATTCCAAAAATTATTATTATGTTAGAAGGCTCATACTTTACGAAAATTATAAGAATATTATCATGCCACAATTCATAGAGCAGTGTAGTGATAAAAATGTAAAAAAAGTTGGGGAATACTGCTTAAACAATGCAAGGTATAAAGAGATCGAAGCATTTAGTGACTGTTCGTACAGAGTATTCCCACTAATATACTCTCAACACCGATGACTCATGTCGTTTGCGAATGGAGCGGAGGTGGTGTTTAGTGAATCAGGGGAACGAAACATAATGAATATGTTTCTACGGGGGTGAGACTAGAATTATAACATTACAATACAGTTGACTCGCGGTAATCCGAAGAACATTTTGCAATGCGGTGTTGGATGATCGAATTTATCGGACTATAGAATATTGCCATTGACCCATCGTAGTTCGGAATTTTTTTTAAAAAAGTACCTTGTAATCAGAAAAATTGCTTTGTATATACTGCTATAGGCATATAAGATTATAGGGCGTGTCGGGTTAGACAGGGGCCGGATTACCGCGGGTCAAATGCACTTTAAAATTGCGTCTTTATTGAATATATCTCCACTTGTGAAATTTTCTCACGCAATGAAGGTAAAAATGTTTATATTTTTCCAGGCGTTTTTTTTGTAAAGTGTTAAAGTAGTTAAAATTTGCCAATATCAAAACAATTTGCTGTTTTTCGATTAAATTCTTTCGCAATGATTAATATCAAATTGGGATATAAGAAAAATACCTTTCTGCATATATATATATATATATATATATATATATATATATATATATATATATATATGAAACTGTATTTTTGACGGCACGGTGTTAAAAGATACAAGTAGTAATAGGCGCATTAGAGATTGCTTGACGGAAGCTGGGGAATTTTGAGATAAACATTGAGAGCTCATAAAAAGACACTTAGGAGCCTCGCATGTAAGAGGCATTGTGTCGATCCTGCATACAATAGCGGTTGCTCGCTGTAATATCATTGGTTTTACACTACGTTTGGTTTTGCCAATAGCGCTTATAAATATATTGATGTTTTAGAAGAAAATTTATATTTCTATGCGTATAAAATTCAAAGAATTTTCGATGCAAAATTAGTGCAAAGAGCTTAATAAAAACTCATATATACACGTATGAATTGACATGCGTGTGTCTTGCTGATTCATACATGGACTTCGTCACCATGCTCTGAAACGTCGGATATTGGAAAGGTTGTATCATTACAATATTATGACAATACTTTTATTTACTTTGGATTATTCATATTCAGGTATTGTCTCTCTTGTATATTATTTTTACATCAGACGCAGCGGGTTGCCATGATATATATTGGTTCATGACGGGGCTTTATCGAATATTTTGTTTTCGCAAATTTTAAAATTTTATTTGAAATATCAAAGATGTATACGATAAGGTTATAATAATGTAGGACTTGACATTTTTTTGGATGCGCTTAATTAAAAACAAGTATTTTGCAAATATATTTATTCAAATATCGTGACCCTAAAAAGGCCCGTTTGGGGAATTGACAATTTTATATTCAATTGTAAAGTAACATATGTAAATAACAGTTTAGGATAATATATTAATAAAAAAAATTAAGATGAGCAGAGGTATTATTTCGGGTATATAATGGGTCCAAAAAAAAACATCCAATCATGAAGATAGTGTGGTTTTTGGGCTAAGCATAATCCCACGGAGTGCATATATCTAACTTTGACATACGCAATGTTTAAATAATCGTATCTATAGTGCAAAGAACTTTAAAAAACCATAAACAAGAAAATATGAAAAATGTAAAAAAAGAGAAATACAAAAAAGGAGATTAAAAATCCTCTTAGTAGTCAGTAGTCAGTAATATAGAATATCTGATTTTATGGTGATACATCAAGCGGCAGTTTGAATTTTTTAAAATTAGTGAGAATTTAAAAACTTTAAAAAAACAATTTTTTAGATTTATTAATCTAATTTGTGGTGCTGATATCCACTTATACTATTTTGAACCTATAAAATTGTGAAACAATTATTATGCTCATTTTAATTTTTTTGTGATTAATGCATACATATCATTAAACCATAATTTAACTAAGTGTAAAAAAAGTTAAAAGCTGACACTTGAGTAAAAAAAAGTAAATTTTAAATCAAAATATTAAAATATTTTAGAAAAAAAAGTTTAGGCAATGTTCGTAGGACTTGAGAGAAATACAAGAAAAATTCAAAAAAATTTTTAAAAATTCGGAGTTCGAAAATCTATTTTTTTCCCACTACGAAATTAACGAAAATATGAATAAAAATTAGAATTATTTCGATACAGGTTCTTTAGCTTCTTCATTTTTATATTATGTCATGCATATATTAATATCATCACTTTTAGTTTAAATACTCGTTACCTAATGTGATATCATATGGATACATTATTTAGATAAAAATTTATCTTGATAACTACGACCAAGTAAAGAATGACTTTTTTATCTATTTTTAGAACCATTTCCAATGCACTATGGTTCATCACCAATACAGAGATCCACGAAGCTCTGAAAATAACAACAATTAAGGAGGAGTTACAATTAATAGGACATACATATAAAACACGGCTGGAAAACCACCAAAATAATTAAGCTACTGCGTTAGCAACCATCTCCTACAATAAACGACTGAAACGCCATGATATAATTGGTGAGGGATGAGGTGTCTCCTGCTGAGGAGCTCCTTGGAAATGATAAAACGACATACAACAAATCTGCTTATAGTTTGGAACTGATTGCAAATAAACACAAAAAAAAAAAGAAAATAAAAGTTTTTAGAACATTTTTAGTATTTTGTTTTTTTTATTTGCCAAAGCAATTGATTGGCAAGTGTTAGAAATGTTTTAAAGTATTAAACATGTTTTTAATTTATCGCAACATTATTCCATTTCTAATATATTTTCCCACCGGTGAATTAAATTAAATTTTGAAAGTTATTTGGGTAAAATGGATGAATTCTTATTATTCAAAGGGACGTTTGGCAACACCGCTCACCTGCAGGTAAAGTGGACCATTCATACGATGAAATGTATCGGAGCGAGCTAATGTCGGAATGGGTACGGATGGCGAGTCAAACAAAGCGATGTCTTTGTTGTCGTCATAGATTTATGTGTCTGGGTTGTCGGACGTGTATTGATGAGCTATCGGTCTCTTTAGAGAGAAGTACTTTGAAAATATTATGTAGATCTAATAAGTGTGTGGGTTTTGAAGGTGTCGATAATACATATATATATATATATATATATATATATATATATATATATATATATATATATATATATATAAGAAATGATTATATAATATAATTGCCATTTTAAATCAATATTAAAATAAATAAATATTTGCCAGATGTGTGACCTAATGGATCTTTATTTTTCTTTACTAAAGGAAATATATTATTATTGGATTACATAATGATTGTATTTTTAATACAGAAATATATAACGTTCTATTATTTTAATTTCTCAGAAAAAAATAAATACGAAACCATTGGATAATAAATGAGATAGATATTTTTTAAATTTATCATAAAATTATATAGTATTTAATATAAGATGATATGAAGAGTGGTTGATTTAGCGTAGAGAATGATGACACCTAACTGACACATAAAACCTGTTTTTAGAATTCTTGTTTGTCTGTCTGTCTGTTAATAAATTCTTCAATTACCCAGGGAAATAATTTGTAGCCATTAGCAACCTACAGGGTATAAATTTTATATGATATTACAGATTAAAAAAATACCTGACTTGGTGAATATGACGATATTGGTACTGTCAATGCCATCTTTTAGCGTTTTAGTAAATTTTATGCTCACAGGTTTATTACGATATGATGCAGCCAGCGCCATTTATTGGCGTTTTTAGAGTATTTATGTTCATATTGTAAAAATAATAAACAATATTGTAAAAATAAATAAAAAAATAAAAAAACAGATTAATCGAAGATAATAAATCGAATCGAATCGAAGATATAAACGTAACAATAGTTTCGATATGTTAATTATATTTAAAATGTAGAATTCGATACATTTTTTTATATGGGAAATTAAGCAACTCAGAAAATTTATTTGTCTATAGACAAAAAATGTTATTTACACTAAACTTTAGAAAATGTTTAATATAAGAAAAAAAAACAAAAAACCCAGAGAAATGATAATATTATTTATTCCTAATGACTTTTTATTCCGCATTTCACAATGTCGCATAGCGTCCGAAATTAAATGCAGCGTATTCTGCATTTAATTTTGGTCGTTCAACAAAAAAAATTAGCTCTAGTACCGCTCTAAGAATGTGGTTAAATTTTTAAACCCTCTTATTACAATGCTTGGTAATAATATTTAATATTCACGCTAAGTTGTAACATTTAAAATCATGGTGAAAATTCTCAACATCGTTCGCATTTAATTACATTGGCAACAGCTTGTAGCGACGTTTAAAACCAATTTTAAAATTTAATAGATTAATTAAAAATGCTGAATTTTATATATTGACGTGAAATATGGCGCGTTTGGATGGGAGTTAAAAAGTGATGGCATGTTGCAACGTGCCATTCGGTCAGCTTTGGGTCTTGTAGGCTAACAGTATTACGGAATTAAAAATATATTTTCAATTCACATTACTAAGAACTTTTCTGGTTTTAATCATCATATATATATATATATATATATATATATATATACATCATCGTCGGGTACGCGACAGCGACATACAGACAGAGATGCGACGGGGAACTTTCTTTAATACTGTTTAAAAAAAGAACATATGTATATGTATATAAATGTATATATATATATATATATATATATATATATATATATATACTATATATGATTCAGGAATATTTTGTGAAAATTACCTATTGTGTGACGACGAAGTCGAAAAAATATTGACAGGAGTGGTATCTTGGCGCGCACTGTTATAATTATATTGAGAGATAAATGAAAACCATGTATAGCAACATAGCTCTACTCAAAATCGACAAGAGCATATATTACATAAAATCTGTAATAAACATTTTACTATACGAAAATTTAAAATTTTTCAATGAAATTTTCTTGAGCTTATTGCGCCAAACTGCCTATGCCTACTACGATTTAAATTATCAAATTTTACACAGATCTTCTTCGAATTATACCGTTCAAATTTCCTTTCCATGCCGTAATTATTTAAAGAATACCATTTTAATTGTAATTTTTTAACAAATAATTCAAGAGCTTTGGTAATATTTTTAAATAAGCAAATTAAACCTGAAAAAAAATTGCCTACTCACACAGGATGGATCGTTAATTTCCACATAAGTTTTCCTGACATGAAATTTTACATCTATTGATTTCGAGTTTCCTGGATATAAATATCACATAAATTTCTATAGAAGTAGTGTCATTAACGTGATGCTACAATGTTACATCTGTCCTATATAAAATCGTATTAAATAAATATGATTATCAGTGTTACCGTAAGTGTTTTTATATATCTGTGCGTTTACCAAACCATCATAATTGGCTCTATTTCTTACAGTTTACATGATGTGTTCAGATGTGTAACAGAAAACGTATCTAAGGAAGGAGTAAATTTCAAGATACATTTTAATAGTTAATTCTAAAATGACAACGCATTTTCCTTAGACATTTATCTATTTTGGCGATAAATCATTTAAAGATAATACAATTTTGACTTAAATGACCAAAATTATGTTTTTTTATTGCGGACACTTTACAAAATTTCTTATATTTTTATGGCAGAAGATGATGTGAGACGACTGGTATGTATGGCTTACATATTCAATGGGTCTCTTAAAAAAGTAATGAAAAAAAAAGTTGAAGAAAACGTGGGTAGTTGAATCTTTCTGTATAAGGTTGGAGTCAATCATTTTTAATGGTGACGTAGTAATGAAATTTTATATACTTTAGATTGGCAGCTACTAAACCTGTCATTTCAGTTTACACGTGGTAGCCAAGTAGAATATTTTGCACTTCTTCTGCAAAGCGAGATAATTTTATTACCACATATTGCAAACTTAAATTGGAATCGAAATCAATAAGGCTTTTTAATTTTTTTAAAGTTTAATGTAGAATTTTGATGAATGAGGTTTATTGAAAACTTCAAAATTCTCTTCTTTCAATTCTTGGACTCAATATTTGGTCACGTCACTTGCACTCATGATTGTATATACATATACTGCATGTTACTCTGCTCGATTTCGCCGTAAATGGATTTAATGAAACAAGAGCACTCTAGGTTATCTTAGTGAAATTTTCACAATTCTTTTTTTACTCCCGGAAACCCAGTTGCTAACTGAACAGGAGTTCGAATACCATTTTCTTTATATACTCTAATATCAATGTTTGAAATGTTTCTATAACATTCTAGAAATGCTGGAAAAAACGGTATTTTTATTAGTTACTAACATAATATATAACTTAAAGATTCAAAATAGGATGAAAGTTATCAGATGTGGCTGAAATAAGATCATCGCGAAACGAAAACAAAAGTATGAAAAGAGAAAGTGAGCGAAATAAGAAATGTAAATGATTTAAAATACTTCGAGATATGCGCCGGTCTATTTACATAAACAGATCTGTGATTAAGATTAAGACTAGAGTGACCACTCTACTCTAAAATTAAATTCGTCTTCAAAATGACAATTGTGGCCGAACAGAAAGCTCGGATACGTGTGTAGTGTATCGTACCAGAACTTACAAATGTAGCGGAAACCTAGGTGTTTACAAAAGAAATCCTCACTAATCTCAGAGTGGCAAAGAGAGTAATCGAAAGGAAACTGATGGGGGACACGCTGAGAGACCGAAAGAGGAACGAATGGCTTAGAGAGACAAGCAGGGTTTCTAATGGGTTGGCCACGTCGCCAGATAGCAGGACCCGTGTAAAGCGCTTGAAGAATGAAGATCGTGAAATATGAATTGGTACGATGATATCAAAATGACGGCTGAAGTTAAATGGCTAGAGAAAGCAAAGAATCAAGAGGAGCAGTATAGATTGAGCCTACATTGGCTTGGCCTACACCTATGCGATAGAACATGACTAAAAAGAAGAAGAAGAATCTTATAGATTAAATTAAGGAAAGGGTAGGGTAGCAATTTCAATTGTGAAATAACCTAAAGCTATATATTGACACGTATGACATTTAAATGTGAGTCTGCCATATTAAACTTTCAACTTCCAAATATTTTTTCGTTTGTATATTTGATTACTAGAAAAGTACTGAAGTTATTATTGACGTGATTTTTACCCAGATTAAACATGGATAAGTTAACCACTGGATAGCGCCTAAGAACACAGTTGTATGAAAACTAAGCTAGCCACTACTCATTAGGGTAAACGTACCACGTAACACCGTTAGCCAATCAGTGTTTTGTCCCTTGGGGTAGCACAGCGATGTAGTTTGCTCGATACTTACGAATTTTCGGTGTCAAAGTAAGGGTTTTAACAAATTAAAAACATCGTTATTTAAAAAGAAGAATTTTTTTATAATATAATCACTATATTAACTTAATAAACTGTTGCACGAAATAATGTAATATATATATATATATATATATATATATATATATATATATATATATATACAATATATATATAGACAACACTTGTCGATTATACAAAACTCAGAGATATGAACAATAATGACTCGCATTGTCCAGCCACCTGTATCCATTTTTCTTTTCAGTGCGGGTAGTTCGGAAACCTAAAATCATAAGTGTAATATAAGTGAAATATAATATTTTATGCTTAGAAATCAATGAACTTATTTTACTTTTTAAAAAATATCTTAGTTATAATTTTTTGGAATTTTAGATTTTTAAAAAATATCTTATTTATAATTTTTTAGTAACAAAAGTATCGATTTAATTATTGATAACGGCGCGACGCATCTCTAGTGGCGAAAAATTCAACAATATGGCGGAATCGCTGCCGGCGATCTGACTGTAATATACAAGGATATACTTGCTTAAATAATAGTTAACTGTGTACTTACTTGTGAAAAGTAATTCCATTTTCCTCAAGTGGTGATGTAATGCTTCTGTTTTGGTGATATTCTATAGACCAGAAGGCATGGTTTATTTAATGTTGATTTAAAATTACGAGAAACTTTTGCTATGACGTTCGTTTTCTTACTGAAGGCACGTAAACTCTTCGCTCGGAGCGGTGGCACAAATTGTGCCATCGCGTGGGTAGAGATTTTGTGTTGATGCGTCATCCAGTGGTTAACTCATCCATGCTAATAACTGTGGGTGGTATGTAGCATTGGGTTAAAATATTTTTGGAAATTTTATCTTATTGGCCAGTGACTGGAATTCTTAACGGTTGAGATCTTTTTGATTTTCAATAGTCTTGTTGTGATCGATTTAAGTACATGGTACTTGTTTACGGCTTTCGATGTGTGTAATATTTTTTTTGTAAAGGTCAACACTGGCTTCTAATGTTATACATATATTTAATAAAGTTTATAAGATGTTAATACATGTCTATAACCAAACCAATATATCGATACAGCTCATTCAAAGTTAATGATTATGAAATCTAATGTCGATTATTAGATATATCTTGCATCAAGCAATTCCACACACTAGCATAAATTATGCCGCGAAGCAAACAATTCTAACGTTTTCCATAATGACTGCAATTAGTTTTATAGTATCCAACGGTGCATCTAGGCAACTAAACATGGCTCATATTTTACCTGCAGTCCCACGGAACATGTGGTAAAATGCCCTCGTGGACAAGGATACATTGTAAATAAACAACATAATGGGATAACCATAGGGTTATTATCTTGGGAAACTGCGGTAGAAGTACCGTAATAAGCCTTATAATTTATTAACCATTAGTACGAAAGATGCACAGTTTTATGGTGTTGCAGTATATATAAGCTGGAGCGGTTTTAGTTTATGAGTAATATGTATTTAATGATATAAAACAAAGTAACGATTAAAGAAGCTAATACGTCACTGTTAAACGATGCTAAATCGGTACAATGAATTATAATGTGCAACGAATTATGCTAAATGGTAGTTTAGTAGTTTTTCATCTATCTTAACTGAATTAATATTAGTTACGATTCTTGTAAGTAGATCGTTTTAATAAAATTTAAATTCTAGATGTTTTGATTAGAAATATACTATTTTTTCCATTGAAATTGCCCAAAATTCCCCAAAATTTTATCGTCACCTCATACGTGTCGTTCATTATCAGATGTAAAATATTAAGCAAAGTGCATGATTTAAGAGATGAATAGATGAATATAAAGACAAGGTACAATAAAAAAATAGCGTGTATCAGGGAAAGCATATCAAAAGTGAAAAAAACGTGTGTGTCGCACGCAAATGCGTAGGGAAAAACTAAGACATTTGCCCAGGGAGAAGAGTTCATCCATCGTCCAAATTTAATTTCAATTTCGCGCTAATACCATGCTAATATGGCCATTATTCGGTCTCAAAAAATCAATTACAAGTATGCCGCCATTTTGCACGATGGATGGTTTTGTTCATCAATTAGACGGTGAAAAATGTTTTTGTCGCTACGGATCGATTTTATTATATTTTAGTAGTTTTATGATTACGATTGCGTTTATTAAGGTACGTATTGTGTATAACTACTATTACATTGCGGGGCGTTTATTAAGGTACGAATTGTGTATAACTGCTATTGGATTGCGGGGGCGTTTATTAAGGTACGTATTGTGTATAACTGCTATTGGATTGCGGGGGCGTTTATTAAGGCATGTATTGTGTATAACTATTATTGCATTGCGGGGGCGTTTATTAAGGTACTTATTGTGTCTACATAACTGCTATTGGATTGCGGGGGCGTTTATTAAGGTACGTATTATGTATAGCTGCTATTGGATTGCTGGGTCTTTATTAAGGTATGTATTGTGTATAACTACTATTGCATTGCGGGGGTGTTTATTAAGTTACGTATTGTGTATAATTACTATTACATCCCTATGATTAAAGGATGTTTCTGTGATATAAATTTAACAGCAGAGGTGTGGAGAGACTCTCACCATGGCACCTGCGTGAGACATAACTAGTGGTTCAGTCCAGGTTCAGTCTAAATGATAGTTTCACTTATTTTGTACATATTTTGATTTCATAACCATTATTTTTATTTCCAGAAAACAATGTTATTCCAACATAAGTTTAGAGAAAGTAAATATGAAAGAAAAAAAATAGTAAGAGAGAATTGCAAAATGCCATAAATTAAGTGAAAGAGGGCGCTTCTATCCGAAAATATATCTATGAAATATGAAATTGACCGAAGTACACTAAGATGTTAAAAATAGAATGAACAAAATCGACTCACATTTGGAAAAAAGACAGAACAAAACAACAAAACTACATTTAAAAAGAAATACAGTACAAAAGCTCACATATAATAGATATTTCTGCAGGAAAGTTACTTGTTAAATATTTATTATCGTGTAGTAAAATATATAAGAAATTGCAAAAGCGGATTAAAAAAAATCCTCAAGACTGGACCACGAAGGATCCTCCCTTGAAAGAATAGTTTTGCGGTATTCTTTCCTGTAATCCAGAAATAAGTTCACGAACACCTGAAGTCACCAGCTTATCTCGAGCCACCAGTTTCAACAAGAAAAATGTTGGTGATTTTTTTACAAATTTAAAGATTTTTAAATCTTAATTAATAAATAAATATAATTAAATGATTATAAATCAGTATAATGAATCATAATGTGTAACGAATTATGCTAAATGGTAGCTCAGTAGCTTTTAATCTATGTTAACTGTTTAAATATTAGTAGATCGCTTTAATAAAATTTAAGCTGAAGATTGAAATATCCACGAATACCCGAAGCCACCAGCTTATCTTTAGCCATCTGTTTCAATAAGAAAAATGTCGGTGATTTTTTTTACAAATTTAAAGCTTTCACAATCTTTAAATTTGTGAATAAATGTAATTTTGAGCCACGACATATTTATAATTGTGACGAAATACCAAGCTAACATATTAAGTGGATTCTGGAAAACCGGAATCCGTTCTGCTGTCAATAATTGAGATTTGCCACAAGAACACGCATCAACAAGAAGTGAATCAATTAGTTTAGAAAATCAGCTTGTGCTCCGAAGTCAAAGAATCATTTCAACTTGGTGGAAATGTTCAAACATTTTGTTAATTTGATGAGAATATTTAAGTTTAGTCAAAGTTTTGTTTTTCTTTTATGGAAGAAGCGCTAATTGTTAGTTATTTTCTGACAGGAAAGTTCATCTAGGATCAGTTAGTTCATCTATTTTGGATAATTAATAAATAAATTTAGGATTTTGTCTACTTAAAGCTTTAAAATGTGTATAATTTCCCTCCCTAGAAGCGCACAGTCAATTCTCGCCAGAGGCACCGTACTGTTCCTGATGTTGGAACCAATTGGTTCATATCCCATTGTTTATTAAAAGCGTATATTTTGTAAGGTTTTATTTTATTGAAACAATAATGGTAAGGAAAAACTTTGTCTTAAAGATGAAGCTTTCTTAACACTATCCATAAGAAATTATGTCGTTTTAGCTAAAAAGCAGTTAACGTTCCCCGTAAATCAATACGTTTGTGGACTTATTTTCATAAATATACTGATATTTTACAATCATCACGTTTATTTTTGATAAATATACTGATAATTTATTATCACTATGTTTATTTCTATGAATTTAGTTCTAATCGATTTTTTGTTTTTCAGTCAGTCAATCACGGTAATTTTTAAAATATTACCGATGACGAATTTGGCTAGGAAGATAATAATTTTATCATATTAAGGCTCCTCTATGTACAACATTTAATGTCTTATTGTTTTGTGGTAACGAAATATATTGATACGAGTGGATGCCGGTAGAGCAAGCAATTATCTATAAAATGATATATAATTTATGTGGATTAGTTGTGAGGTTTTTTCTAAAAAGGGAGTGTAACATCTTAAAACCTTAGCGTATTAATATATATGATGATTCGGAATATCTCACTTGAGACCAACTCACTTCTCACCCATATCATACCTTGCGTAGGTATGACCTGAGCACAGATAGTGAATTGAAGAATGTCATTTATATTGTATCTCCTAAACTATGAGATGAATTATTATGCTGTCCAGGAGAAATTTAATTTACGTGTAATTTTTTAAATGATGAAATAATACTTATTTATAAATACTAATTTAACTTTACGTAAAAAGCCAAACAAATAATTATATATATATATATATATATATATATATATATATATATATATATATATATATATATACATATATATATATATATATAATATTGCTGACTTGTAAGTTTACTAATAACTATTATTTTCCTAGTATGTTTTTTTATGTACACCCAATCATTTGGCCAGTGCACGCCGATAAACTATTCAAGAAACGCTTTTTCCTCCGACTTGATTTACTAATGTTAATATTTTGAACCATAAACTAATTTAAATCAAAATACAATTTAATTGTATCAGACAGGAATAATGTAGCTTTCTATTATGGAAAGAGTTTTGAGAATCGGTTCGGTAGTTCCAGAGATTACTGTACACAAAAGAATCAAACAAACAAATTTTAACTCTTTGTACTATTAGTAGCCTATATATTGTTCTAAAAGTTCTATTAGAGCTTACTATATTATTTGGAAACGGTTACATACACGAAGTGACAAAATTGTTAATTCTCATATCTTGTATACGGTTGGTAAAAAATCTTGTCAGAAAATTGCAGAAACTTCTTTATTATATTACTGGTAGGTTATTAGATCTTGTAAGGTAAAGAAACTCATAGACCCTTCTGTCCCCTCCCGCTGGAGGTATGTAAAGGCGTGCACGTACTCCTGTATATTTTAAAAATGTCTGAGCTTTCACAGCGTCAGCTACGAACCATATTGTTGAACGAGTGGGGGTGCGGCACCAATGCGACCGATATATCTGTAAATATCAAGCATTCAACCAAAATATCGTGTCGTACAGGACAATCTATTGTTGGTTTAATTGGTTTGCATCAGGAGATACAAGCCTTGAAGATGAACCGCGATCTGGACGTCTCTCGACCATTGACGATAATGAATTGCGGCGTTCACATTTCATCTTCTGTATGACAACGCGAGGGCTTATATAGCAAAACAAACCCATCATAAACTAATGGAGCTTGGTTGGGATACCTTGCCTCATCCTCCATATTCACCGGGTATTGCGTCTTGTGATTTTCATTTATTTCTCCATTCACATTTAAAGAAATATCTTAGTAAGAAAACTTTGAAGTCCTCAAAATAGATGTTTCGGAATTCTTCGCGTCGCAGCCACCGCAGTTTTGGGAGAAAGGAATTACTGATCTACTTAGATGCTGAGCGCGTGTTGTGATTTCCACAAGAGAATATATTACAGAATAAAATTAATTAGCAGCAAAGATGTAAAGAAATATAAAATGCTTTTAATTTTCTGACGAGACTTTTTACCAACCGAATCTATTGAAAATATTATTCGACTGTATGGAAAATACACTCTTGAGAACATTTAGTTCATTATATACTTATTTTCAGTGAACAGCTCAGGTCTATTAATAAATGTTTCAAAGAAATTTTTTCATGTAATATATCTTGTACCGAAAAAGACGCATAAAATATGTTCTATACCGATTATAAAACTAAGCCAATGATTCCCGATGCTATGATTTTTGAAACATGTACCATACTTTTAAGTCTGTGGAAGATATCGTATTTACGTAGGGAAAAATTAATATTTGTAAATAGTTTAATAGAAATACTCTGTACTCTTAAATGCTTATAAGTACCTAAATGCGTACGGAACCTTCGCAGTGCATGCTGTACTCTTGTTGACAAGATTTGTCAGGGCCGTCATGTCACCTCGAATATATTATAGAACTGCTAGATCATTTTAGCACACAAAAAAGTCACACAAAATAATGAGGAGTCCGTGTATCGTATTTCAAATAATTATTTAAAATACGTGTTGTAATATATATGTACATATACTCATACATAAACGCAAGTACATTCATGCGCCTACACATCATACACACACATACATATAATTACATGCATTCATGTATACACAAGCAGACACACATATACGTAAACGCACGCACGCATAAGTACTAAGTTGTCCTTGCGACTTTGCTTGCGTCTATTTTTTCCTTAAGGCCGCGGTGTTATTTTTCAGCATTAATACTTGTACTTTGACGCTACCCCCTTTAAGGCTAAAGTAACATATATCTTAGCTTGAACCTTAAGCTACATGTCTGTCAGTCTCAATAATTTCCATACATAAGTTCTTAAACCCATGCACTTAGTTCTTACTATGTGGGCGTTAACAATTCCATTAATTAAGGCTAATTTTTGATCGAAACAAAAATAGTCTGGAATTTTATTTCTATTTGAAGTACTATGTTAGTAAAAAAATCATAAGAATATGTTTAGTAGCTTTTTGTGTGCTGCTTTAACAAACAGATAAACAGACAAACTTGTAGTTCTATAAAGGGTAGGTTGGATTCTTTTCGACTTTACACACAAGATTTTACAAAAATGTTGAATGTACAAATTCACTCCCTCTAATATTATGAAATTCTGTTGGTACAAAAACATATTTTTGAATACTTCTAGTATAAAGTAAAAAAATCATAAGAATATGTTTAGTAGCTTTTTGTGTGCTGCTTTAACAAACAGATAAACAGACAAACTTGTAGTTCTATAAAGGGTAGGTTGGATTCTTTTCGACTCAACACACAAGATTTTATAAAAATGTTGAATGTACAAATTCACTCCCTCTAATATTATGAAATTCTGCTGGTACAAAAATATATTTTTGAATAATTCTAGTAAAAAGAAATCAGTGATGTTGGTATATGGAAATAAATGCTATTGGTATAGAGAAATCAGTCATATTAGTATATTGAAATCAATTATAAAGTATAAAGAAATCTATGATATTGGTATGAGGAAATTAATGCTATTGGTATAAAGAAATCAATGCTGTTGGTGTAAAGAAATCAATAATATTGGTATAAGAAAGTTAATAATATTGGTATAAAGAAATAAATAATTTTGGTATAAGAATGTTATTGGTATAAAGAAATCAATAATTGGTGTAAGGAAATCGATGTTATTGGACTAAAGAAATCAATACTGTTGGTGTAAAGAAACCAATAATAATGATGTAAAGAAATCAATCATATTGGTATAAAGAAATAAATAATATTGGTATAAAAATATCAATAAAATTGACATAAGGAAATCAATAATATTGGTATAAAGAAGTAAAAAATATTGGTATAAAAAAATTAACGTTATTGTTATAAAGAAATCAATGATATTAGCATAAAATATAAATAATATTAGTATAAAGAAATCAATAATATTGGCTTAAAGAAACCAATACTATTGATAATAAATAAATAATAATATTGATATAATGATATCAATAAAATTGGCACAAGGAAATCAATGCTATTGGTATTAAAAAATAAATACTGTTGATATAAAGAATTTATTCCCTACGAACCGACTTATTCTTTACCTCTGCAGACAGATGAAACTTGACTAAAATAATTGGTACGTGATCGCGGAACAAACCGTCGCGGAGCTAAAATATACGGCTTGATTTATTATTGCCCATATACAGCGGTATCAGTTTGGCGACAGCTCTCAGTACATGATAATTGGCCTGACGATTGTGAAACTTCCCACGCGAGCCAAATATAGTCGTAACACTATTGCCGTCGGATTCCTGTTATTGCATTTTGGATTGCAATACCGTGTCATATGTGATCGAATAAACAACGTTATTAAAATATTGTTCCGTTTCCTACGTAAAGATATCTAAATCTTAAGATGTGCCATTTAAAATTCACTTTTAATACGGTTACTTTCGATATTTATGTAATATCTTTTTCTATAATATAATATCTTAATAACATAGCAAAAGTAATCACTATTCCTATAGAATCATTTAATTTTTTCATTTTCTCTAACCGCGTTTTTAGTCGGAAGTTTTAAACCTAATTTTCCAATATATCAGAACACTTACGTTTCTGATACGTCTTAAAATTCAGTTTTATTCGAATACGTATATATATAGCGTTGTAGAAGTTCGTAAGTTAGAGAAACAATCATGTGTACACGGTTTAATATAAAAATTAAAATGGGTATTGTTCATACAATTTTTTTGCTTAATCTCTCCAAAATGCACACATATTAAAGAAGCTATGGTATATGTTTATTAAGCATTAAGATATGTGTACTGGGAAGAAATATTTTGCTCTCAAATGTTCCCAATACACACGTTTGAAGTGACTGGGCGTAATAACGCAGCGTCATGTAGTGCTAATTTAATTAAGGGCTATTTTTGTTTAAGCAACACTGTGTTGAAGTATTCAATGTGCAAATATATTTATTTAACGATATTAATTTAAAAATTATTCCATGCGAGTTGTATTATATTTATTATATGTATGATATAGTAGGAAGCAAATTGTGTAACTTATATATTATGCTTATACCTTTTTTATCTTTTAATGGGAAGTTTAAAAAAATTCAAACTAATAGGACATAAAAATGCATTTATCAGTTTACATCATTTTTGGGCTTCTATACTTAATAAAGAAAAAACCAAATCTCATGAGGTCATAAATGTCCGTCTGTTACAACAGCCGTTTTTGTACCGTAGAAACTTGAAATTTAGCACTGTAATATAGTATAGTAATCAGCACCTATCTGATTAGCTAAAACTGAATAATATTTATGTGGAAATATAAGGGGGAGGGGAAATTGTGCACGAAATTTTTGTTTGTTTCTTTATATAGCGTGGGGTATCGTTTGTGTGTGTTTGTTTCATATTTTTGGGAGGACCTCTTCAAAGACAGAGGTGAAAGTATCCAATAAACATATCCCATCCTTTCATTTCTGAAACTACTGGACCGAACTACTGAAATACAGGGTTTTAAAAGCCTCTGGAAAAATTTACGTCATAGTTTTTAAGATATTCACGTTAATATATAGATAATTACGTCAGGAATTATTAAATGTTTATTAAGCTAGAAATTCGATGTCAGTGACTTATGATAAACAATGTAATTATATTACAAGCGAGGTAAGGAAATCTCCATGCGGGGGCCGGACGCTTATTTGGGCAGACTTTTTAATTTTTGTATTTTCTGTATTTTTGCAAATATCCTCTTTTGCCATAAGTATTTAAGGTATACATGTGAGTATACACATCATCTTTGGCTCTTTTATGCTATAAATAATATACACAATTAATAATATAGGAAACTAAGTCAATATTACACAAATATACACCCTAACCTTCATTTGCTACTGTTATACATTTTTATGTAATATAATTAAGTATGTATTTTTAAAACATTGGTAATTTCACGTATTTCACAGCTACTATATTTATGTTAATTGTATTTAAAATCACATATTACGTATACATTCGGATAGTGTATTTCATGCACAATGAATTTTTATGGCAATTATTTTTCCATTTATTGCAACAATGTCAATGTTCTTTCCAAAAATTTGCATGGAACAAAGTTGCAAATGAGTCTAAATGCATTGAGTTAAATAATAAAAACATACTACGTGCAATTCCATACGTTGTTTCAGTAGATCTTGATACTACTAGCATGTATTCGGAAAAATAACTAGTATCATACTAAATATCTAACAATAACATAAACAATCGTCAATTATACAAAAATAACCACGATGCTAGTGTCACAACTCCTCCCTTGTGGCCGATGGAGGTCAGGATTCATTACTCCAGTTGTAAATTACTTTTATTACAACTATATATGTTTCATTGCTAATTTATAAGAAAAGTAAGTACATATATTGCTTGGTTTGTAATTAATTAATTACATGAAAATTAGTAATAAATCAATAATGAAAAGATAAAAATATCGATATAACAATTTTAACAGTTCACCTTTGGCACTCAGTTACTGAGTAAAGTATCACAACACCGCCCTTGTGGCCGATGGAGGTCAGGATTCATTACTCCAGTTGTAAATTACTTTTATTACATCTATATATGCTTCATTGCTAATTTATAAAAAAAGTAAGTACATATATTGCTTGCTTTGTAATTAATGAATTACATGACAATTAGTAATAAATCAATAATGAAAAGATAAAAATATCGATATAACAATTTTAACAGTTCACCTTTGACACTCAGTTACTGAGTAAAGTATCACAACACCGCCCTTGTGGCCGATGGAGGTCAGGATTCATTACTCCAGTTGTAAATTACTTTTATTACATCTATATATGCTTCATTGCTAATTTATAAAAAAAGTAAGTACATATATCGCTTGCTTTGTAATTAATGAATTACATGAAAATTAGTAATAAATCAATAATGAAAAGATAAAAATATCGATATAACAATTTTAACAGTTCTCCTTTGACACTCAGTTACTGAGTAAAGTATCACAACACCGCCCTTGTGGCCGATGGAGGTCAGGATTCATTACTCCTGTTGTAAATTACTTTTATTACAACTATATATACTTCATTGCTAATTTATAAGAAAAGTAAGTACATATATTGCTTGCTTTGTAATTAATGAATTACATGACAATTAGTAATAAATCAATAATGAAAAGATAAAAATATCGATATAACAATTTTAACAGTTCACCTTTGACACTCAGTTACTGAGTAAAGTATCACAACACCGCCCTTGTGGCCGATGGAGGTCAGGATTCATTACTCCAGTTGTAAATTACTTTTATTACATCTATATATGCTTCATTGCTAATTTATAAAAAAAGTAAGTACATATATCGCTTGCTTTGTAATTAATGAATTACATGAAAATTACTAATAAATCAATAATGAAAAGATAAAAATATCGATATAACAATTTTAACAGTTCACCTTTGACACTCAGTTACTGGGTAAAGTATCACAACACCGCCCTTGTGGCCGATGGAGGTCAGGATTCATTACTCCTGTTGTAAATTACTTTTATTACAACTATATATACTTCATTGCTAATTTATAAGAAAAGTAAGTACATATATTGCTTGCTTTGTAATTGACGAATTACATGAAAATTACTAATAAATCAATAATGAAAACATAAAAATATCGATATAACAAGTTTAACAGTTCACCTTTGACACTCAGTTACTGAGTAAAGTATCACAACACCGCCCTTGTGGCCGATGGAGGTCAGGATTCATTACTCCAGTTGTAAATTACTTTTATTACATCTATATATGCTTCATTGCTAATTTATAAAAAAAGTAAGTACATATATTGCTTGCTTTGTAATTAATGAATTACATGACAATTAGTAATAAATCAATAATGAAAAGATAAAAATATCGATATAACAATTTTAACAGTTCACCTTTGACACTCAGTTACTGAGTAAAGTATCACAACACCGCCCTTGTGGCCGATGGAGGTCAGGATTCATTACTCCAGTTGTAAATTACTTTTATTACATCTATATATGCTTCATTGCTAATTTATAAAAAAAGTAAGTACATATATCGCTTGCTTTGTAATTAATGAATTACATGAAAATTAGTAATAAATCAATAATGAAAAGATAAAAATATCGATATAACAATTTTAACAGTTCTCCTTTGACACTCAGTTACTGAGTAAAGTATCACAACACCGCCCTTGTGGCCGATGGAGGTCAGGATTCATTACTCCAGTTGTAAATTACTTTTATTACATCTATATATGCTTCATTGCTAATTTATAAAAAAAGTAAGTACATATATCGCTTGCTTTGTAATTAATGAATTACATGAAAATTAGTAATAAATCAATAATGAAAAGATAAAAATATCGATATAACAATTTTAACAGTTCACCTTTGACACTCAGTTACTGGGTAAAGTATCACAACACCGCCCTTGTGGCCGATGGAGGTCAGGATTCATTACTCCTGTTGTAAATTACTTTTATTACAACTATATATACTTCATTGCTAATTTATAAGAAAAGTAAGTACATATATTGCTTGCTTTGTAATTGACGAATTACATGAAAATTACTAATAAATCAATAATGAAAACATAAAAATATCGATATAACAATTTTAACAGTTCATCTTTGACACTCAGTTACTGCGTAAAGTATATGGCGTTACGTATCATATTATGAAACCGATTCACGTCAAGATAATGATAACGATTTATCATAAGTTTTGAGGCATTATAATTATTTAGACAAAACAAACCAATCTATCCAATGTCTAGTTAGTAATTATATGTTACGCAAAGCAATCAAAGAATCGAATGGCTGATAGTAACAGCGAACTCCATTTTTGGTTATTAGATTTGTCTCAGAACTCAAAACCTTGTACAGTTTTAACAATTATGAATTATAAATAATAATTACACATTTTTTGCGTTTTTAACATTTTGTTTTTATTCTTTACAAAGGTGAAAATAAATAAATCAAATTGTCTGTTGAAGGTAACTTTGGCATAATAGAAACGAAAGCGGTCATGTGCGGTACATATCGTACGTAAGTTTATAACTTTTATTCGTGACCATTATACCTCTCACGACGCAAAAAAAATGTAACTGGACTGCTTAACACTTGTCTTTTATGGTGGCCAGTATTGAGTCAGACAATTTTTTTAGTTCTTGATATTTGAAAGTTATTTATACACGGAGATTTCGACGTAATAAACACAATGCTTTTTTTACAATAAACCATCAGTGTTCTCTGCATTATGAAACTTCATTAGTGTCAACTAAATATGTGGATAAAGCGATTGAGATATTGCTTTCCTATTTTATTATTATAAATTATAATTTCTAAATGCCATAAATTTATAATAATATATAATATATAATTTTATTATTATATATTATTATAAATTTATGGCATTTGGAAAACAAAATGACTGATTTTTGACAAACACCTTATATATTATAAGATATAGCGCCATAAAATTTGATTGAAATAATAGTACCAAATAAATCAAAATTTGGTACTATTATATCAATAAAATTTTATGAAACTATATTTTACGGTTCTGCACCAAAAATAGCGAAAAGGACTTATACATTGATAGGCGATTTTATTTTGCGATGGAATCAATCATGAAGTGGATCGATATCTTAATATCTTATCAGGACGTAATGCATAATTAAAATATGTATTATATCATTTTCAAATCTCATGGCCGTTGTAGTATTGCTAGTTTACATACATACTTTATGAGTACTGAAGAAATTCTGTAGATATGATTTCTACTGTTTCCAGCTTTATTGAGCATTCTTTTGGAAATTTGATATTTAGTTATATTTTATTCGCTTTAGGGAAATAGGGAAAGCTTTGTGCTAAAAGGCAAAAAATTGTTGATATTTAACTTTTATTTCAATAAATATGTTCAATAAGGAATAACAGTTTTCTATTCAATTACAATGTTACCCAATTCTATTTAATTTTTTGTTTTTTCAAACAGGGATGCATTCAATATATTTTTTGAAATGTCTTTGTAATAAGTAGTCCACTATGATATCAACCGGTATACATGAAAAAAGCGATCGATGCCTATTATTTCTTCATAATCTTGTCTAAAAGTTAATTAATTACTCGTTGGATTTTTATTATTTACAATATAATGTAAGCGTGTGTATACAGATAACTAATGCATAATGTGAAATAACTTAATTTTTTGTGTATGCAATCTCCTTCTCGACGAATGGGCGATGTTTGTCAGAAAGACTATTGATAATTCAAATAAGATCACGATCAATATCTTGACATCGTTTGTGTTCACGCGTCTTTATGAGAGTTTTATGGTTTAAATGCACTACGTCTGGTGTGTTATAGGGAATATTATTTCTTAATGGCATACTGCGAAATAAAACATGTTTATTTTTTAACAATGGAAAAATCTCATAAAACATCACCTTTTATTTTTTTATACAGGAATATAAATAGTTATCAAATTAATTATAAATATAGAAATGAGTAATATGGCACAACCTTTCCCAAACGAATAGAGGGAGGAAAATTACTAATTTTATGCATATGTAGCCATGCCGATGACTTTGCTCGCATGGAATTCAGAATAAGAAAAGTTATTAAGAATTTGTATTTTTTTTCCTTCAAAACTCTATGAGCATAAAGTTTACTAAAATGCTAATAGATGGCGTTAGCAGTACCGTATCGTAATATATCTATGAACATAAATTTTACTAAAAACTCTAATAGATGGCGTTGATGACAAAAAACCTAATATTTACAAGTCAGAGTTCTTTTTCAATTTGCAATATCGAGAAAATAATTATTCTATATGATGCTCGAGTATATAAACTATTACCATATTAAATTTTTCCATAGGTTTCATGCAAATAAAGAATAATGCGTGATTATGAAAAAAAGATGTATACATTTATAAGGCAAGAAATTCCTCCCATAAATAGATATATTTATATATACTGACACAAACATATATTATACATTGACGAAAATTAGGAATAAAGACAGGTTTTAGCAGGAAAAACCATTCCGATTATATAACGGCGCATTCCGATTTTCAGGGCTTGTTCGACGGTTAGGCAGAACGAACGTTCTGTCAAAGGAACATTTATAGGAGGAAATATTATGTTTGAAATTAAGAAATGTAAGATAATATTAAATATTTTGAATAATGCGAAATTTATTCACATTTTCTCATTTTTTTTGGAGAATTAAACCGTACGCGTAGTACATTCAGTTTAGAGTATATTTTCTTTATTATTTTGAACGATTATATCGAAAAACATATGTCTCCTATTCATGTTAATATGCGAGGAACTATGCTCTAATTACGTAGCGACTTTTTATAGCATACTGTATCCGGTTACGTGCTGTTCTATGATCTGTATTATACCTTTGTAATGAGCGTGTGTATTCGTTAATGTATGATTATGATTGTTTATGTGTTTATGCATAACAAAAAAATTCGCAAATTTTAATACAATGATGAGCAATGTTAGATTCAAAATATTCTGACATTACTCATCACTTGTGATGCTGAAGTCGTATATATATCTATATAAATGTAACATGCAATATCTGCCTGTCTTTCTACTCGTTCGCTTATACCTTGGGTTCTATTAGATTCATTTTAATACAGTTTTCTCCATCGTATGGACTGACTATTTTTTTAAATTTATTCCATAAAATATTAGTGTAGATCTGGAGCAAGAAGGAAGTACTATGAATAGAGAAGATAGCAGTGAAATTTGGTCTTAAAAGGGGAATTTATTCATATATCACTAGATTTATGCATCACAATTTCCCTGCAAACGTAGCTGTTGGAAGCAGCTAGTTGATGGATAAATGTGAAAATTGGCTTAGAATGAGTAGCAATCATCAACTTCACAGCGAGTATATTGGATCTAGATATACGAATGTATTTTATACTTGTATTGAAAACAAGGACGTTTTTACATTAGCTGCCTCATTGCTGGCTGTTAAGTATTATCGTATTTAAGTAAGAAAAATGAGAAAGCTCGTTAAAATATTGCTTTAAAAACCTTATAACCGTATATCAATAAGGAAAAGGGCTTTAATTGGACTGGTACATATTTTTCATTAAGTTTTGTTTTAAAATAAGTTTCAGCTAGATTCAATAGTTATTTTTAAACAAAGCTTTTGTTAAAACACACTACTAACATTTTATAAATAACATTTTTTTGACATTGCTTAATTTCAACAGGTATAAAGTAATTATGTAATTATTGCAGCTCGTAATTTAAGTCCATGAAAAAGGAATTTAAAAGGTGTCTGACTTTTGTCTGCATGAGATATTAAGAATATGATAGAACAAATAGTACACATGTATTCATTGTACTACTTGTTCTATCATCAGAATTATTTATATCAGAATTTATTGTTACGAGAGCAATCTCTTTCGGCTAAGCAAAACGCCACGAATTGTAATAAGAAAATATAAGTAGAGAAAAATGAATCATGAATATAAAGGAAACGATTCCTTAGGCAATATTTAAATGCGTGCATTGTAATCTCGACTTCCAGTAATCGGGTATTCCATTAATCTTAGCTTCAAGTTATTCCATAATTTAGCTACATACATAACGGAAATAATATTTATGTAATAGATATTGTCTTTGGTGATAACAGAGATTTTCAAATAAAATTCAAGTATATTCGCAAGTATATCTAAAATATACTAGGTATATTTTAAAGAAAATCCTGCTACATAATCTACAAAAATACTTAAACATGTTGAAGATGATGTGTACATTTAACCGCCACGTCCGTTACGTGTGTTTAACCAGTTACGTTATGATCCACAGTCAGAAACATTTTCATGTTTCTCGAAGCCAAAAATAAATCTAAACATCGATCTTGAAAGCGTGTAATTTTTCCTATAGACGTAATCACAGACGTAAATAAAATTAATATCTGGTAAATTCACATTCTCAGCTATTGATTACTTTTTCGGTTTACATTATATTCGATTAATAAAACGAGTCTCACGTTAAAAAAATGTTTTCCGTGCGCCCGTACTAATTATACTCGAAAGTTACTAAAGACACTAACTTGAATTTTTTCAAAGGTTACAGGTAATAATACCGGAATCTAACTAAACCAATAAAAAGTCTTTTCTCATCGTGAAATCTCAAACGGTTCAACAGCTGTTATGATGAAAATCTCGACAAGATGGTGAACAGCGATGGACTATAGGTAGACCCGGGAGCGGGCGAGAGAACGGGGGAAATGAAATTCAGTCAGCGTGGGATTTAAACTAAACTATTTATTTATGTCTAATATAAGAACATAAACGCATTAAATTCCAGTATGCATTTATACTTCGGAATTCCATGCGGACGGAGTCGCAAGGTATCCCTAGTAATATATATTAAAATTGTGTGTACTTAGACATTCTAACGTATTTTTCTTTTCAGATAAAGATGGTAATATGTAGTTAAAAATTTAAATAGCTAAGGGCCTGTAAAGGATAAATTAATTTTCTAAAATGCGATTATTATCAGAACTTAATAAAATCGAAGCAAAAATACTTGAAAAAGGTTGACACAAAAATTTAAAATATTAAAAATTGATTTAAAAAAACAAAATAACAAATTATGTAAAAGGTAATATTGTGAATATAAATAATTTTTTGTAAAAAGTTTATAAAAAAATCAAAATATTTACGTTAACGGGATTTTTTCTTACGATTTCGTCAAGTTTTGTTTATAAACGCTTTTCGGCCAATCAGTTTATTTCACACAAAGAAAACAAAGTATTTAAATGAATAATCATATACAAAGGAAAAGAATCATGAGTATAAACAAGGCACTCGGATAAATAGATATGTTTAGATAAAAGATATTACAATAAAACGATTCTTAAACATATTTTCTAGTGGACGCTCCATTGTTTATTTTTCTATTTTTACGGCGTCGAATAAAGGTACTCTGCTCGCCGGAAAAGTATTCTGGGGTAATTCTAAACTTCCTAACTCGAGTTTTTTTTCCATATTAC